>JAQJVK010000012.1:9458710-10058710 GCA_035578135.1 Flexamia atlantica | reverse complement strand
AAAACGCTCGAGACCGGTACCGCTAAGTATCCGATTACACGAGTCGAAGTGAAATCCATCACACTGCCCAGTGGTATACAGAGCAAAACATTGGACAGCGTATACTTGGGTCAGCTTCCGAAACGTGTTATTCTCGGCATGGTCACTAATCAAGCGTTCAACGGCGACTACAAGAAGAATCCGTTCAATTTCCAACATTTCAAGATGAACTATTTAGCGTTGTATTTGGACGGTGAACAAGTGCCGATGAAAGCGTTACAGCCCGTGTTCAACAACAACACGGATGACGCCTATGTACTCGCTTATCACACACTGTTCAGCGGTACCGGAATACATTTCGACAATATCGGTAACGATATCACAAGATACGATTTCGAAAAAGGTTATTGTCTGATGGCGTTCGATTTGACACCGGATTTGAGCGCTAACGAGTCCAGTCATTGGAATTTGGTACGTAACGGTAATCTACGTATCGAGATCGGGTTCAGTGAAGCTTTAACTGAATCCGTCAATATGATCATCTATGCGGAACTGGACAACGTCATCGAGATCGATCGACAACGTAACGTGTCGGTGGATTTCGGCAGTTAAAAAGCTCAGTACGTCGGTGACCGTGAACGAGTAAACATGGATTGTACACCGCAGCAGCATAAATTGATCCGTTCGTCTGTCGTCTTGGATTTACAATGTTTCAAAGACAACAGCAACGATTTCATAGTGAAAGAAGCCAGCGTTATAGACGTGTGTACCGGTACACTATTATTGCACCACATCGCACGTCCACCGTTCGATCGTGATTTTCTATCCGAAGAGAAACTTCGAGAAAGCTACTGGTTGACTAAACACTGTCACGGTATCGATTGGAATCACGGTGATATACCGTACCACGTGATGATGGACAAACTACGTACATGTCTCAACAGTCAATCCGTGGTCTACGTAAAAGGATCGGAAAAGAAACAATACGCCACGAAACATCTTATCATAAACAACGGAAAAGTACTGGTAGTGGATTTGGCGGATATCGGATGCGGATCGTTGGCCACCATCGGAAATCTACTATCCACCAACGCGCTACGTTGTGGTCAACATAAAAGCGTACAACACCGTTGTGCATTGAGCAACTGTATGCTGCTACGTGGTTGGTTACTGTTGACAGCCAAAGAACCACATTGCGGATCGTGTTATTGTTGTTGTCCTCGTCACAAAATTAGATCGTCGGTGTTCAGCAGCTCTGACCTACCCGTCATCCCCGAACTGTGAACACAATCGTGTTCAGACATGTAGCCGCAGAACAATAGATCGAGGGTCCGAATTCCGAGAATTAATTAGTCGCGCACACGTGTTACAACAAAAGACCGACCGCGCACACGTGTTATAACAAAAGGTGATGGAATGTTCCGGTAACAATAGAGGGACGATTGGCGCCAAACCATGAACACCACGGCTATAAGGAAACATTTAGCAAAGCTGAAAAACATACAACATATCGGAGTGTTTGCATCGGACCGTCTACCCACATATATCGCTCCGTCGACTGCGTTAGTCGTCAACACCGAACCGCATACACAAAGCGGTGAACACTGGGTAGTATTCTACAGAGACAGTGAAGAAAGACAATTCAACAACAACAATACACAAATTATCGAATATTTCGACAGTTTCGGCCGACCTCCATATCAAGCCGACTTCCAACGTTTTCTGAGACGTAATATCAATTCACGTCTCTTGCGTTACATCCACAACAAGTATCGACTACAAGGCTTGGATACTTCGGTTTGCGGCCAATACTGTCTCACTTACCTGTACTGCCGCACCAACTACGACATGTCGATGAATGATTTCGTCCAACTCTTCGGTGACTCCACTGCTGAGAACGACACGCTGGTCCGGATGCTCTTCACAAGATTTTACTTACCTTCTTCTACTTGATTTATATTTGAAAATAATGTTTATAGCTATAAACACATTATTGTAAGATGTATGGATTTTTTGAAAAATAAAAAAAGTTATATTTTTTAATTATACTTTCTTGTTTTTATTTCTACCCTTTATCCTTTTAGTTTAAGTAATTATTTTGAATGCAGAGATTATAGGAACTCTGGATTTATTTTAAGATAATAACACACGGGGGGTTGGGGAATAAATATCAACACAGGTAAATGAGTAACATGTTTTATTTTCAATATCAATATCTACTCACAATCAATATCTTCTTACAATCAAAAAAAATAAATAATTATACAATTAAATAAAAATTAAATATTTACAATCAAATTAAAAAAAAAAAATATTTACAATAAAAATTTGTAACTAATATTTAAAATAAAAATTTGTTACTAATATTTGACTAGAAGAAAAAGTATTTACAATGAAAAATTTATTCCTAAATGGTAACTAATAGTATTTATTTTTAAAAATACTAGAAAAAAATCAATTTGTTCCTAAGTCGAATTGGTTCCTAAATGGCCCACCACGATGAATTTTGAGTGCGATGGGCTCTCATGCACCGACGTCACCGCAAACTGTACTGCATATCCGTTGCTGGATACCTTCTGTGACAGTGTTGGTGGGCGAACAAAGTCACACTGCGGTAGAAGGTCCAGGTTGTGGGGACAACGGAGGTGGTAACTCAGGGGACGATAGCGGCATTTCTTCGTCTGGCGGTGCACGTGGGGCGATGGTGTAATGCCCCCACGGTAATGTGCTGACGCCGTCATCGCACACATAGCGTTTGTCGTCGTACGGCGCCAGCGAGCGCTTCATCACCATGATGGTGTAGATGTAGTGGCGTCTACTTATGAAGCGCTCATTCTCCGTGTACTTGACCACGTGATCTTGTAGACATCTCCTGTAGTCGTCTACGGTCAAGTCACGTTGCACCACTGCACGATTCACTCCCTTAGCTTTCTTGATGGGAGGCGGCTCGTAGTCCTGACCGCTGCCGCTATCGCTGATGCGCAGAAATGATATGCAGTATAGTTTGGCCATAAGTCCGATGAACTCCGTCATGACATGACCACCAGCTTCGTCTTTGAATTTCCCCAGGGCTCTAGCGTTGTCCTTACTGTAGCAGATATGCCCTGGGGGGTAGTTGCTGGTGTCGAAGTCATCGATGTGCTGCAGCATGTCCCTGTAGGCGTTCGCAGTACGGATCATGTAAACGATACCGTCTGTGTCCATGTAGGCCATGTGTATGTTTTCACGTCCGTACCACTCAACCATCAGGTAGTGAAAGCGGTACATCCACCACTTCGAATGGTCCAAAACGCACATACCCACATAAACGGGTTTGTCCAACACCACACGCACCTTAGCCATATTAAGTAGTGTCAAAGTCTTGTCCAACCACACCCGGTCGCTGAAATTCGACTTTGACACGTACTTAATATATTTACGGTGGTTGGTGCAGATCTTCACGTTTTTGTGTTTACGTACGTTTTGAAGACTCATACCGTACACCGCGTTGACCATGAGCTTGAAGAGCTCCACCTCGAACTTGTTTTTGGCCAACTGACGGAGTGTGGTATTCAGAGTCACGTACGACTTTAACCACGTGGACTGCTTGAAATGCAACACACGATGAACATGACGGATACGCAATCCGTTCTCCAACGCTTGTTGTAGATAGCGAAAGTGGATTACGTACCTGGTCTTGTCAGTGAGGGTGGCCATCAGTTTAGCGGATTTTCCAACTCCGCTATGAAGGCGAACGTTCTGGTCGTATGGCAGTTGGTCGGACGGTGCCTTGACCACTTCTGGGCAGAACGGCAAGTCACGGTGTTTGTCATGGAGGGCGGGGTCTCGGGGGTATTCTAAATCAACCTCCAAGACGTAACCGTCCTCGCCGTCTACCGCCATACTCTTGATGTTTTCGACCAGACCGGCGATTTCTGTGTCGGACAGCCACTCGAAGCCTCCGTACGGCAGTGGCTCGGACATTGCCCATCCGTACAAATTATTAGCGTCGAAGTACATGAGGAAAGTGTCGTCAACGTTCTCCTGTTCACTGTTCCTCGTGTACTTGTTGTCCGCTACAACATGGCGGGTGACGCATTGGCAAAGTCCGCCTCGAATACCCTTCTCGAAGAACAAGTACTGGTCTACGTCCTGTAGGGTATCGAGGGTCACGCCGGTTGTTTTCAGCATAACGTCCCACGCGTACGACGGGAGAGTGATGTAGTGTGCCGGGTCCAAGTTATAATGTTCTTGGCACATCGCCCGGAAACCCTCGAAGATATCGGCCAGCAGTAGTACATCGGTCGTCAGATAGATATTGGAATAGTCTTCGAGGGTTGTGCAGCCAAATCTCTCCCATACTCTTTGAGCGTGGGCGTAATCTTCCGCTGATACGCTCGCCTCGAAAGCTTCAACGGGGGGAAGGGTGTTCTCTTGCAATACCTCCAACGATGTGATGTGTTTGTAGGGGAACACGCCTTTCCTCCGAAGCAGTTGGAATTCCTCTGGGTCGGTAAAACGGGCTCGCAAGACCTTTAGACGCTCTTCGGGCAGGAGTGAAGCGAGTGTCGCCAACGACTTCGCCAAGAATCGGTACGAGTCCACGAAACGCACTCGTAGCCTGTTGTGACGGCCTGCGTTCGGGTACTCGAACCGTTTCGTAAAGGAGATGTATTTTTCCTCGTTGTTGGCGAGCACGTCTACTTCACCTCCGTCAATTTTCAATGCCCGCACAATGAAATGAGCGTCGTAGTTACTTAGATTGTGGAGGTACACGTTCACCGTATCCTGCTCTTTGTACTGCAAATTGCATAACTGGTGAGCGGCACCTCGATACCTGTACGGTGGTGAGTGTTGGTGGTCGCGGACCTTGATGTCGGTCGGGGCGAAGTCCTTCCTACAGATGTGACATGTAGTTGCCGTCTGGAACTCCGCCTCCTCCGCTGCCGTAAGGTTCGGGGGATTCCCGGGTCGCCGTCGTCCGTAGAGGATCTGCCCGATGGTGTTGATGTCCTTACGGAGCGTCGCCATGAAGTGCTGGGCCGCGTTCTCACCACTGTACAGGCGAAATTTAGAAAAGGTCTCGCTAGTGGGGATGTCTCCATCGTCGACGTCACCATCGTCATCATCCCTGTAATCGTCTCGGATGTAGTAGGCGTACGAATAAGGGACATGTACGTTTCGGGTGGTGACATGAGCTGATGAAGGTGAATCTCCGTGGTGGCGGTGGTGGGGGAGCCCGGGTCTCGAGGTTGCCGGGTCCCAGGCTGGAGGGGCCACTGTTGGGGTGGGGTTGAGTGGCCATTCACCATCGTACGGTACCAACATACTTTCAAAGTCCGCATAGATGGTAAAACGGCTGCGTTGGGTCCGTTCGAAATGGCTAAACCTAATTTTCTTGTCTTTTGAAATGTCTGTACGGAGCGGTGCGTGATCAAAGCAGTACTCTTTGTGTTGTGTGAGTCGATCCGCACCGCTTAGGTTCAGCTTTGTAGGCTGGTCATCAAAGTAGGCGAAGCACCTTTTACAAATATAAATCCTCTCTTTGTGCTTTGTCAATTGAGATTTCACCAGCCTTTCGAAATTAGAAATGTAAGCAAAGTGGCATCTCCCTACATCGGTTAAGTACAGCAGGTCGAAATGGTTTTCGAGTTCCTGCTTGGCGACTCGCAGGGGGTACACAAAATATTTGTGTATGTACCGGCCTGACTGTTCATCAAATATCTTCTCCAGGTCCAGGCCGTACACGTTGATACTTACCCCCCGGTTCATCTCTTCGAACTTACCGATTTTGTCCAGCCTCACCGGAAACTCGAGACCTGAAAAGTCTAAATTTGCGCGTGCACGAAGGTCAGGGGTGAAATCTGCCGCACGTAGTTGGTTATTGCTTTTTCGGATAATGTATTTGGTGAGGACGGCGTACATAAAACATCGCTCGTCCTCGTTAATAACATTAATTACGGCTTTTTTGTTGTCAATGGGAGGCGGTAGCGCGATGTAGGAGCTACCTCTGAGCGGGCGATAGACATTGACCCTGACCTCCATGTCTAAAACCCGCACAAAGGTCCAGCCAGATCCCTTCATCTCGCACTGCTCTTTTTCTGATACTAATTTGTGGAAAAAGTCCCCACAGATGTCCTCCATGTCGTCAGTACGGAGGACGGGGACGTTTTTAGTTTTGAATGCACGGCGACAGGTTTCTCCGTGCACGTCCTCAAATTCACACTCGACCCAGAGGTTTATTTTGACGGCGGTGACGAATTCTAATACTCGGTGCATGAGAGCAACGATGTCCTCGAAGATGGTCGTCAGGAACTCCGGCAACGTGAGGCCTTCGGAGTCCGGCTCCCGCAGACAATAGGTTTTTAAACGTCCGCGGTACCCAGACTCGACCTCGACGAAGTGTGAGGTCTCCGGTGGCAGGTCGTCGGGGATGGCCACCGGAACTTCGTCCTCGCTGCTGCTGCCGTTGCCTCCGCTTCCTGACGACGTCGACGGGGCGGGGGAGTCCAGCGCGATGTCCGTGGCAGGCGATGGTGCAGGCCCACTACCGCCCTGAGATCCCCGGTGTTGTTGTCGAACATGACGTTGTAGACTGTCACGTCTGGAGAAGCACCGGCGGCAGTGGGGACACACGAATCCTTAAACAGAACAACATAACATCTATTACTTACCTGATTAATTATTATTAAAATACAATTATTAAATCAAACAATGGGGACTAAGGGAAATAAATAGTACACATATAATCCGGCTTTATTTACATAAATCATTATTCGATAAACGTATTTCATTAATTAGTTTTAAATTTTAGAAGAAAATAATAATTCATTATTATTTTACACACCTGTCCGGTCGTCTGGAACGGATGATGGGCCAGGGGTGGGGGAATCCGCAGCGTGACCTGCGATGGGCGAAGCACCTGACAACACAAGATATAATTTTCATTACTTACCTAATTATTAACACCTTTATATTTGAAATAATCTCAGTTATTCAAACTCTGTTTTCATATTAGCCAATTGCAGACACAATAGTTATTGACACTTTAATTTTCAACCAATCCAGTTGTCGATATGCGTGTTAATTTACACTAACCCAATAGTTGGCAAATATGTTAAGTTGAAAATATATTATAGTAAGAATTAGAGATGAAGAATAATAAACTGTGGACACAATAAAAAATCCAGCTTTATCTACACAAGTCTTAAATTTTCACCCACCTATCCGGTCGGCTGCGGCAGATGACGGGCCAGGGATGGGGAAATCCGCAGCGTGACCTGCGATAGGCGAAGCACCTGACAACACAAGATATAATTTTCATTACTTACCTAGTTATTGTTATATTTATCTTTGAAATAATCTCAGCTATTCTAACTCTATTTTCATATTGTAAATTATTAACATTTTTAATACTTTAACCAATTCACTTATCAACATGTGTGTTAATTTACACTAACCCAATAGTTGACACACATATTAAATTGAAAATACATCATAGTAAGAATTACAGATGAGAAAACTCATGTTAAATTAAAAATTCATCATAGTAAGAATTAGAGATGAGGGAATAATAAACTGTACACACAATAAAAAAAAACCAGCTTTATTTACATAAGTCTTAAATTTTTACCCACCTATCCGGTCGGCTGCGGCGGATGACGGGCCAGGGGCGGGGTCTGCGGAAGGGGTCGGGGCGTGGGCCGCGCGCTGGTGCCGCAAAAGGTTGTCCCGCCGCTTGAACGTGACAGGACACTGCGGGCACCGGTGGTTCTCCTGCACGCCACGGTGGTCCTTCATATGTCGCACGAGATTTCGCCTTTCGGTGAAGTCTGCGAAGCAGACCCCGCACACAAAACGTCGCTGGCAATCCATAGTAGATCTAAACATAAATATTTAAATTTAATTAATCATAAAGTAAAGTCGTACGTACCGTACAGAAGTCGATAAAAAAAAAATAAAAAAAAATAACTAAAAATTAACTAAAAATTAACTAAAAATTAAAAATTTAATTAATTCAAAATTAAAAAATAAAAAAAAAAAAATAATAATAATCAAAAATTAAAAATAAAAAAAAAATAAAAAAAAAATAAAAATTTAATTAAAAAGTTAATTAAAAAAAAAATAATAAATTAATTAAAATTTATTAATTAAAAATTTAAAAAAAAAATTAATTAAATAAAAATTAAAAAAAAAATTAATTAAGAATAAAAAATTTCTTGAAAATTAAAAAAAAAAATATTTTAGTTCTGTTTTAAACCAAGTTTCTAGTTGTAATATTTACTAACGAAATAATTTTAAAGACAAATTCTAGCCGAACCAAATTCAGTAGTTTCTAGTTGAAACATTTACTAACGAAATAATTTTTAAGATAGATTCTAGCCAAACCTAACACAGTTTAAATTTATAAAATATACACACAATATCCAGTGACTAACACACAATATTCAGTGGCTAAGGAAATTTATCACTGGTTGGCGTAGTCACTGGGCTAACACTTTATCCAGTGGATAATAATCCCTATTTTTATTTTATAAAATGTTAAAACAAAGTTTCTATTTGTAATATTTACTAACGAAACAATTTTAAAGATAGATTCTAGCAGAACCTGACACGGATTAAATTTATAAAATTAAAAACCCGAAATAATTTTTAAAAAGTAAAAAGTTGTTTTAAAATAATATTTTAGTTCTTTAAAACTCAAAAGATTTCATTGAAAGACTTAACCTAGCTCATGGAAGTAAGTAATGGTGTAATCAACTCGGTACTGTAAGTTTTGGTATAAAATAAAGATATTTTAGCATGAAAATACTAGAAACATGGTTTAATATATTTCGTAAATACTTATTACCTATTTACTTACGGTTACACAATTTAATAATCACTTACACGAAATCACAAAGTATTTCACAACACTTGCACGAAGGAGCGCAGAGACGGCACGTCTGTTCACTTCGGACACCAAACCACTTCTGACCAGAGTCGAGCGAGAACGCTGCAGTACCGCCAGTGACGTCTCAGATTCCTGGAATTGGCGCGCAGTTCCTATTGTTCGGTGGGGCCAGAACGTTCTCAGTCCTTCTAGAAGGTTCTGGAACCTTTTTGTTACCGTTAATTGGGGGCCGTTAAAAGCCTGTCAACAGTGACGAGGGTCGTCAAAGGCATCTGTTTACAACACGCAGTGCTTTTGTGAAACGTCTCGTTGTTAGCGATAATTGAATACGAAACCCTTCATTCGTCAATGTCACGGCACAATAGTTTCCTTTCAGTGTTGTGTTCCCGCTAATGGAGTCCCATTGTGATAAATGCGCAGCGGTCTGCGGCACTCTTTTGTTCAAATAACAACCCTACATCAAGGGATAATTGGATCCGTAGTTCTTTTGTTAAACGTTTCGTTGTTGGCGATAATTGAATACGAAACCCTTCATTCTTCAACGTCAGAACACAATAGTTTCCTTTCAGTATTGTGCTCCGCTAATGGAGTTTCATTGTGATAAGTGCACAGCAGTCTGCGGCACTCTTTTGTTCAAATAACAACCTGTCAACCCTACATCAAGGGATAATTGGGTCCCATTATTGCAAACACGCAGCCGAGTTCGGCGGTCTTTTGTTCACTTAATAGCCTGTCGACCCAACATCAAAGGGAACACAATGGAATGACATGTCACCTGTCAATCACCTGTCAATCATTAATCAATCGGGGGGGGGGGGGGTTGGTCGCCATTTTGTCTGGGGGGGGGGGTTGGTCGCCATTTTGTCGGGGGGGGGGGGGGTCGCCATTTTGTCGGGGGGGGGGGGGAGGTCATCCACCTCCACAGGGTAGGAGCCTCTACATCCACCTACTACTTAAAGAAATCGCGAGCGAGAGGTTATGTTATAATCAATATTTATTACAACTAATCTACAAGTTTATGGTGGCCTTTAAAAAGGCCGTTTGTTGCAGCTGGCTTAAAGGGAGCTACTTTTTAATATATAAATCTATAGGGGACATTAATATCGCCCCAAAAGTCGGCCGGATACTCCCTCCGAAACACCTCTCGCAGCACCAATAACAGTATTGGTTTGGGAATCTCCCCATTCCCAAGTGCGCGAGCAGCTTCTGGCCAAGTGTTGAAATTGTCGGCCACACGTTCTACACACAATTCGACCAGAGTCTTCATCGTGCCAGCTCCAAAATCGTTCTGGCTAGCCAAGTGCGTCGGAGCACTAGGGTGCGTTGAGAAAGTTCTAGGAAGGGATTGTTGACGACGATTCGTCAATGTCACAATATAATGGTTTCCTTTCAGTATTGTATCCCCGCTAATGAGGTCCCATTGTGAGAAGTGCGCAGCACACTGCGAAACTCATGTGTTCAGAAAATAACCTGTCAACCCTATATCGAAGAGAACATAATGAGGTGTCATGTCACCTGTCACCTGTCAATCATCCATCAATCAATTGGGGGGAGGGGGGGGGGGTTGGCCGCCATTTTGTCGGGGGGGGGGGGGGGTTGGCCGCCATTTTGTTGGGGGGGGGGTTGGCCGCCATTTTGTTGGGGAGGGGGGGGGGGTCATCCACCTCCACAGGGTAGGAGCCTCTACATCCACCTACTACTTGAAGAAATCGCGAGCGAGAGGGTATGTTATAATTAATATTTATTACAACTAATCTACAAGTTTAGGGTGGCCTTTAGAAAGGCCGTTTTTATTGTTGACTGCTGACGAGGGTACTACTCTGATGGTGTATACAAGTAGACCTCTACCTCGACGACAGTGTTGCCATGACGAACGACTCGATGAAGCCAGTTGACTAGCTTTCCAAGTCGCCATGCGTTGTAGTGCCGTGGGGGACGAGATGTAGTCAACCGTGGCACGCCATGGACAGCAAACTGGTGTACTCTGATCTTAATATGGTTGCTGTCATTCATAATTAATGGCAGTAAATTACGCTCCCATTCTTCAACACACTTAAAACAGTCCAACGACGACCGCCGTGAATCCACGAGCCGCAGCACAGTCATGTTGTCTGTTCGCTGTTCTCCTTCCATCTGAAGCTAAAATGGAACGCCAGAGAAACTGCGACGCTAACGCAGGTGTGAGAAGAAAAGAGGGTTGGTCTATTCATTAGGTTTTCAAAGCCGACAAAGCTCTTCATTCGTCAATGTCATGGTACAAAAGGATTCATTTAGAAACCCATCAACCTTTGTTAGTGGACATTATTGTGAAACCATCATACAATGTGTTATGCATCAATCAACTGTCACCTGTCAATCACCTGTCAATCATCCATCAATCAAGGGGGGGGGGGTGTCGACTCCATTTTGTTGGGGGGGGGTCGGGGGGGGGGGGGTTCGTCGTGGGTGGTCTCGGGGGGGGGGGGGTCACGTGACCTGTGACGTCATGCTCCTCTGCTCCTCCACAGGATGGGAGCCCCTAGACCCCCCTACTGGTGTTGACCTTTTAGTGATTCTTGTGGGTTTAACACCAACAGAGAAAACATCCACTTCTTAAAACCTGGGAAACTCATTTAACCAGCGGCTGCCACAGGATTTCGTGAAAGTATTTTTTTACATGCTTTTAGTGGGTGTTATATTACTCCAGCCTTAAAAAATAATGGTAAAATGAAGTGTGAAGAAGTTTTCTTAATTAAATAAGAACATTCAGGATGTCCCAACAGTTTTCCTAAATCCAAAACTCGACTTATGAAGCTGTTGCTGAGGCAGGAAAAAGATTTTCCTTGCGTTGTATTGAGCTCCTCAGGAACAGAAAGATCTTAAAAGCTACAGATACACATGTTTTCAACGCTCTGCAAGGAAATTAAAAGCTAATCCAGCCTCACTACCTCCCACAGAGGCTGCTGCTATACAGCATGAATATAGAGTCTACCATCAAGTTCAAACTTGGCTGAAACTTTCTCTTGAGCTGAAAGTTGTGGGGGTGGACCAAAACAACCTCACCCTAAGAACCCATTCAAAAGGGCCAGTTGCCCCAGACCGTCTTTTTTAATTTGATTTTTTGTGTTACTGGTTATGGGTTGAAATTCGGGTGTAGGAGAGTAGGAATGAATTGCACTGCCGCTTGCACTTGTCGAGTGGTTTGTCTTCTGTCGCTGGTTTTGTCTGAATGGAGAGACAGTAGAGGACAGCGACTTTCTCAATGAACCTGACATAGGCTCTTTGTAAATAAAGTCCACTTTTTAATCACGTAAGTTATATTAATATAGTATAAATATATTTCACTTTTTAATCATGTAAGTCATACTAATAGCTTACGATAAAAACATAATAAGCCCATTTTCACAATGTTTTGGTTTATATCAAGTTTGTATATATATATTCTCTACGTTATCTAAACTTAAACTAAGGCACTATAGTTCTTCAACTGTGACTAAGGTAAGTCCCAATACCATACGACTAATCCGTCCATAAATGACGAACTTACAAATATTATAAGTAAACCTTTTTGTTAATTTATTTCATACAAAGTTTTAGTAATTTAAAATTTGAGTATTGTTGATACAAACATTATTCTGACTAGTAAACCTACAATGTAAGTAAGTTTTTAGTTCAACTTGGACTATGTATTTATAACCTGATTTTACTATATTATAATCCTCAGTATGTTTGTGAAATGTCGATACAACAAACAAAAATTTTAAAATAATTATGAACCAGCACTTAATCAGTTAATGTATATCACCAAAAATTAGGTTCCAGAGGGTGGTTGATAATTTTTTAAGGAGTATAAAAACTATACAATAGATATAATTTGTAACGTACGACATATCATTTGTGTGTAATTTTTAGGAGCCCAAACGCAGTGTATAAAGTGATATTATATTTTAATAACTTATTTAATTAAATATAATAGTTCTCTGGAATGGATAGTGTCACAACGAACACAGTAAACATATTTTTGTAGAAAATGTTGTGTACTTTGATTTTGTAAGTGCATTATTAGTACGTAAAATATTAATAGTTTTGAAAAATTAGAAAATTGTACCTACAAATCTAAAAATGTACATACTTAAGTGCATATTTCTCTGAAACTGTTGAAGATTCATTAAAATGATAAATACACTTTTTGTTGCAAATTTTGTGTCCTTTAACTCTGTAGTTCCATATGGTATCTAAAATATTGATATTTAAAGAAATAATGAAAAAAAATTAAAACATTGGACCTAAAATCCAGTATGGCAGCGCGAGCTCAAGTCTCACGTCAGGGGTCTTTAAGTGTGTTAAACTAAAAGCCTAACGCGCCTTTTCAGCCAATTTGAAAAACTTCTCCATTTTTTGTATTTTTATAGCATTAATTTGACTGGGTTACACCTGCAATATTATGTTGAGTACCGTGCATGAAACAGTGGATTGAATATCTAGTGACTGTAAATTAAATGTACCTACTAACTCTATTACAGGTACAGAATAGCCAACATCATAAAATGTCCCATTACGAAAATTATTCATGCAAACAAGCATTAGTTAGATCCAGAACAATGATGAATGCAATCAAGTTTAACACTAATTCTGATACATTAAATAATGTAAATTTTGTAGTTGAACTGAATCGTTGTTATTTTAAATGTAGATATATTGTGCAGTAAAAGGGGCAGAAGGAAAAATACTAGGAGTATAAAAGCAAAATTTGTATAAGTGCAAGCGTATTATGTTGGTTTTAACTTGTAAAATATATTTCTATGATATCATCTTCTATGCTTATGAATAAATGTGTTATCCACTATTATTTTTTACTGTATTTAATCACAATCAGTTTTACTTATACTTTAGGAATACATATTCATCATGCTTTCTGACCTTTGAACAATATTCATGCTTCTTATTAGTACTTGAAATACACAAGGCCAGCTGGTTAGCCGCAAATACAGTATAGCATATGATGAAGGAAAGTTGAATATCAGTGGTATCAGTCCAAGACCCAGGTATATATGGCTTAAGAATGCTATTTCACGACAAATCAATCACATCATTGATTCCATTATACATCCCTAATATCCGAGAAGCCAAAAAACGACATATGTGTATAAACCTTGTTTCTTACCAATTAGGTATTCCATTATATTGTATTAGTTTAATTTAAAAATAGTATTTTATCATCAACCTCTAAGTTTTAAGTTTCTGTTAGGGTTTTGATCGCCTTTAAATTACTGGAAGTTAAATCTTTTTATAGTCTTATCATTGAGAGTTGATGATGGTTTTCGATTTAGGATCATCACATACCATTTCAATAAAATATTGTGTTTTTGGATTCTTAGTGATGAGTAGCTACAGAGAAAGCAATGATATCTGACACAAAAATCGTATCGTCATGAGTCGTGCACAGTCCCAATTACATATTTTGGAAACTTGCAGCGTACTTCGTAGTACACTTGTAAAAAGCTTAAAAACTAATGAATGACATCAACAGACGAGTGGGATTATTCTGCGCATGGGGCGAATAAAACCTCATAAAATGTGAACAAAACATTGAAACTGACCGCTCAGATGACCCACCCATTCCACATCCGTGCGTTCTCAAAAACATCGTTTACCGGCAATGTAAATGTTGCCTCTGGAGCAGGATGTTAAAAGAAGTATTACAAACATGTATTACGTATATTTTTAAAGGGGACATTTTACGTTGGCATCTATTTATTTGGTTGATTGGAGTTAAAATGTAATATTTTAGCTATCGAGAAACTATACAAATTTGACATCTGAAATAGCTTGCATAAAAAATATCCAGGAAAGGAAAAAATCAAACCCCACATCGGCAAAGTCATCAAGATGGTTATTATTTCTCATGGCTTGAAATAATTATACCATGAGCCTGTTAATTCAATCAAATTATAATATCGGTTAGTATTTTTAGGAATTTGTATTATCATCACGAACTCAATTATATACAATCAACGTAATTTTACATATATTTTGTATTAATAAAATCAAGATTGTTCACGTTATTAATGGTGATGAAATGAGCGAGAAATGTAGTAGTTTAATGTTTGTGTTTAACTTTGCTCATGACTCTGCACTTCAATTTCCCCGTCAATAAAGTAGTTGACATTTGCCAACTGAAAGCTTTGCATATCTATATAGCCCAATTGAAATTTAATGTTTTTATTTTTAAGAGCTCTTTTCGATGCATTAATTTAAAAATGTCCAAGATCTAGAACCTAAACATTAATTTCATATTTTGGTTAACCTTAGTGACATTCTTACTTAGCCTTAAAGAGGCTCGTTAAGTAAAAGTACATTATAAATTTCTATTGTTTGCTAGTAAAGGTTATATTTATGGGTGTACGAATACTCGAGTATCGAGTTTTTCTTCGAGCTGACTCGACTTGAAGTTTTCAAATATACTCAAAGTTCGAGACAATAAGTTACTCCCGTCGTTTACTCGGAATTTTTATGCATTCACTTTTACGGTCGTTTTTATACCCATTTTTATTGGCGATCGGTAACAAATCTTTTGTTTTACTTTAATAAAGTTATTCATATTAATAAATTTATCCTTCTTTAATTCTTTTTAGAGTTAGAAGTTATTTCTTGAACCACCTCCTCTTCGTTAATCTAAAGGAAAAAGGTAGGCTACTATTTTAACCAAACATTGATTCAGGCTTCATGAAGGAATATATTTAAGATGGCTTAAGTTTTAACCATTTTATTTGAAAACACAGGAAAGCCTAATCAAGTTCAAGAGGTTTAAACTAAAAGGTTGATTTATTTTAGTTTATATCTTTTGATATTCTTGCTCTTAACTGAAGAACACATCTATTAAATAACAATACAATATTAAATTGTATTTTAATAATTTTTATTCTTGATGTCATAATTATGCAGAATGAGGAAAACTATTATCTTTGTTACTAAAAAAACTCAACTCAAAAAAGCTCGAAACTCGAGCGAGTATTTTGAAACACGACTCGACTCGGCTTCAAAAATAACTACTCACACACCCCTAGTTATTTTTTTTTTCTAAATTACATTACACTCAACAACCAAATCCATTATAGCCTCATGCTTAGCTCTCATCCATTAGATGATGCTGTATTGGTAATTATAAAAAAAAAACATTGAAAAATAATTTGCTACACTATTACTGCATACACTGCCCAAATGGGTACCGTTGCTTAACATTTTTAAAATGCGTTATTATTCTTAACAGAATAATAATTTTGTCCCCGTTAAAATACTAGATGATTTACCATTTACAAGCTCAATTTTCATTCATCACTCTTTCGAGAAAACAAATCTATTGGTGTTGATTACTTGGAATAAAATCCTCAGGTCTTACACCATCAAAACCAATAAAATGAAATATTTTGTAGCAGAATTGATTGTCTACTTTGAACAATTACTACTCAGGGAGTTAGTTTCACTCCTCAAAAATGTCCTACTACTAACCGTACTAATCGTAAGGGTGTTTGACCAAAAATTGGGATTTTTATTATGCATTTGATTAAGGGGTGCGGCAGAAACGTGTTGGTAGCATTCATTCATGTAATTCGGATTGCCTTTTTACAGATTTATCTTTCGACGGCAATGAGGGGCCATTAATTTTAAAAGACGTTACTTTAGCCCAACACAAAAATACAACTTAATCCTCACAAGATGAATCGATAGAGGTGATCCCATTCACAGTCAAACTAAAGCCCAAATAAAACGACCATCTGATAAAGCAGTCTCTCTTTAACAAACGGATGTGTTTTCTGTAACAACAGTTATCTGAGGAAATTAAAGCTGTTTGAACCAATGAAAGCCCTCTTTTAATTCTTAAGTAGGCTTTAACTCCAACAGTTAGGGTATTCCTTTATCTAACGGGTTCTTAAAGACCAGTAAGCTCCAGCCGATAAACGTATTATAATCTGGATGTAGTTTCTTTGCGTTTATCCTAGCTATGTAATATCAATAATTGCATCTATTATCAACAATAAACAAATCCTTATATATTGAACATAGAATGTGTCTGCCTTACTACCTTAGTTTTATTGTAAACAATTTTCATTTTAACACATCACAAATTAAAACTGATAAATACATAGACTTAAAGTGCTCATTTTTTTACTTACATAATGATTATCATACGATTTTCTTAGTTGTACATAAAAAAAAACTAAAAACGAATGATATAAAAAGTCATTAATGACCAAATTCGTTATCTATTTGACGGGCTGTTTCAGAAATCAGTTGTCATTAAATCATTGAACTTTTAATTAACTAATGATACACTCGGGAAAGTAATACAGCTTGCCTTTGGTAGTTCCATACTGTAACAAAGCTTCTACACTGAAGTAATCCTGCTCTCATCTTTTATTCATATTCGTGTTAACATACCCAAAACTAGATTTGGCGTCTTTGCCTTTAATTACTATAATTCTTTCATATCTCTGTCATAAATTATACTAACTTATTATGAAGGTTTAAGAAAATAATTTGGTATTGTATTCAGTTAAGGAATTTGATTTGGACAATATTATCTGATTGAACATGTATAGTTAAGGAAACCTATGAAACTAATGTTCCATAGCATCAGAGTAACTCAAGACTAAAGTATTCTATGTATTGTCTTTGTACACAGTATGACTACAGTATATTGTATTTTATTTTAATCGGGAACATATTCAATCAAAAGTTAAAATATGATTTTCAAAACATTATAACCAAAATATAATATGATTTTTGATATTTCACTAGGGAAATTAATGTATATTTCATAAAATTTGCATTTATACCAATTAAATCTTTTAATTATAAATTGTAATATGAAAATTTATGAAGTTTCAAAGGCTACATTGCCGAGTTTTCTGCTTAATTCAACAACTGTACGCCCACTTGAGTGCAAAAATTATGAGATGTAAACATGGGAGAGCCTTGTACGATGTACTAATTTTTTATTAAGGAGTTTTGTATTGAAACATACCTTTGAAACGGTAATTTGGCATATACAGGGTGTATTTTTAAAGGCAACCCATTTTTATGATTGAATAATAAACATATAAATATGAAGTGAAAACTGCTTTTTATCTTTATATTTTATACAACCTATAATTTAAGTTTGATCACATGTAGTACATATTATGTGTACAAACAATCCGCCATTGGCGTTTGTAAAAAGTTGTGCTCTCTCCATCAAATTCCCGAACACGTGTTGTAAGGTACCTCTTTGAATTTCTTGCATTAAATTTGTTATGAGTTGCTGAATATCCTGTGAATTGTTTTCGTAGGCCTTACTTTTTAAGTATCCCCAAAGAAAATAATGTAGTGGGGTCAAATCCGGGGATCTTGAGGGGAAATAATCCTTCACTGATAAAATTCAGTTTTGGGTTGCGTTAAAAAAAAACACCCTGCAGAAAACCCAAAACGGTATCTCAATTTTCAGTCGTTCCCAAAACCTTTCTGCGACCTGCATTACTACCTCTCCAAAAATTGTTTGCGACATACCAATAGCATGAATTTCATGATTGTCAAAAAAGGGTTACGATCTATAAAACGTATACAGTATAGTCAAATAATTTTATAACTTTTTTAAAACAGTACCAGTATGACTTGACAGGCCAACTCCATATTGCGTCACCATTTTGAATAACCACAATACAGTCTCGATAATCATTAGTGGTAGCTTTTCAGTGAGTCCCAAACATAGTTCTTCGTGTGTAGCAAACTTTTCACAACTACATTTTTTCAGCTAGCTGTAAAAATTTAATAATTATATTTATTATCCTTCTTGTTAGTTACACTTAAATTCACCTTTTCGTTTTCCTTTTGCCCACTCGTTGAATTTATTTTTTTTATTGCGAATAGATTGTATTTTAATTTTTACGTTATTGCGTTTTTTTAGGGTTTTGTAGTGAAAACCAATAGAAAGGTTTGGAAATTGCTGACTTCAGTAATAAGAGCTATCTGTTTTTAATATGGCTTTGACTCCCCACACTATCTTTTTAGATCAAGAAAATGTACATTTTTAAGCAATATTGCTAGATTAATATTACCTGCAAAGGGTTTTTACTGTTCAAATTATTTCTTAGGTAAGAAACAGTGTCCCTCTTTTACATAATAACCAACCTTAAATTAGCTATTGAACCTTAAACCTAAAGACATTTAATATCCAATGAAGTAGTGATAGATTACATTCAAAAATCCTAGTTTAATAGTAATCTGTCAGATTAAGTTTTACAAGAACTTCATGCATGTAACAAATCACGTTTCAGCCAAAGCCAACCTGCGGTGAAGCCTAACTGGTGTCGAACATTCCCCGTCCCCGCCACTGGTTAATTGGCACGTTTCCAAACAATCACTACGACATTCCAACTCTTAATTAAGCGACGAAAACACAACAGAGGCCATACATAGCATTTTCTTTGGCCCATAGCATTCCCTTAGGCCCATAGCCTATCTTAAGGTAATTAAAATAATCTTCAACAAAATCGTGATAAAGCATGCATGTTAGGATGATTTTAGTTTTGAGTGTGTTATCATCGAAACGTCCCAAAACTGTTGGTTGCTTCTTTAATTTGCAGTGACAGTTTTTTTCCTACAGTAGTTTTTTTATTCAATAACTAATAACTAATCTTTGTCAGTGACAAATATTTCATATAATCTGTTGTAACTCATCTTTCATTCACATTCCGTTTAAAACACATTGCGCCACGATCATCACACTCATCCTTCACTCATATTCAGGGTAACGTCCTCCATGAGGTACCTGTCTTATTAAGAATGATTAAAAATAGAATGATTAAATGAGAGGTGCGGTCCCGGTCTTTAATCAGATTATTAATGTTTTTTCAACATATTATAGTGACATAAGAGTTGAAAAGTAGTTTTTTTTTATTTTTGTTTTTGTCTACAAAAACAAAAATTTAAAAAATCTAAATTTGCCATCGCTGATTAGTAAAAACAAGTCTCACGGCATTTTGGGATCTGGAGTCAGGAGGTGAAAGATAACCTAGAACATAAAACGTTGTGCAGATTTTAGACGGAATCAGATTCCAGATCCCGAAACGTTGTGAAACTTTTCTTCTAAAAAGTGATGGAAAATGTCCGCAAAAATCAAAATTAATACATAAACCATCACCATCACCAACAATGTAATAAAAAAGAAGTAGCTGTTACTGGTTGCTTGTACATTTACTGTTAAAGGTCCTAGGTTATTTTAGTGACTTAATTGTAAATCCTGTTTACGATATAAAACTAAATATTAAATTTTTCTAGATTAGAGAATTTTGGCTAGGGGGTTTAATTAATTTGTGATATTTACATTTTTTTAGTGTTAACTGATCAGTCTTTTGCATAAAGATTAACACAGTGAACTTTGCTCGTATTAAAATCAGCACAGTCCGAAATTTCTTTGCAGACTTTCCATTCAACTTAACGTAGACAGTGAACAAAGTCTATTGAACTCGCCATAATAGTGCTATTACTCTTTTCAAATAACACTTTCTTGAAACGTGTTCAGCCCTACCTAAATTTTAATTACTTCAGATAACCGTTATCGAGAACGATATTCATTTAAAAGAGAGCTTCTTATATTAGGTGAGCTTTGAAACGAAATCTTTCCTAAATTATAAATGTTTTCAGCGACTTTATTTTTAATTTATTCATTATTCTTTCGCCTCCTGAGCTGCTATTTTGAAATATTCTAGGTTATGTACCTTTCAGTCAAACAGTTCACAAAGTTTATTAAAAAACTATGTACATTTCAAGATTAAAATCCCATCTTCAGGTTGTTACAAAAACGTCAATACATAGCTTAGTAATTAAAAGCTTAATTACATAGTCAAATAATTAAATAATTAAAATTTTTTCATTTAAAATTTTTACAAACAGACACATTTAACACACACTTTAAAACTGTACTGTGCCGGCCGGCGATAGACTCCGACTGAGTCCGAACTGACTGTTCGGAGTCTATCGCCGGCCGGCACATGTACAGTTTTAAAGTGTATGTTAAATGTGTCTGTTTGTAAAAATTTTAAATGTAAAAATTTTAATTATTTAATTATTTGACAAGCTATGTATTGACGTTTTTGCAACAACCTGAAAATGGGATTTTAATCCTGAAATGTACATCGTTTTTTAATAAACTTTGTGAACTGTTTGACTGAAAGGTACGTAACCTAGAATATTTATTTTTAAGTTAAACTAAACAGTTCGAAAAACTTTAGTATAAACTGAGTGTATTAAATTTTATTCCTACAGATAGATCTGAAAGTATGACAAGATTGCTGTTAAAAGAATTATCATCACGTTGCTTTTTTTTAAATTAAGTGTTAAAAAACTAAATATTTCCTTTAATTTTTGTACTAACGAATGAACAACTTTAAAATGACGAATATCCTGAGCTACAACCTAAGGTGATTTTATTAGTAAAAGTAGGAAAAATCGCTCTGGTTTTTACTTTTTTGGGGATTTTGAATTCCTCTCTCGTTTACCTTAAAAGAATGGTTGATTAAATATTTAAAGAGCTTTAAAAGCTCTCTTGCCGTGAGATAAGTTGAGCAGACTTACATGTGGATGCAGATCGTCACTTTTAGCTGCACCATGATTTATTCCAGTTGAAATTGCCCGAAGTACTCTTTCTTCTTTGAGCAATAAGCAAACCTTTTAGTTCTTTTGCAGCAATCCCTTAGTTCTTTTTACATGTTTTTAAATGTAGCACCATGTATATCTAGAGATATTTCTTATTGAAATAAAAGATACTTCGATAAATTCTAAACTTCAATATTTCTGCATCATTAAAATTAATTATTTCTATATCATTAATATATGCATTAATTTTATATCATTTAAATTTGTTGAACAAATTACTTCTGTTTAAAATCGCATACAGAAACCTATATTAACCAAAAACGTCGCAGATTTTAAAGTGAAACATAAAACGTAATCCTGGCGCAACTGACTTTATATATTACTAGCAGTTGCCCGTGGCTTCGCTCCCGATAAACATTTCAGCTGATCTTACTTCTGCTCTTTGAATTGTCAAATTATAGAATTCAAAGCTGTTTACATTTCGGTATTTGAATGTTTACATCCTTATAAAATGTAAACATTGAAGCTAAGGACGTTCATGGGGCGTAGCCCGAGGGGATTTAAAGAAAGTGAATAGGCCTTTATGTTTCCCAGGTTCAAGATCTACCTCTGTGTGAAATTCCAACCCAGTCGGTTCAGTATTTTTCGAGTTTACGTATCCCATACATACAAACATACAGAATCCACCTCTTTTTTATAATAGTATAGATGTTGTGGTTGTTACTCTCGTGTGTTTTGTTGAGTAAACATATTATTTGTATTACAATTATTTCCGTTCTTGTTTCGGTTTAGTGGTAGGTTAGGTATCGTTTTTAATTTGAAAAATTACTTTTTGTCGATAGTAATTTACATGGCCGACTAAAATATTTACCATTTTTATATTACTATAAACTCATTCTCACTATGAAAACCAAACCAATAAAAGTTTAAGGTCAAAGTTAAATTACCCGTCAATGTAGGCGCTGTCGCATATTTTGATGAACGATCGTATATAGATGTTTTATAAAAGAGATTTTAAATTGTTCTTCTTTTATCCGAACAAAAGAACAATTATTGTTCTTTTGTCTATCCACCTGTAGAATAAATTAGCTATAATTAGAGAATAAATACAAGTTCGTTAGGTATTTCATTGCATTTGGAGATCCATACGCACTGCATTGCCGTTGAAAATTTTGTTCAAGGTAACATGATTTAGTAAAATTACCAAGTTTTACAGTTTCAAACTGAGAAAATAACTAGGGAAAATGTTTCATAAACCTGCTTTTAAACCTCAATATTAATAATTAGGTTAAAAACAGCAAACGTTACCAAATGTTAACCCTCAAGGTTTAAGTTCCCATACCGCCAGGCGCGGCGCGAACTGAATATAAAACCCGAGATTGAATATGTAAAATGCCCAATAATAGAGAAGCAGACGCGTGTTGAATGCCCGCGGCGTGTGGAATATTCTGTTGTATTTCACATCGATATCACACTCACGCGGTATTGGGCAGGTTAAACAATCATTTCTGCCCGGGGTGTTTCCCCACATTGTT
This sequence comes from Flexamia atlantica, assembly GCA_035578135.1. Lineage (NCBI taxonomy): Eukaryota > Metazoa > Arthropoda > Insecta > Hemiptera > Cicadellidae > Flexamia > Flexamia atlantica. The sequence continues at coordinate 10,035,712 of JAQJVK010000012.1, read as the reverse complement.
GACAGTTCATCCAGTTTATGGAAACTTCTTGTTTATTGTTTATTATTACATTTGGTTTGTGGCCATGTAATTTAGTATTTTGTCTCCAACAAAAAGTTTAAAACTGTTTAACTCGTAAAAAAATTAAAAAGTTGTTTATTGTGTTTATAAAATGTTGAATGATATTGTTTGGAAAATTACGCATTTTATTTTTATTACATAGCCTTTAAACACATTGGTATTTTTAAAGGATGCCTTCGTAAATCTGTTTTTAGGCCAAAGTGACAGCCAATGAAATCTTGAAAATTAAAAAAACACATAACTTTATTTCTGTAAAACTTTTATAAAAATGTCTAACCAAGATGAAAATTTGTATACTTAACAAATTCAATTATTTGGTTATACTATAAACATTATTTCTCAATTTTGTTCCTTGCTCTAAATTCACACTAATTTTAATGGGAATAACAGTTATTCAACTGTAAAATTAAGGCGTAAATTTTTGTTAGAACGTTATTGGCATACTTACTGCTTTAAGTATCACATCCTTATAATTTGAAATATTAAATATAAAAAAACACTCAATAATACTACTTCTACTGTACCTAATACGGTACTGCTTATATTTTTCAAAAGGAAATCTTGTTATAAATGACTAATGAACTTGACAGTGAATTCTAGCATTAAGAAATTTCTAGACGATTTCATATATCGAATAACTTCGTCTACATACAGCAAATTATTTTCATTACACACACATATATTTATACATATATACACGGTACATATGATATATGAATTGCCGTCGAATCAGACGCTATTCCGATATTTTCTTGCCACTTGTTACTACATCATAGAATTCAATGAGTTGTAAACTGTTATATTTTTATTGGTAGATTTTATAGGGTTATTTTAAATTGAAATACCGTAGGACCCACCGATTTATGATTAAACAATGCGATCGAAAAAATCGTATCACTTCGTATAAATACAAATATTTTTTTACACTGATGTAAAAAACAATATTTTCAATTTCAAAATTTGTGTTCTGAGTATCAATAAAAACGCGTGGGTCTCGAGCTAGTATCTGTTGAATATTATTCGGTAGCACTGTTAAAAACAATGGAATTCCTGACATTTTACTACAAAGAGGAAGAGGTGTTTTTTAATCAAAGTGTTTGCTGTGTTTCATTAATATGATTCAATGTATTGTAAAACCTTTCAATGAAATTGATAATTTATTTAATACTTTAAGAAGACTTTAATAAATTAAAAATTCATTAGATCTTTCCACCAGTATATGGTTCAAAAACCAATTCTCTTGCTATTTAAGTTGTTACATTGAAAAACATTTGTAATTATGAAATAAAAATTTTTTTAGTGGGTCAAAAGTAGTTCTTTTCCGCCCTAAGGAGTCAGCTGTAGACGAGGTCTTTCGGATTTGTCATTTTTCTCTAACCTGGTACTATCGAAATCAGCCTATTTTTCATAATCATATCATATTTTTCATAAAGAAATTTCAGGAAAAAACTTTAAGGATAAACAAATAATAAATTCTTTGTTATTTTAAGTAGTTAGCTTAATATTTTTTGCAGGATTGCGAAAAATATAGTTAATTGCTTGCACATAAAGTTGCTGTTTCATAACTCTGTCTATAATTCTACTTAAGCTCAATTCCTAGGTGGAAACATTTTGCCTCGTATAAAAAGTATTACGTTCAGTCCTATTGATGAAATAAACTATTATTTTCTATCAAGTGTCCATATTGCTTCCTGTAATTGTCTGAGCCATAATTTTTGCAGTAAACAAAGTGTTTGAACATATACTCAACACATGGATGTAGAACGGCGACAGATTAAACCTATTCAATATATCAGTGACCTATTCAATATTGTTAAATCAAGTAAACAGTTTTGTCTGCTCAGATGAATGGTGAAAACTAGAGATCTCTAAGTTAATCCTAAGAAAAGTTACAGCAGTTTTTGTAAAACTTAAAATTTTAGTTTGCTGTAACTTTGCCTAAAATCAACGTTGCGACCTCTAGTTTCCAACATTCGATTCCTTTCATTGCGCCCTTTAAAATGATATACATGATAGGATTCCTGCTCAAAAGGTTTTACTTCACACAATTTAGACGGAGGGAGGACAAATTTAGAAGGACCAAAATCTTCTTCTCTAGACTTGTAAAATTCCCTGAAGTAAAATTGTATTTAAAATAATGAAAAATATCAATATAGAGCATGGGGAGTGGATCTTTTGAGACACCTGGTTGTTGTAAAAAAAATATTACATTTCCTCCCCGTTATCTCAATAACGGTCCACGTTAGATAGGTTATATATATGGTATCATTTTGTTCGAAATTGAATGTAGATTATTTTTTCAAAGTATAATATTTGAGCAAAAATGCACCGTTTTCAAGATATTTGCCAAAACGTCGAAAAATTTACTTTTTTCCTTCTATTAACCCCGCCCCTCCCACCCAAACCCGACGCTTAAATCAGTGTAACTTTTGTTAACATATTGCGGTAAGTGTATTGAACAATTTTGTGCTAGCTAGAAACTGTTTTATGTCATGAATGGCAAGGTGAATTTTTTATGTCAAGGTGAATGGTGTCCCCTTTTTAAACCTAATTGCACTGTGTACAATGGAAAAATTTACTCCGTGGTGTGGTTATGTGAAATTAACTTTCAACCTATTGGAAATTATTACTCCAAAACAACTAACAAACTATGAATTTTCTAATGTTTATATTATTTCTTTACCTTAGTGTAACTTATGAAATATATTACCCACTTGATTACCCCCATGTCAAATATAATATGATTTTGGAACATATACACTATGTCCCAAAGCACTATGTTATCGCGAAGATATAGTTTGGTTTAAATTAAAGAAGTAAATAAGTGAGGAAGCGTGAAAATTTTTAAATTTTTAACATTTATAAAAGTCAACATAGTTTTTTTCTCATAAAATAAAAGTAAACAAAGTTCATTTCTAACTGTATTTACCACAGATGTTTTGATAGCACATATGTTATAACTTCAGTCAGTAAGGAAACATTTTCTTATGGCTCGGCCACATATGTTGAGTACTGTGACAACATCACAGTAGTGACACCAGGAAACTCGTTTTCAAAGCAGTAGGGCGGGAAGAAAATTAAGTAAGTGGTAAAAATAAAGTGTTTGCATAGGTTAAGGTGGGATAAGAAATACTCATTACTACCATGTCTGATCTCACTGCTGCTCTAGCGATTGCAGTTTCGACTGACAGTTAATCTCCAACTGTTTCTGGCCTTTCACTGTTTTTATCCGAAGCTAAAATTATACTTTGGGGCTATACGCACCGTAACCCGACGATCTATCTTGATGGATAGTACTTCATTACAGTACTATTCCATCCAGCACTGTAAAATTCATATAAGAGAGTATCAAAATCCTATTGAGTTTCTTATTCGCAAATATCCAAAATATGGACCACGTAAATTCTATAATTAATGCCTTTAAATAATTGAAACAGACCTCTTTTGCATACACGTAGAACATCAATTTATAAATTCGAATATAACTTACAAACAAAAACAACCATACAAACAACAACAAAAACTATACGTAATAATGTAGTTAATGTAGAACATAATAACGTAGTTAATGTAGAATGAGGTGGGCTTCAAAAGGTCCCATCATATTATCAAGCAGGTAATCAAAAATAAATACGGCAAAAAGAGTATATATATATATATATATATATATATATATATATATATATATATATTGCAGCAGCCCTGCTACATACTGAAGGGATATAGTTGCCAGTTTAAGTATTAATTTTTTAAATTGACTGCAGCTTAAAGTAACTTTAGACATTAAAAGGTGTTTCGAATGTGAGAGACGGGCCAAGATTAGAAGTAAACAGTCATTGATGGGAGGAGAGCTCTCTATCGTGGAATCGGAGCATTCAATTTCCCCCGAGGTCCTTTAAATGTTCTCCTTCATTCTTTGTTGTTCTTCTTTAAATTGGTATATGTTTTGTTAGTTATTCATAGACAAAAGGTAGCACGATGATGTTCTATTAACTAACGTTGCATTTTTCCTTTTTCTATCACTTGTTTACTAAAGATATTTCAACTCAAATTCCGCTCTATACTCCCACTGTCTCGGTTAGAGAAACACGTTTTGGAGAAATTTGAAAGAGCAATTTAAAAATAAGTGAGAGGCCAACTAAGACCCTTGCGTCTAATTATTGAGTAAGGACGATAAATTCCCCAAGAGAATAAGTAGATTTAGGAATGATTTAATAATTATTATTCAAACAAATTCATACACACATGTAAAACAGATAACGATAGCAAATTTATGTAGAATACATATTGTTATTTATTTTTTATCTTCTATTATTACTACATCTTGAGCTGATATTATTAAATTATGGTACTTTGGTATTATACGGAGGCCACCCCTATACAGCGCGCTGTGGCGGTTATGTTAGGTTTGGTTAACATAAATATGTTAGTAAGACTTTTCTCGTTTCGTTCCGAATCTAACGATACCAGATGAGTCATACTTTTGCCCGCCAAATCCCTTCCAAGTGCGCCAATGTCCGGTCCGGAATAACAATTAGCTAAGCACATGTAATTATATTTTAAATTACAATCAAAATTACTTAAATCTTAAAAACGAGAGTGCCAAGTCCACATTGACGATCCAGTGGCAAACAGAATTCAAAAACAGTTCACATTGTCGCGAGCGAGCGGTGTTACGTAACCAGCAATTGTTCATGCTTCATTGCTCATTGTTCATTGTTCATGCTTCATTGCTCATTGTTCATTGTTCATGTTCATTGTTCATTGCTCTTGTTCATGTTTCATTGTGTAGCGTTTCGATCATAGCCTTAAGTTCACACCTTGTAAGGCTTGTTGAGTTAATTTTGCATTCCATATTTTTCAATCCTCTGAAACAATCTACATATTTCTTCATCAGAGAATTTAAAGTAAACCCTTTTAATTAATGAGATGTTTAGCAACGCCTAAATTTTTCCTGGAATGAAAAAATTTAATATAACGTATTGTTAAATATTCAGACTATTATGTACGTAATTCCTGTAGATATCACAGTTCATATTTCATTAACTTATTTTAGCTTATTATAAGTTAATGAAATAGGAATTGAGATATCTACAGGTATTACGTAAGTAATCGTTTGAAAATATTTATAAGGTACCACAGCTGTTTAAATATCATCGTTAAAACCTTTTTGTTCGTTAAAGCTAAAAATTAGTTTATTACAGGATTAATCCTTCTTTATTATAGTATGAAATTCCTTAATAGTAAACTGGCTTTTAGATCTACTTTATGTTGATACCCAACACACGGTTTTGAATGAGGCAACACATGTTTTAATGTAAACTAAGCAAACTTTTCGTTCCTAATACCACAGATGAAGAACTATACAACTATACTATAGATATTTAATTGTTATGAAAATTAATTCTTAAATAAACAACTTTTTGGTTAATGTAGCTTGATAGAGGTAGAAAAATCATTCTTTATGGTACAGAAAGAAGTAGAAGGCAAAGAGAAAACCGAGTCGATGAGAATAGGGAAAAACATACGTAACCTTCGACAAGAACAGAGAACTGTCGAGAGACAAAAGAACATCAGAGGGAACTGCACCACCTATCTACTTGCAGCCCTTGCAATGACTTAAAGATAATGTTAGGGCATGAATACGCGAAGAAAAACTTCCGGTATACTACTTTTGTGCCAGGAGGCAAATTGAAATACATAGTGCTGGGTTGATGAACAAAGTGTGTGTTTCGTTCAGCTGAGCTTTTATTTATTTAAATGAGATCTTTAAATTTCACTTAAAAGATTAACTTAATTAACAATGGTGTATTTAAAGCCATACAAATTCTTCTAATCGTTGGCGAGTTTTTCACAGACTGAAATAATATTAAAATGCGCAATTTTCGCATTGGCCCCCTAGTACTACTATACAGAAGGGGTTTTCTTACGGACAACAAATCTACAAAAGTATAAAACCTACAGAACTGAAATGTGGAATTTATGCTACCCTTGAGTCCTAGATGCGTACTAAAAATGGTATTACAAAATCCCCTTAGGGTTACATTCTATAGTACTTCAAAATTTCAATGTTTAAATATGGGGAAGCTTATGAAGTTGTCATGGCAACCTTAAGATATTACACCCTAAATCTATGAAAGTTTTACTGTTTTTCTACAGGTGGAACCGGTTTGATCAGCTAGTCTTAAGTATAAAAGCAATCAACAAATATCGCCTAACATTGTGATTATAACACCACGCTGTTTGCTCTATTTTCATAAAAGCATCAGCGTAAACAAAGGTATTCATCCTAAGGATTTAAAAAAATTATATATGAAAACTAAACTAAACTATTATATATGAAATGTCGCCATAGAATGATTATGATTAGTGTCCATTTATAGGGGGTTTGTATAACCTACTATAAGTAAAAAGACACGATACTTATATTTTAATTTTCGGACGCTCGAAACAATCCAAAAGTTAGTTCAAGCAACCACACTAAGACCAAACTTAATATTTATCGTTTATAGGCTACAACTTTTTTTGTCTGCATTTAAACTGAATTTTTTATGTCATGCATGCATTATTATGCCTTAAATTCTGTTTAAGAGGATAATTCGCTTTATCATATCTAAAATGACTGAGATTTAATTTAATCTAAGCGATTATATCTGCTTGCATTTCACGCTTATTTCAAATAAATAGAGGAAAATCAAAGAATATCCGTTTATTTGCAGCTCCTGTTCAGAAAAAAGGAGCTGTCAAAGCTCATATTGCATCGATTCAAAGAAAATGGGCTATTCAGATTCGCTCAACCTTTAAGGAATGTCGTCTATGCTTATACTTGACAAGATAATGTGAAATTTTATCTTTTGTTCATGTTCATTGTGTGGATGAAACGACCTTTCTTAATATTGAATAGTCGATCTAACTTTAAATATATTGTCTTCCATCTTAAGGAAAATTATAAAAATTATATAAATTAAAATATTTGGTCTCGCGAAATTGGCATTTATTTGTAAAACGCGTTCTATCCTAAGAAAGTCATCCTGAGAAAAGTAAAATTTCTTCGCTATTTTATAGTAGTCTTTTATTTGAATGATTGTTCAAGTAAAACTCAAGGGAATATAAAGGTAATTAAGGACGTAGTTTAAGCTTAGTTACTGATTTCACAGTTTGGGTTTAACAATATAAAAAATAATACAGTACCTACTAAAAGGTCGTGGAAAGTTAACCAATCTGGGCTGGGGCCTAATAATTAAATGCAAACACAGCGTCTTTTACTCAGAAATCGCCTTTTCACTCATTGCCTTGTTCGTGTGTGATAACAAATGTTGACATAAATATATATTCAGTTTTCTCATTCTAAATTACTTCGAATTATGATATAGAACTGAGAATGATAGCTGTCACTGTCTATATAAATGAGAACACCGGTTTGATCAGCTAGTTATATATTTAGATTTAATTAAAATATTTTGAAAACGATACAAAAATACAGTCTAAAGTAAACAAAAAGAAAAATCAAACGAATTATGAAAGCAAGTAAATTATCTCTTTGTTTAAACTGACATACTTAGACTCTTGGAACTGTCAGAACAGATCATCCTGTTAAGAGGGTGCGGCTTCAAAGAAATAAGTTTTAATGGAAAAGTGAACAGGAGCTTTAAAATTATTATACTGTAACATGCTCTTGTTGAGATTTCATAGTTTTCTGAGTAACCTCCATTACTATCACATTTTTTCTCTACGTCATTGCTTTGAAGGAGATGTTGCAACATTACCCCAAGATTTGAATGAAATATATTATCTTTTATACTTATTTAATCAGCCAGGGGTTTTTATGACCATAACTCCTCCACAAGTTCTGAACCGATTTTAATAATTTAGGTATCGATGACGAGAGCTCGGTGTGATGTTTAGCAGGAAACAGAATTTATGAAGGTGAGACGTGAGACGTATAGTCCAGTGAAGATGTACTTGTAGGTGGAAAACGGTCCGGGATGTTTGGATTTGTTTAAGGTATTAGGACCAAAAAGAACAGTAAAACACAAAATTTGTAGAAACGGGAACCTTGAGCTTCCAGAGCTAGAGCGAGAAAATTTTTAAAATTATGCACTTTTTTATCTTTGCCAAATATCTCAACTTCTAGCCAATGGACAGCAAAATGTGTAATGAACAAAATAAAGAGGGATATAAAATCGTCTTCAACTTTGACAAAGCTATGTTTGGTGTTTGGTTATAGGCCTAATAGTACTTGAGCCAGAAAACATAAATAAATGTCCAGAAAACATAAATAAAATTCATTTTTTCACACATATAGCCTTACATTTTCTGAATTAATTTTTCTTCTGTAACGCGGATAGTATACTTTTATATATCATCAACAGTACTTCAAAATGCTAAATTTTTATAAGAATCAATGGAGCCATTTCAGATAAATTTGGATTTTTCCTAATTTTTCCCAGTTTGTTAAAGGGTCCATCGTAACTCAACTGTGTCACTATTGGCATCGCAGAAACTATTAGATTTAGAGGAAACTTTAAATGGGAGTCTTCGCCTATGGGGGCTTCCATAGGGGGGGACTATGGGGGTCTTCGCTTTATGGGGGTCTTTAAATGGTGGTCGTCATTTTCCAATATGGCGGATAACAATGGTTTTTCTTACGGAAAACCCTATTGTTCATGGCATTTTATTATTTTACGCTTAGTTGTAAAAACTTTTTAACCTTTTACATTTTTCCCTAAACACAATGGTTAGGGAGGTACGAGCTGTTAAAGTTGGCATTTCAAATGGGAGAAAACCAATCATTAACTGTTCATATCTCCTTCACAAATTAATTGAGTTTAGGGAAAATGTTAAAGAAAAAAAGTAAGCGTGAAATCCAAAAACACCATGAAATGTAAAGTGTCCCGTGATAAAAATCAATGTTGTCCCCCATATCAGAAATTGGAGGCCATTTACAAGGAAATGAAATTCAAATATTTGACTGTCTTTAAAAATTAGGTGAATTCCCCTATTTAAGACTCCTCTAAATTTAATAGTTCTTGAGATGCCAATAGTGGCACAGTTCAGTTAAGTTGGACACCCTTTGAAAATAGTTAGGACAAATCCTAATATCTCTAAAATAGGTCCATTGATTATAATAAAATTTAGCATTTTAAAGTACTATTGATGGTATGCGAAACGAGACTACCCATTACAGAAAACATTTCTTTGGCATTACAGAAGAAACGTGCATACATAAAATATAAGGCTTCATGTGTAAAAAAAATTATTTTTTGTGTTTTGTGGACATTAAATGGGACATATATATAAAACCAAGCCAAAGTTGCAAAGAAAAAACTCAAAGTCAAAGTCAAAGTTGCATAAAATTTTACACTTTTTATTTTTTTACTGCATATTTCGTTCTATATCGGCTAGATGTTGAGATATTGGACCAAAATGAAAAAGTGAATAATTTTAACGATTTCCCGCTATAGCTCTGGATGCACAAGATCCCGTTTCTGCAAATTTGCTTGGTATTTTAATATTTTTGATCCTAACAACGTAAAATAAAATCCAAACATCCCGGACCATGTCAAATGGGCCGCTTTTTATTTTTTTCACCCTTTTTATTTTACAATTTGACTGAACTAGTAGGGGAGAGCGTCTAAGGCTCTAGAAACGTTTCTTGTTTGTCCATAATATTTAACATAGGTCTAGAAAAATTCAAGGAAAATGTGATTATAACAAACTAGATTTATAAGCAGGTCATCTGAATAAAAAGAAAACTGCTGAGCAGCAGGTATAGCGGAATACGAACGATAAATTGCTTGTTTTTCGTTTCTCAGTCGTTTATCAAGAAAACTTGACCTCATACGAAACCCATATTTTGGGCCCTAGTAACGAACATGCTATTATGATTTATGATCCTCTCATAGAAATATGCCAATTTCTCGTTTCTCTCTATGGAGAAATAAGTTTTCGTTGTGTTTCTAATGAGAACACTCAACTATTTGTTTCTGTCTACCAGACAAATACAAACCAATTAGCTGAATAAACTGTCTACTAAATAATACTCTAGAGTCGCTCTTTCATAATGGCATTAAGAAACTTCCTTGTATCATGAAACACAAAATAGGACTATTTAATTTAAAATTGGAAGTTCTTTGAAACCCTAGTTACTTGGCAACGTGATAAATTGTACATAAAATCATTTTTACCTAAACGATGGTGATTAACAGTGTTTCAGTAAAAACAACTTTCAAATTACTGTTTTATTATACACGGGCACACGTATTTTTCTCCACATTCACTGCTGTATTCGGACAAAGCCTCGCAGCAGTCCCTACACTGTTTACGGTTCGCGTTCGTCACTGATTTAAGCCATTCGCAAAACTTTTCTTCATCTTTCTCCATTTTGAGGAACTCGTCGAGAACCTGTTGAGCCTTGCAGTATCCTCTGCATTTGAGTCTCTCCCCCAAAACTGGACCAATACCGGGCAACGCTGTGACAGACTTATCTCCTATAAATTCCGAAACGAATTTATCGTACTTCTTTGTGGTGCATTTTGTATTGAAAAACCAGTCCGTCATGTTTCAAAAGCTATATCGGACTAATTCGTCTTCTCAAACCATATTTTTTACTCTAATACAATCTACTCGTTTAGAACAATGCTATAGCATTATAATACATTTAGTTGCCTTAATTCCATGTTTTCTTGAACTTGACCAAAATTTTGACGTGATAATTACATGGTTTAGTTAGATTTATCTCCCCTGCTCATACTGGTTTCTTGGCGTTACTATGATACAAAAAGTTCAAGTTTATGAACATTTATTTATTTTTAAACTTTATAATAGCGAACAATTTGTAAATTATTATTTAATTTTTTGGACTTCTCCTTTTGCTTCTACTGTTTAAACTACACTACGTTTTGAGAGGTATTGAAACTCCTCCCGATTTCAAGTGGCCCTAATTAAAGTTACATTAACCTACTAATTTTTATTTAACCTACATTTCCTCGTGTTTTTTTTTACCTACAATTTATATTTATCCAACATTCAACAGCACAGAAATCTCACTCACAAAAAAATCAGACAAAAACATTGAACATAATACAGAAAACAAATAGAAAAATAAAAATAAAACAAAATCATATACCTTAACTGACGGCATAGCGGCAATGCCTCCAAGCTGGCGGCGGCACGACACGCACACATGACCACTTGCACTCACACACGCTATTCGAATGAGAAACGCCTGGGAGAGCAAGTGGAGGGGGAGTGGCCCTACCCCCACCACGGGCTCAGGGATCGTATTGTAGTTTAATCACTAGAAGTGAAAGGATAAGTTAAAAAAAATAAATAATAATTCATTTATTATATATGTTTAATTTAATTTATTTTCAGTTATTGTATATGTATATCTTATATAACAATATACTACTATATACACCATTTTTGTGGCATATGGAAAACTGTTAAACCTTAATCAATCATTTTGTAATCACAAAGATTAAAGTCAAAGATGAATTAAGCAAAGGAAAATAACTGAGTAGGCCTACATATTATTCTGGTTACCTTATGACTTATACTAACTACTTTCATATAGATGAATCGTCCGATTTTTGGCATTAAGCCAAAGTTATCTAATAATAATTTAATTATTCAATACTGAGCTGGTTTCATGTTTGTCATAAATCGCCAACTCTTATGTATCAAGTAACAATACTACAATATCGCGCCACAGTCATCCTACACTAATCCCTCTTTCATAGTTGGCTTGAAATACCTTCTAGGTCACCATTTCATCAAAGTATTTAATATTTTAGTAGTCCATTAGATCGCGTAAAATAACTATTTATGATTGTAAAAAGTAAATTCTATGCTCAGTTTTTGGGGTCTGCAACAAGTTAAGAACTCCTTAAAATGATTATCGAGTGAAAATATTTACTTCGACGCAGCCCCCCTGTTAACTCATGAACTCATTCCCCAAAAACATGAAATATGCATTTTCAAACAAGTCTTTGACAAGCATTCAGTACAATCCTGTTTTACTGCAACAGAGAACGCAGGATGTTTCCACCGCGGACATTCCTGGTTTGTGCATGAGCTGGATGTTTTAGATTCGCCGACTCTTTGTTTTTCCATTTTGAAAGGCATAGCACTCGTACCTTTGATATTATATTTTCTAAATTACGGTAAAATTCCTGGTATAAAAAATAGGTTAGATCTTATCACTCCACTTTAACATGATTTTTTAATAATTTATGTCGATTCAATCCAATCTCAATGAAAATTACAGAAAATTAAAATAAATCCATAGACTAATTATATTAGTCATATACACGTGAAATTAATAATAATAAAAAATGTTCATTCCTCGTTACAAAATCTCACATATTCTTTTAATAATTAAACAAGTCCTTACCATCATGTTAGTTATATTTGACTGATGTTTAATATTAGTCCAGTCAATCTGTTCCTAAAAAGAGGCGATAGGGGAAAAAATTAGGAAAAAGCTGAATTTTTCACCATCGACTACTACCGTATAGACAAGCTTCTAGCGAAAAGTCCCCACCCCTACCCCTCTTTCTTCCCCCCCTACAGCCCCTTGTTGTTTTTTAAGTTTAAAAAATGCAGTATTTTGTAAAAATGACTATATCTCAGAAATTATTTGAAATATCTCTTACATTTTGTTGTTTTTGGATTCCTTATAAGAAGCTCTAAAAATAATGTTATATAGTGTTTTACGATTGGGTTACTCCTTCTACGTCTATTTCCTGTTTAATTTGGAAAAAAATCATTTTCCTTCATTTTTAACCTAAAATATTTATATATCGCTTAATAATAATGTTCACAAAACCTCCATTAGAAAGCTCTTTAAGACTAAATATTTTCTCCTGTTTATAAGCTTTAAAATGATAACATACTTGAGTTATTTTCTCACATAATGCCCTGCAAATACAAGCAAAACATGTTTTACAGCGCCTGCCACGGCCGCGCGCCACGCCAACGAAGTTTATTCAACCTGGGGTTTTAAGGGGAAAGGAAAATAGAAAAAGCTGAATTTCTCACCATCGACTACTATCGTATAGACAAGCTTCTAGCCAAAAGTCCCCACCCCTACCCCTCTTGTTTCCCCCCCTACAGCCCCTTGTTGTTTTTTAAGTTTAAAAAATGCAGTATTTTTTTAAAAATGACTATATCTCAGAAATTATTTGAAATATATCTTATATTTTGTTGTTGTTGGATTCCTTATAAAAAGCTCTAAAAATAATGTTATATAGTGTTTTACGATTGGTTTACTCCTTCTACGTCTATTTCCTGTTTAATTTGGAAAAAAATCATTTTCCTTCATTTTTAACCTAAAATATTTATATATCGCTTAATAATAATGTTCACAAAACCTCCATTAGAAAGCTCTTTAAGACTAAATATTTTCTCCTGTTTATAAGCTTTAAAATGATAACATACTTGAGTTATTTTTCTCACACAATGCCCTGCAAATACAAGCAAAACATGTTTTACAGCGCCTGCCACGGCCGCGCGCCACGCCAACGATGTTTATTCAACCTGGGGTTTTAAGGGGAAAGGAAAATAGAAAAAGCTGAATTTCTCACCATCGACTACTATCGTATAGACAAGCTTCTAGCCAAAAGTCCCCACCCCTACCCCTCTTGTTTCCCCCCCTACAGCCCCTTGTTGTTTTTTAAGTTTAAAAAATGCAGTATTTTTTTAAAAATGACTATATCTCAGAAATTATTTGAAATATATCTTATATTTTGTTGTTGTTGGATTCCTTATAAAAAGCTCTAAAAATAATGTCATATAGTGTTTTACGATTGGTTTACTCCTTCTACGTCTATTTCCTGTTTAATTTGGAAAAAAATCATTTTCCTTCATTTTTAACCTAAAATATTTATATATCGCTTAATAATAATGTTCACAAAACCTCCATTAGAAAGCTCTTTAAGACTAAATATTTTCTCCTGTTTATAAGCTTTAAAATGATAACATACTTGAGTTATTTTTCTCACATAATGCCCTGCAAATACAAGCAAAACATGTTTTACAGCGCCTGCCACGGCCGCGCGCCACGCCAACGAATTAGTCTAATATTTTTTTATAAGTGTATTCTTGTTATAGTATAAAAATGTAAGCAAACATACAATCAATATCTAAAATCAGTCAAAATCAAAACAAATAAAATAATCATATAAACAAATTAAATACAAACATATGATTCATCTTAAAATTTAAAAAAGCTTGTTGCAGCAAACTTGCATACTCAGTTAATTTTTAAAGGATTTATTTTTTATATGTGGGCATATTCTACATTAGTTAGGGAAGTTGTTGTTTTGAATATTTAATTTTGTTTAAATATTAATTTAAATAAGTAAATTTCATCATTCATATCCTTATTTCTCAACAATTATTCATATTCTAATAATTTTTAGTAAATGTATACTTGTTATAGTACATAAAAGTTAGGAAACATGTTATCAATCTACTCAGATCCAAGGAATAAAAACAAATCAATCATCACATGAACAGATTAAATTCAATCATATGGTTTGTAATATAATTTTTTTTAATCCCATTTTTGGGGAATTCAATGAAAAATGTAGGTATTTATACCAGAATTTGGATAGTTCTTGTCCCTTCAGGGGACAATGTACTGCATTTAGCAGATCCAATATCTCAGTAACCGATTGATGTAGAGTAATCATTCAAAATGCTATATTGTTTATTTTTCTAAGCTGAATTCAATTTTGACACTTAAATTTACAAAAAATTAATATAAAGATATTAAATCCTAAAAATAGATTTTATTTTGTCAAAAAACCCTCCTTAGAGTTAACTTATCGCGCTGGTTTTCGAACTCGAAGTAATAAATGTCAATCTCGGCGTATGTACCAAATTTCATTGTGATCGGACCTTTTTAACAAAAGTTATCGCGCCTACGGACAGGTATATATATATATATATATATATATATATATATATATATATATATATATATATATGAAAATGAACGAACGGTGTTTTTGGGGTCTGGGGACATCAAAATGAAAAGTTACGGTGGTCCCGTGCTTAAGTCTTACCATGCCGCCTACGGTAATAGCTACTTCCCTATAGGGGGAAATTCGCTAAAAGCTGAATTTTTCACCATTAACTACTACTATATAGACAAGCTTCTAGCCAAAAGTCCCCACCCCTATCCCCCTTGCTTCCCCCCCTACAGCCTCCCATATTTTCCAAGTACTGTATAATAAATGCAGTATTTTGCTAAATAGTCCAGGCAATCATACTTAAGATAGAGATATAGAGGGAATAAGATATAGAGGGAATTTTTTGGGACACGATTTTCGACTTTGCAGCTTTGTTTGGACCAGTTAGGAGGTGAACATCAAAAGTCTCTGTCCGTAGCCCTTGAGTGGGGGAGGGAGGGGGTCTGAATGTACCATTTTTTGTTTTTCCGTAAATATTTCTAAAACTATCAACTTAGGTCTACAAATATTACAAACATATGATAATTCCTTGAAAAATGACTTTTTTGTGAGCTCGCAAACACCTTTATTTTAGACCAAGTTTTATGATTGAGGTGTCAAATTACTGGAAATTTTGTCAATATTTCCTGAATGCTGCTCATTTTCCTTTAGGTTAAAAAGTGTTGTCCCATTGGGCATGTATGTTACCCACAAATTTACATATGTATTTCTTATGGAAGGGATATTTAATTTGTATAAATATTAATTAAATTAATGCTTACCTTGTAAATGGTTGGACCAAAATAGACATATTATATACTTATCTTACAGGAAATTTGATTTTCATTAATTTTAAAATTTAATAGGAAATACTAAAAGTTGATAGTGTTCAAGATATTTAGTAAAAACCAAAAAATGGTACTTTCAGACCCTCTCCCTTCCCCCTCTCAAGGTTAACGGACGGGGACTTTTGTTATGATCACCTCCTAACTAGTCCAAACAAAGCTGCAAAGTCAAAAATTGTGTTCCAAAAGATTCCCTCTATATCTTTTCGTTACCTGGACTATTTAGCAAAATACTGCATTTAAAATACTTGGAAAATATGGGGTTGAATGTAGAGGGGTAAGCAAGGGGGGTAGGGGTGGGGACTTTTCGTTAGAAGCTTGTCTATATTGTAGTAGTTGATGGTGAAAAATTCAGCTTTTTCCAATTTTCCCCTCCCCTTAAATTCCAGGTTGAATAAACTTCGATGGCGTGGCGTGCGGCCGCGGTAGGCGCTGTAAAACATGTTTTACTTGTATTAGCCGGGCATTATATGAGAAAAGCAAGCCAAGTATGATATCATTTTAAAGCTTATACACAGTAGAAAATATTCAGTGCATAACAGAAGTGATTTGAGCCTTTTTATTAGGCGAAATATAAATATATTTGGTTTAAAATAAAGGAAAATACTTCTTTTCCAAATTAAACAGGTAAATAGACGCAGAAGGAGTAAACTAATCATAAAACACTACATGACATAGTTTTTAGATTATTTTATGATAAATCTGAAAATAACAAAATATAGGAGATATCTCAAACGGTTCCTAAGATATAAACAGTTTAGCAAAACACTGCAATCAATATACTTGGAAAATATGGGGGGGCTGTAGGGGGGGGGAAGCAAGGGGGGTAGGGGTGGGGACTTTTGGCTGGAAGCTTGTCTATATGGTAGTAGTCAATGGGAAAAAATTCAGCCTTTTCCTAATTTTTTTTCCTAAAAACCCCAGATTGACTGGACTATATAGGGATTTCAAAACTGTTACCTATGCTAATTTATGGCAGTTACTTTATGAAACACTCAACTAATAATCTTATTACTATTTCAACACGCTAATATTGTTGTATTATAAACATACGTTCATTACTTTCCCAGATGAAGGATAATTAAAATCCATTAAACACGCTGTGTTCCACATTCAACATGTAAGATGCATCATTCCTCATACAGGGTGAGTTATAAGACTATTACATATTAGATCTCATATCTAGATTAAGCCACAAACCAAGTTTTATTAAGTTATGTTGAGGAATAAGCGAGACACAGAATTTTACTTATTTCCGTTAAGGTTAACATTGGGACAACGTACTGTGTTTGCCACTCGCAGTATCTCGGTAACCAACGGACACAGAGCAATGATTCAAGATACAAAATTATTTGGTTTTTTCAATCTGAATTCAACGGTGTAGGCCAAAATTAGATGACATTAATTTTTCTATGCAAAAAATTCAAAAACTCATTTTTGGAAGGTTTTTACCCCTTTAAACCCCCTTCTTATGGTCCAATCGGGTTGGTTTTCGAACTTATTCGAATAATCACGATTTTATATGCCTATGCCAGACTTCATTCCGATCTGACCATTTTTTCGAGCGCTATTTTGCTGACAGACACAAATATTATATATGAATATTTGAACGAAAGGTGTTATTGGTACGAAAAGTTATTATGGTCCCGGGCGCGGGCTTAGGTCTTACCATGATACCCACGGTAATAGCTTTTTCCCTATGAGGGAAATTCGCTAATAATCTCCAATTATGTGTTTGGGCCCTACACGCTATGTCACACTAGGTTATGTCAATCATAAGGGACGATGCGCATTAAACACCACTGGAGCAGACAAAGTCTATCATACAATAAATCAAACAAGAGACGGATCTCTTGTTATACACAAGAGATCTGAACCAGACATCTGTTGCTCGCTACGGATAGTAACAGATTACCACTCGATTGTTGCACTTCACTCGGAACTGTAGTGCAGCGTGTTGTCATCGGACACAACCTGTGAAGCAATTCCATGAGATGATTTCCCTAAGGATGAATCCACTATCAAGGCGTTCTGCACCACATACTACATCATAAGCTATATGTGTAGTGTATTTAAAATTATAATTAACCTGTTATTGTTTATAACCATCTGTCATAATATTTACTTTTACTTGACAATGAATTATTTCGAAAACACGTACAAGTTTTAAGTTTATTAAAGCTATGTTTCCTCTCAATTCACTACTCTTTTAGTCTTTTATAGTTCAATATCAGTAGTTAGTATAGTATTAGTATAGTTATATAGTACTGGTATCATCATTACAAGCTTACGATGCTATATTATTTAGTTATATTACTATATAGATTTCACACGTTAGCCCTGCGTCTTTGAGCGGGGCCGGTGTAGTCGTTGTATTCGGCTCTTTTACCTTGCATTTGTTTGTATAAAAAATAAATATAAAACTTTAAAAAAATATATTTTTATTGTGTGGTGCCAGGAATTATGACAGTGAGAAAACACTTTGTCAAAAAATAAAATGGGAGGGGACAGTAGTATTGTGATTAAATTATAATACCTCTGTTAATTTATTTCTAACTGTAATCCTTTATGGATATTATTTTCTATAAAATTCTCAAAGAAATACCATGAAATTCCATATAGAAGTGTATAATTTTCTTATATGCCTTTTAAAAGAACTTGTTCACGCAGAAAGCAAATACAATTTCCAGCAAGCATCATTGTAATTGTAAGAAAAGGAGTAGACATGAAAAAATCCATTTTACAAAATAGTTTATTACGTTATTAGATCGGCAAATACTGTTTTACCACACGAGCATGATAGTCCCCGCGCGAGCCGAAGGCGAGTGTGGGATTTTCATGCGAGTACGGTAAAACTTAACGCCCCTACGATACTCAGAAAAAAACATATTTATCGCATTCCTGTCAAAAAACCAATACGTTTCTCGATTCTACAAGCCTGATTAAACAAATAAACAAACAATTGCTATTGCTGCAAGTGCTGCCACTACATTCCTCTAAAAAGTAACTTACAGCATAAACATGCATTAAACGTCGCTTGCCTGCAAATCAGCTGGTTGTTTACTTCCGTTTTCTGGACTGCTATCCGGCAATGGGTAACTTTCGAGCCAACAGAAAGGAACAGAAAAAATATTTTTCTGTATCAGTATGATGAAAAAATTTATAAGGACTGCTATATATAAGGAATTTTTTTTAAAAACCCAACTTTGAAAAAATTATAAAAACGACCACAATCTCACGAAAGTAAAATTGCAACACTCAAGCCATTAAAATCACGTCAAACTTTGAAGGGTGAAGGGTGTTCAGACGTCAACTGGCCGCTGACACTAACGGAATACAAAATTCGAAATTGAATATGTAAAAGGCTCAATAATAGACGCCCAGAGATGGGAAGAATAAACCCCCAGTGCGGTGTCAGCAACATCAACCAATGAATAAATAATTGTTTTAATAGTTTTTTATGTGGTATAACTGTTTTCGCTACCTAAATGATGCCTACAATTTTTAATTGTTACTGAAATAAAAAAAACTGGTTGAAAATGTATGAAGGAACACAATATAATACCGTATTGTGTTCAAAATGTTCTTTCCCCTTCAACAGTTCTGATGTTAGATTGTTGTTTACGAATCTCTTGCATAGTGCAGGTCATAGCCATAGCCGTAGTCATAGTAAACAAAAATCTTCATTGATTTCACGCATATGTCCAGTTTTAAAAAGAACACTACATTTATTAGTTTTATTTTATTAAGTTATTCCCCAATATTAATGTCAGTAGGTAGATTTGAAATATATACGTCAACGATACCTTATACATAAAAATACGCGCGATTTCTGCCCTTTGAGAGAACGAAATATAAGAAAACTTATTTTATAACTGTTTCAAAAATTAATACAGTTGTCGTTGGGGTCGAATGTGTCACACGAGTGGAACTTAAGCTTTTTAAACATTCGATCTCAGTTTTACCATTGATTATCGGCTTTACTTTCCTTTAGCGCAAACACTATATTGTTACATCATCACTTAAAAAGCTTTTATTCATTCATTATTCACTTGTGGAGCCTATGAATGAAAATTATTTTCTGTCTGCTTTGTTTAGGCAATTTTTACGCCTTGTAATGAATGAGTACAATAATATTTGCCTCCCCGTGGAAGTAAAGTGATTACACTTTCTCCCGACGGAAGGCAAAGTAAACCCATGAGAGTAATATTGAAATCAATAATTCAAAAATTGAAGCCCCTCAAATGTCCACGCAAACATGCAAATATTATGTAGAAGGTTTAAGCTAAGTTTACACTAGCATCTAAAAGTTGCGTCACTTGGACACTCTAATTAACATTGTTGTTATGCCGATGCAGGTTTACCAAAAACAGCTGTGTTAACACTTCAATTGTTACAACACCTTACTTATCATTAGAGGGATGCAGTCTTGAGTGACGACACAAATATTTGTTTTTACAAATATTTGTGTCGCCACTTAAAACTGCATCCCTCCAATAATAAATAATGTGTTGTAACAACTGAAGTGTTAAAACAGCTGTTTTTGGTAAACCTGTATCGTCATAACAACAATGTTAATTAGAGTGTCCAAGTGACGCAACATTTAGATGCTAGTGTAAACTAGGCTTTAGCTAAGTTTACACTACCATCTAAAAGTGTCGTCACTTGGACACTCTAATTAACATTGTTGTTATGCCGATACAGGTTTACCAAAAACAGGTGTGTTAGCACTTCAATTGTTACAACACCTTATTTATCATTGGAGGGATGCCGTCTTGAGTGGCGACACAAATATTTGTTTTACAAATATTTGTGTCGCCACTCAGGATCACACCTAACCAGTGTAATCAATGAAGTATTAACAATTGAAGTGTTGACACAGCTGTTTTTGGTAAACCTGTATCTGCATAACAACAATGTTAATTAGAGTGTCCAAGTGACGACACTTTTAGATGCTAGTGTAAACTAGGCTTTTGAAGCTTAACAGATTGCAGGCGCTATTTGCTGATATAGTGGCAGGAATAATCACATAAGTTTAACATTAACAACAATCAGCTGTAAGAACATCAAAGAATTAAACGTTGCAACAATCAGCTGGTCGCTGATGGTGCGTGAATGGGCGCGTTCAGCCGCAGTCACCGGTGGCTAACCGGTTACCATAGTCACTAATAGACAAATCCACCGCATCTTGACAATCAACAATGTCCGGTTATTTACCGAATCCACCGTAAACCCAACATCGGTGGATGCACAACAATGGTCGGTAGATGGTCCGTCCACCACTACCGTTCACTTATTATAGGTTAGTAGATTACCCACCGGTGATTGCGGCTGAACGCGCCCATTGGCTGCTGCAGGTACCCAAATGTACCTGTGAATGTGTATACCAGGAATTTAATTTTAAATACCAATGAAATAGATATTTATAGATTGGGTTTTTATTATTGCAGGTGGGGGAAAAATTGTGTTTGTATTTCGAGATAAAAGCAATCCCTCGTGAGACAATGATGTACTTTACTCTTTCAACACACAAATAACTGTTTTCAGATGATGTTCAAGATTTAAATTATTAAACTTGGACGAAAATATCAAAGTGAATAAAACTGTAATTGGAGCACAGTTAAAGTTTGCTATAGATATTTTCATTTAGGGCCATAAAGCTTATTCAAAACCTTTCTCAAAGGAATTTCGAGTATAAAGTGCCGTTTAAAAATACGTTTTATATGTTTTCTAAAACATTCATAAAAAGATTCGGTGAATGTAAAACATTCATTGGTGATCTGATAGGAATGTGAGCTACAGTTGAAGTGGCCTACATTCTTTCAGTACTATTATAGAGTATTGTAGCTTGTTGAAAAATGTTATTTTTAAATTTTTTATTTTATTACTAAAAATCAACTAATTTCTGTGGTTCTCTGATCGTTAATAGATAGCCTAGGTATCAAATAATAATGCCAGCTTGTTATAATATCAAAGAACTGTTTTAACATTCAATTATATTTTTTAAACTCAATTTAGTTGTGTATCACAGCAACGCCAAGAAATCGTGAAAATGTGATCAAAATCTGATAAACTATGTAATCATTACGTTAAATTATTTATGAAACACGAAATCAAGAAATTCTAAGGTAAACGCCCATATTAGACATTAGGTGATGAGATATACGAATTAATCCGATTTAGATTTTTAACCGTAATGGCTTGGTTTTTTAACAGAAAATGCACCACGAAGAAGTACGATAGGTTCGTATCAGAGTCCATAGGAGAGAAGTCTGTGTCTGTTTTGCCCGGCATCGGGCCAGTGTTGGGGGAGAGAATGAAATGCAGAGAATACTGCAAAGCTCAACAGGTCCTCGACGAGTTCCTCAAACTGAACAAAGACGAAGAAATGTTCATCCAGTGGCTCATGTGTACGTTCAACGCCACGCGTAAGCAAGCCAGGGACCTCTACAAAGCTCTGAACGACTACAGCGAGAAACATACTGAGTGCAACGTCTGTCCCGGCCCGAGCCCGAGCCCGAGCCCCTGCCCTTGCACTTGAATACTGCCTCCTATTGAGATATTTCAATAGAAATACACTTCTTTACTGTAAAAAAGAGTTTTTTATCCCAATAGGCGTTCAATATGTCTTCGATGAAATATCTGTAACCTAGTAACCTATTGAAAAATGCTATGCATATAAGGTTTCGCAAAATTAAGATTTTTGAGTCACCGTTGTCTAAAATAACACAGTCAAGAAGTTTACGAGATTACATAACATGTACAGTAATAATTAATCGTATTTAGTTTTCACGTGAGAGGTCTTTACTACGTAAAAAACCATTAATAGAAATATCACCGTTACCAACACTTATTGCTCTTAAATTGTATAACAATCGAAATAAAATATCTGTGGTGTGACCTATTGGAGGATTTTTTTTATAAGAAGGAAACAAAAAGTTGGCAAACTTTGATTTGTTTTTTAATGTGGTGGAGGAAATAACCTCTCATAGTAAAAAAATATTTTTGAACCTGTCACGGTAACAAAAATGGGAAAAAATAAAGTCCCTGTAAATTAATTTTGATAGAAGCTTTAAAACCCATAGGGTATAGCCCTAAGGTTTTTGAAACAGGGAATATGACTATATGTTACTATTTACATACCAAATATCGCGCTAAGTAGTTGAGGCGTGATGGAGCCCCCACAAATAAAACCAAAAACTTTTAAGCTTATAATATTAGTAGGTTATGTGGATGGAGTCCCAAACAAAAAAACTCACGAACTTACAAAATAATAATATTTTTAAACATAAAATTATTCACAATCTCTTCAACAGGAAATTAAATCTTGTAACAAAACTGGCGTGAGTTAAAAGCAAACCGTGTTTACACTGACATAAAATGGTATTAATTTTGGTAGGATTCATGGGAATTTTTTATTTTTTAATTTGTTACCCTGGCGGCCATTTTTTCTAACAGTTTAATACAACGAGGAATCGCCCTTGTTAAAAACAACTGAACAAGTTCATTCTGTTGTATTAAGTTCGAGCGCAATCCACAACGGAAATATTGACAGTCCAAGTCCAATCTGGCTCTATAAACAACAATCTGGCGACAAACAGTGACGTCACGGTGGTCGCAGTTGGTGCGACTCATTATTATGTTTTCCAACCTTTTTTACATTAATTTGTACCCCCTGCGCCTACACACTCACTCACCTTCAGTTTCAATAAAGTATCTATATTAACAGGGAAGCATGATTTTTGTAATCTTTTTTCTCAGCCTGTGGAAATTGTATGAAAACTCTAAGCTCCCCAATAGAATTGTATTTTACTGTACATGTGCAAATTATAATTTGCCATAATTTTTGAGAATTTAAGAAAACTTAATTTTAAAATATAAAAGAGTTGACATGGACTTTGTTTGCAACCATTGGTCACTGAATAACAACAAACAAATGCAGTCACATGTTTCATTGGAGCAGTTACTGTACTGGTTGAATTTCGACCGGGTGGCGATCTCTAGTTTGATTAAATGCATAGATTAAATCAATAAATTACCGATAAAATGATAACAATATTGTTGCAGCAGCCCACGAGTATAATCAAACGGTTGTTTGTTTCATGTATTTGATCATTTCTGACCACTTGCAGGAACAGTTATTGCCTACTAACTTTGAGTACATATACTAGAATATTAGATTTTGATGTGCGATTGAATCTCATCATGTGATTCCCTTAGGCAGGTAAATAATGTCCGAAATTCCCTGAATCCAATTTGATTTTAATGCAATTATGTTATGGATTAATGAGATGTTATGAATAGAAGACAGTGTCCCACAAAATCCGTTGTTTTTTTTATGTCTTAGTAGTATAGTAATATAATAGTTATGTGGTAAATAGACATTTGAGAGTAAATTGACAGTAACGTTCTGTAGATTTGACAGTCAATCTACATAACTTCACTGTCAATTTACTCTCAAATTTCTATTTACCACATAACTATTATATTACTATACTACTTGTCTTCATTCTTCCGTCTATTAAAAAAACAAGTTACTGTATTATACTGTACATAAGTAAATAATTAAAATCATAACATAACGTAGCAAAGAAATATTAGCTCACTCCACTTGGAGACACTCTTGGAACTATAAAGTTCAACCATTTATTTAGAGACTTAGATATTTTAATTTGGAAAATAAATTTATTCTCCAAGGCTATGCCTGATCTATGCTTGAAATATAAATTTTCAAGAAACAGCTAATTATTAAAAAAAACTGCTGAGCAATTCGTATCGACTGGTTTTAATAATTCCTATTACTTTAAATTGTCTGATAGATTATACTTATTCAACTAAAAATTGTGACCTAGCCACATATTTTTAAAATGATTATGTAACATAATATATGTATTTATACCTGGTAATTGTAACTCTAGGCCTATACTTAATCCTTGCATAAATTATGCTGCATTATTTCATATTAAGTTGAAGAATTATAACTTGCAGTAAGCCTTATAGTAATTTTACTTGTTATAAGAAATTAAAGTTGGCTGATATTAGTTATTATAATGGTTACTGTTAAATAGACGAGTAAAAAAAACTGAATGCAAATTGGAAACTTTTAGCATTATAATTTCAAATATTGTTGATTTTTACTTTAGGAACTTGCTCGTATAACGTTTATAGGAATTAATACTGGCTTGAAAGAACAGAATGATGTCTATCGTTGTTATCAGATAATTGATTAAAGTTCACCAATGCCAAAATATATGGTGTACATCACCTTAAAAAACTGTTGTATTTTAAAATAAAACTGAGGTAATAACAATTTTCAAGTTGTTTAAATAATTACGTGACATGCAAAATTTTTGTCAGAATGTGTCTGTTCAACTACACACCTTTCAAGAACTGAATTTCTCAGCAGTTTTTAAAGCCTACTAGGAATTTTCTAACATTAATTGTTCGTACAGTATTTATGTTACAGGAAAATGTTTTCTAATCTTTAACCTTATTTATAACTATATAAATACAAGTAATTTGATCTCTGACAATTATTGACTCATGTATCTCTCGTATGCAAATCAGTACAAGTTTTTAGATTATTTGAGATTTCCTTAAACACACCATATACATAAGTCGTTAATAAAATTATATATATATATATATATATATATATATATATATATATATAAACATAGAAACAAATATAGAAACCATAAACAATAAACGAGAAGTATTTGTTTACTACATGAACTGTCAACAATGTGGGGAAACACCCCAGGCAGAAATGATTGTTTAACCTGCCCAATACCGCGAGAGTGTGATATCGATGTGAAATACAACAGAATATTTCACACGCCGCGGGCATTCAACACGCGTCTGCTTCTCTATTATTGGGCATTTACATATTCAATCTCGGGTTTTATATTCAGTTCGCGCTGACATGCCAGGTGGAATGAGAGTTTGATCCTTTGCGTTGGAATGTTTAAAATTTTAACCGTGTCCATATGTAAAAAGCCAAACGAAGCTAATATTCACTTACTACTCTCATTTACTGCTCGAATTTTGCTTATTTTTGGACATGGCGATTATCGTTTACTTTTTAATCTAGTCCAGTTTAGTTTTTAGTATATTTATTAGTATATTTAAATTCTCAGAGCTTTTCCCTTTACTCAAAAATAGAGCCCCGACAAAAATGAAAAACTATAAGTGAATTTGAAATAGGTATGAAAGCTATATTGACTATCAAAAAGACTGATATTAAGTTTACGGTATATCAAATCAGTACGTATCAATAACTGACATAAAAGTAATTTTCAACCAGGTAATAGAACACAACCATTATCAACATTTCTTTTCGTAAAGGTTAGCGTTACAAATTGTTTATTTGTATATTACTAAAAATGTATTCATTTTTTACGTATGAGCGGTTGAAACATATATCTAGACTAAAAGTATTTATTTAGATTTGATATTTTCATGTTAGATCTTCAACATGAATTTTAGAATGTTGCCGAAAAGCAAGAGTAACCTAAAGAGTTTAAAAAAGAACATATCGGAACTGAAATAAGTTCTTGTATTGTTTATCATTATTAAAACTCCTATCTTTGAAGCTCCGACGTCTTAGCCAGATCTGACAGTAAAAAAGAATAAGAAGTATGCCAGTTAAAAGTAGAATTATTTGTTGCATTTTTTCTAATTTATTCGATGATTAACAATAGCACAGGCAATATACAATTTAAAATAATTTCAGGCAAACCTTGTAAACCTCTTAGAGGTGCATGTGTCTTATTAATTTTTAGCAAATTTCCTCTAGTAGAAAGTAGCTATTACTTACTGTACCACAGATCTAATGGCAAGACCTAAGCCCAATTTCCTTGGGCGTGACAACAATACAAGGCCATGCCAACTTTGCGCTTTGGGGCCTCTTGAAGCAAAAACCACCATTCGTTCGAATTTATTTGTATATTTATATGTCTGTTAACACGACAGCATCCATAAAAAATACGCAATCTCATAATGAAATTTATTATAGACTAGAAAAGTGGTTATCACTCGGAGAGTTCTAAAACCAGCCCGAACGGACTAGAGGAAGATGGTAAAAGGGGATAAACCCCCTTCGATAAACCTCTGTTGCATAGCACAAACATGACGGCTCGTCTTCATTGACAGATTTATGAATTTATAATCTACGCATATAGTTATCCTCTTCTGCCTTAGTAATTTTCAAGAAGTAACACTTCATATTTATTGCAAGCAAAACTCTCCAAATGTCCATACATCGTCAAACAAATTGCGGGTACTTTGTTAAAAAAAATACTTAAAGATATGTTCCAAAAAATACAAAATATTTTTTTCGGCTGATAGAGTGTTAATTAGTCGTTAATACCTAATTATACTTATGATTTAGTATTATGTGAGCTGGATAGAAGTTTATTTATTTACTAACTCGTTTCAAGAAGCGCTACAAAGAGGAGAACATTAAAGAACATCGGGGGAAATTGACTGCTCCGATTCCACGATAAAGAGCTCTCCTCCCGTCAATGACTCTTTACTTCTAATCTTGGCCCGTCTCTCACATTTCTTATTGAAACACGTTTACTTTAAATGTCCAAAGACACTTTTGAGATCAAGATACGATCATTTAATTCGTTATATATTTTGCGTTAAAAAAAATTATATAAAAAATACAGATCGCTGATCGAAGTTTGACAATTACATCTCCATAATAGCCAAAGCCTCAATTTCAGGTAAATTTGCATAACATTATATTTTCTTCATCAAAGCACTTAACGCTACAGTAATTGGCTTCAGTTATAGCAATAACCGTTTCAGTGCTATTATTTAAAGAGTTTGCATTCGGTTTCCGATTCCTTATTTGGTTTTTACGTTGGACATCAGTCTGACTGTTAAGGATTCATGTAATCAATTCAGTGCTGTAGGATGATTCTTGATCCCAAAAAACCAAGCGTATAGTTTAATTCGAATAATATTTTTTTTGATTGAAATTTGTTATTAATAATACGTTAACTTTATTCACCATCAAACCCATATAATTATTCCAGATTTTTGACACATGCATACAAAACAAAATACCGATCGCCAAAGAATTTTAGTGTACCATACTTAAGGAGGATAACATTAGGTTTCCCCTGGGCAATACCGGTATTGGTGTACCCTCAAAAAATTAATTAAAATTACAAGAATTGAAAATTACCTACCGGAATTTACTCAATCAACCAGTACAATCGATGACGCAAGCATAAGAATTTAGAATAAACATTAACCGCTCAAGTAGTCATTACGCGTTGCGTAGTAGTAAAAATTAATGAAACCTCTATTGTATTACTCTTTGACTCACACGCACGGTTCGTTAAGTGCATTGTACCCGGTATAAGATTGTCATGATAGCGTATATCTCAAGGCGTAAATGGATTGTCCTGGGGGAAATCATCACACTCAATTGTCGACGGTTGCGGTCGAACACAACACATTACGCTGCAGTGCCGTGTTATGCGCAGTGTTCTCGTAGTAGCTGGATACAGTAGAACCCCCGATAACCGGCCACCACGGGACACCAAGCCTAGGCCGGATAACGACTTGGCCGTATCCTATTTTGAAAACGATTATTTATACCTAATTAATGATTCGTATCTAATGATTTAAGTCTTTAGTAAAGCTTTAAGTGAATATTTGGGCTATTTAAAAGTACACAGGAGAGTAAAATCAATACAACTTGTTACTTGAACACTGATAGATGAACACTAGATAGATACTTTCACTCATGGTATTAATTTGATTTTAAACTAATTCATTTCCATAATTAGTAGTATTTGCTACCGCCACAGCTTTCATCGGTGTTTGTTTGCTAACGTTCAAAGGAACTTGAGGAAAAAACAATTAAAACCCGCACTGGATACATAATATTAAACAACAGCTTACAGATTACTAGCTCATCTGAGTAAAGTACGACTTTATCGGCTCAAGTTCACTATTGCTGAATCAGAGCGAATCTGCTCGCTCAAACGTTCGGCGATCAATTTGCCGCATGAGAGTGATGTAGTTACGCCGAGCGCACCAGTAAACGCTCACATTTACGTGGAGTCGTCCTGATAGTTGGTTATAAATTAGGGTTAAAACAAGGAGAAAGGTAATACAACGTAAACAAAAAGAGAGATTCACAGGAGAGTATCAGAGAGATTATGCGTCTGTATACTGTGGGAAATGTATTTTGATATTGACATATGAGAAACGGCCGCAAACCGAACCGAGGCCGGATATGAGGAGCTTTACTTTACTATGTTCTGTAATTTGTATTGTCTGTTGGTGAGACGGTGCTCCTAGACAACGTATATTTACCGTAGTGGTAAATATTTTGTCTTCAAGGCGATTATATGAGTTTTATTATTGATTTTATGTAAATAAAAGTATTTCGGAACTTTTTTTGTATTTCACTACTATTAACTCTGTTTCCGTTTTGCTGGAAACGATTCAAAACCTGATCTTTATTACTCACTTAACCCCTTTGTTTGAATTTCATTGTTGGTCATGATAAGGTTTTATCTTTATGAGATCAATGCATTTGGCTTATCGTGGTTTTTGAGTGATATTTTCGCATTTATACCAATAATGTAGGAAGTTTACATCGATATTTTGCCCTAACTAAAGATTTTATCACAAAAGGATTTGAATTGGAAAACATTTGGACAAAGAGACAAGGGAATGTGAAGCCACCACCTGATGCACGAAGCAGGAATGTCCACTTAGCTGTAACGGCTGGCATTCCTTTTCTGTGAGAAATGTTTTAAATTTAGGTACTTTTTTGGTATTTCCAAAAAGCACCTAAAGTCTAAGTCTTATTATATTCATACTCGCGATTTTAAAGCGATAGCTACCTTATTTCTTCACAAAACATTAGTAGACCATATAAGTCACATCTTATATTATTCTAGCTGATGACCCCGGTTTCACCAGAGGAAATTATTTTTTGTTCAGTAAAGTTATGGGTTTAGTTTGGCAAGTGGTATCGAGGTGGTAACTTATCGTATTTTCATTGCTATTATTTATTCTATAGGTATTATCTTTATATTAATAGACAAGCATTTTTTCCATAAGGTTTTTGTACTCCTTTTTTCTCAGCCTGTGGGCAACGTGGCAAAAATCTAAGCACACCGATAGAATTGTATTTTGCTGTAGATGTGCAGAATCCCATTGAAATTTATATTAGTCTTTTAAAAATGTAGAAAATTGAATTTAAAATTTCAAAAAAATGAACATTAGCCTTATGAGTTGTGGTTTTGGTGATATCATAACAACCAATGTAAACAAAGTTAGCATCATATGTAGCTGTTATCACATGCTATTTTTCGTAGAGTAAAGATTTGGTGTAGAAACATTAAGCCACAGTTTATTGGGGCATGGAGTGAAAATATAGAATTTGATTGAAATCAGGACTACTTAGAGAAGATTACGGATATCATACTCAATCGTGTTCCATTTTACTTATAAATGGAAAAAATAAAGATTACTTGCTTAAATAAGATTAAGAGATAAAAATTTGCTGATAAAAAGGGAAGAAAAATGTATAAGTTAAGTTTCTACCATCCAATGTACTAACTGACATGCAACCGGCAGGGCCGGCGACGGGGGGGGGGGGCAAATGCACAGGGGCCTGGACTCACAGGGGGCCCGCGAGATTAGTAAATGGGGCCCAGAATATAGATGAGTAAAAAAGGCGGGTTTCTCAATTGCACAGGGGCCCGAAAATCCTGTCACCGGGCTTGGCAACCGGACTACAAATAGACACATTATATTCAAATTTTGTTTTTATTGGTGGATAATGGGTAAAATATATATTTCATTTTAGTGATAATAATAGGAAGAAAGGGAAGGAGGGAAAAAGTTCCAAATGGTAGGAAAAAAGGGAGGAGAGATAGTAAGAAAAGAATGAAGGAGAAAAGGAGAGAAAAGTGGAAAGAAGGTCGGAAGAAAGGGAAGTAGAGAGTGAGGAATTAATGGAGGGAGGGATAGAACTGTGGTAAGGGGTGTACAGGATAAACTGATTTAATGACTGAAGTTTTACTTTTCTTTGATTCAATAATTATTCTTAAAAAATAAACATGAAATCTTAATAAAATAGTAATTATCTTAATAAAATACTAAGTACTAAAAACCATGCCATAAGCCAGAAGTGAAGTAAAATAATTAGTCAAGGATTGAGTCTTTCTCTTTTGTTTTTGGCCCCCAGTTTGGTTATCAAATCCATGTTATGTGTTTACATGGAAGATATGTACTACATGAAATGTACTTAGAAACACATTGGTGTATGCACATTGATGTATGGAGATTATTTATAAAATTAGCTATCCCTATTTGTCACTTTGAAAATTGGTCGAATTTTCGACCACTGGCGATCTCTAGTTCTTATTTATACTATAGTCATCCCCCTACGGTGTACAAATTGTAACTCCCTTATCTGGCTTTCAATAAAGTACGCAAACACAAAAAAGCCAAAAAAAGCATGAAAAAGCCAGAAGGGAGATTAAATTGTTAGGTTTAATCAATTAGGTTAGTTTTGCATGAATTTCACAGTATGTTTCATACATTTTGCATGTGTATTGTCAGCCTCTTGAGAGCTAATATTATTTTTGTACAAAATTGTAAAAATGGAGATGTCCGTTGATATGTAAAATAAATAAATAAATAAGTGATGTACCTTCACGAAAGTTTGATAAGAACTTCTTTAAAACTAAAATTAAAGATCCGATGAGTCCTCAAAAAATAACATTGTTTTACACCTATTAAATCAATTTCCAAAATTTCGGGTTTTCGGTAATGGGACGAATAAAAAAAAAACTTCCCCTATATAAAAATGCCTATAATTTGACACATCAAACGTTAATTTCCATGCAGCTAACTAAAACCTTGGGTATTACCCTGAGGATAATATCAATGGGATGTAATTAACTCTAAAATAATACTGCAGTGATCAACATATCACCAGCAGCTGAATATTAGCAACGTTTGTCAACAACCTGATGAAAAATTAATGACTAACTATGCAAATCAGCCAAGAATTAGCATTTATATCACTAATTACAGTTTTTGAATAACTTGCTTAAACTCATAATCCTCACGTTGTTACAAAGCTACCGACACATTCAATTTTCATGTATTCACTTTGTGTTCTGTTTTTTGTTATTTTTTCGCTATAAACCACATTAAACATGCTTAATCGCATAAACATTTTGTAATTTATAGTAACTAACTGAAGTCACGTTATCCATTGAACTTTCTTAACTTTTAACTATTATTGCTCATTTAATTACACCACTGGAAAAAAAACTCTAAAAAGTTCTAGTCATAAATGAAAAATACTAAACCATGTTGTGTGTTCCTAAATTTATCCTATCGTCTGTTTTCTTTGTTATAAATAGACAAAGCTTCAATGAAACAATGCGCAACAGTATTATCAATGCGAAGTAATTGTTGTTGAGCTCGAAGTAAGATAAGACTTAAATATTTTCATTAGTGTGATAATAAGCTATGAACTGCGTGCAAACTACACAAGCACCAAGTTATGCATGCTTTTAATATTGTTTTTTGTTTCTTTTAAAATGAGGGTATAAAGATAAAATTAAAGTGCCCTTTATCAAAATATAAATCATTCGTTGTATACTAAACTAAACTACTGAATTAACGTAGTGGCTAAGATACACAACGCTGAATAGCTGTTAATACTTTACTTTATACCATTTTCACTTTTTTTCATTATATTTTTGTGTGTAAAGGAGAGTTTAAGTAAATACCTTGACTTGAATTGAACTCTAAATAAGTTATTGGATGTCAAGGTTATTTTGAAAGGCCTTATTTTAGCGACAGTTTGTATTTCTGTCATCTGTGCGGGCTCTCATTTTATTAGTTGAGCCAACTTACTACTTTCAAAGAGGGACGTGTCAATTGCTCGTTCCCTCAACACTCTCGGTTTACTGTTAAGTTTAAAGGTATTATGAGTTTATTAACCAACCTATTTGCCATTTTCTAATCAAAGCCCAACAAAATATGTAATAAGGGGATAGTAAAACAAAAAGAAAGTAGCCTGACACTTATATTTTTATTTTAATGCCAATTTTGATAAAAAGCAAATAATTTTTATAATCAAGAATGTTTAAAATCGTTATGGGCAAAACATAATGTTTTGTTCAACTTTATCTAATATATTAATTTTAGTAAGTTAAGCTTATAAAAACAAGCTATAGGACCCATTATGACCCAGCAATTTTTAAAAAATATCTGTTTTATATTTTGAATAGTAAACGTACGTCAAGTTTTTCGGTCAGCAGAATGTCAATAGAATGTATGGATACTAAAAATTCTAAGTGGGGTAAACTAATCAATGACAGTGCAGTCGGGGTCTGTGATCAGCAGCAGTTTGACCCTGTTCTTGATGTAGTTCTTTGCCACCCCGTACTGTATGATCTTCTTGGCCAAAGCTTGCGATTCCTTCGGAGGATATTCCACTGCAACAAATTAAATATCTTTGAGTGGTTTGTTTACCTATGACAAGATGACTAAACACATGTTTCTAGTTAAACGTGAATCCTGAACAAATGTGCCTAAATAATATCCATGTATATTTGTGTGTATGTACGTATTTTTTATGTATGTATTGAATGTATGCAATCGGCTTGTTGGTTTATTGATTGAACATTATATTTTAAAAATGGTAGAGGATTTCCTTCAAGTGCTGGTCTTATTTTATTGTGTTTGCTAAAACAACGTGTTCTTTGCAGGTTTTTATTGGCCAGACAAAATCTAATTACCGTAGAAAATGAATTTTACAGTGGAAAACTTTAACATTGGTTTTTATGGGTTGCCATGTTAGACACTAAATAAACATCAAAAAGAAATTTAGTCAAAGATCATAGCAGCTTTTACAAATAGCCATCTGTTTAGAGATTTGCTATTTCAGCTTGTGGAATGAAGATTGCTTGGAATATTTATAAAAGTGTATGAAGATAATGATACTGAATGTTTGGGGATGAACTAAATTGAGAGAGGCTCGGTCCACTGGTTACTATCAAATAAAAAACCAGCTAGGACGCTAACCACCACCAGTAGACCCCCCAACCACTTTATGTTGAACAAGAATGAAATATTACTGAATGTTGGTTGATATTAAAGTTTCATTACAGACAAATAACATCTGATTGATTTGGCACAATCAATGATTAAAATCTCAAAAATGTTGCAATAAATGTACAATTACATTGTCTTTAAGATGTTCTAAAATATGATATTGCTGACTCAAAATTAAACAAGAAAATATTTTCATATCAACGTATACGTCTTTAAGCCTCCAGTATTAATCCATGTTAATCTATGTGTATTACATAATTTATACTGAAGAACATGGTGAAGCTTGGTTGCTCACAAACAAAAGTGGTTTGAACTTGAAGTTTTGAGATTGAGGGAAAACAAATTATATTTAATGTTAGTTTAGTGAATATTTGTTGAATTTTTTTATTTGATTACCCTTCCTATCCAAATCATCCGAGTTAATCAACTTTTGTTTGAAAAACCTCAAGCTTCACTATGTTCCACGGTTTTTAAACCACATGGGCGATCAGTTTAAAAATCATCAAAAAAGTACCATGCACGTTTATATTACGTTTACAGTTCAGTTCCCCAAAGCAATATTGGGAAACATCTTGTACAAGTAACCACCACTTCACCAAGTTTGGGCATTAATACATTATACATTGCTTGAAATGGCGACCTACCTAGGCATGTATTTTAAGTCAATTATGAATGACAGATGAGTGAAGGATGATTGTGGCGCAATCTTGTTGTCTTGTTACTGACTAAAGCCGACACGTTCCTGAAACATGACTGTTAATTAATGGATAGCCTAGGGTTCACACAATCTCACTTGCGATCCGATTGAAATCGATCTATCGAGCCCTATGCGAGTTACGGCCTTCAACTGGATACACGAACAATCGTCTCTCGTCTGATCTGAGCAGATCACAGAGGAGTTACTAAAACTAAAATTCTGAAATTCCGTAGTCTGCTGGTACTTGTAACTTACCGAATACCGTGCAGGTTAATAGTATTACTGTATTTATTTCGTATTGTATTTAGTCTATTTTACGGAACTGATTGTGTATTTAATAAATAAATAAATAAATAAAATCGTCTTTATTCTCGAGCGTTTTTCATGCTGACATGTTTTACAAAAGAACTCAAGTCATAACTAAAAACTAAATACAATAAAATAAACATAACATTTTTATTTATAATTAAACAAGGACATTGTTGGATATTCGTCCACTTAATAAATCACTTTCTAACTTTTTCTTAAAAGTCCTCAGACTTTCCAGCTCATGACCCATCCCAAACGAATTCAGGAGCTTTGGAGCAAAATATGAGTACCCACCCCTGGCAGACTCACAGCGCACACGAGGCATCTCCAGCATGTCATCCTGCCTAGTGCAGCGGGAACGCACCTCAGAGCGGGTTTTCAGCCTCTCTCTCAGATACTCTGGCTTCCCCTCCATCAGAACTTTACGGGCAAGGCAAGCAGTGCGGAGAAAGCACAAGTCAGCCATAGGCAATAAGCCTAGGGATTTCCGCTCGAGTGATACATGATCATACTTCCTCAACCCGCAAATGTACCTGACACGCATATTTTGGACTCTCTGCAATCTGTTCATGTCACCCAGTGATATGAGATTCCCATATACCGGAAAACAGTATTCAAATACAGAGAGTACCAAAGCCTGTACAAGGCGAAACCTTGTAGGAGGGGGAAACAGGTGTCGCTGCCTATATAAAATTCTCAGTCGGGCTACAGCTCTCTGACAAGCCATGCTCACATGACCAGAGAAAGAAAGCTTGGAATCAAATTGAAGTCCAAGAAGTTTGGGAGAGCTACACTCATCCAACAGAACACCATCAATGTATATACCAGACAATGGCTGTGATAGCAGCACTTTGCTGGCCGAGAATGTCAGCAAAGAGCATTTATTCTTGTTCAGCTGGATGCCATGACTTATGGACCAAGCGTTGATGGCCTCAAGATCTGAATTGAGATTACTGACAGCCCGACTGGCCTGATTTTTGTCGTACTGAATAGCAAGCTGAGCATCATCAGCGTACGAGTACAGCTTACAGTGCTGTAAATTTCTTCCCATGGTGGCAGCAAACAAGGTAAAGAGAACAGGTCCAAGGCAACTACCCTGTGGTACACCCAATGATTTGCTCACACGGGCAGAGAGATCTGATCCCACTTTGGTCCTGTGACTTCTTCCGTCCAAATAGGACTGAAACCATGAAGTCGTTTGATGCTCAAACCTGTAGTGCCTCATCATGGCCAGTAGTAGGCGGTGATCAATCGAGTCGAATGCTTGAGAGAAGTCAAGCATTGCAAGGGTAGTACACATTCTAGCAGCTCTTGCTTTAATAAGGTCATCACAGACAAGTAAAAGAGCTGTTGTGGTACTGTACCCTTTTCGAAATCCAGATTGAGTGGTTGGAATAATAGCCTCCAATTCAAGGAATTCCACCAGCTGGGTGACCACCATTGACTCCAAGACCTTGGAAAGGG
Organism: Flexamia atlantica; assembly: GCA_035578135.1. Classification (NCBI taxonomy): domain Eukaryota; kingdom Metazoa; phylum Arthropoda; class Insecta; order Hemiptera; family Cicadellidae; genus Flexamia; species Flexamia atlantica. The sequence goes on along the minus strand of JAQJVK010000012.1, from coordinate 9,999,257 downwards.
CCGGCAACACCGAAATTGGTCTAAGGTCATCTACCGAAGAAGGAGTTTTGACCTTAGGGAGAGGGAAGACAATCGCTTCCTTCCAATCATCAGGGAAAACTCCCGTTGCTAGTGAAGTATTCAACAAGTGAGTGATGGCCCCAACACAGTACGGACCCACCATTTTGATCATATTGATTGTGATGCCATCAGTGCTAACTGCACCAGAAGTAATCTTATTGATTGCAGCTTTAACCTCTCTTTCCGTTACTTGGCGAAAACTGAACGTGCTACTGACGTTTTCACAAAAATGTTTGCGATAATAGTCAAGGCATTCTGCCTGGACTTGGCAACCTCCACCCATCATAGAAAAATGTTTGTTAATTTCATCTGGCTTATGCAGAAATGATGGGACATCATTTTCTTTGTGCCGAGTTATTGCTCCACTTATCTTAATTTTCGCCCAAAATTCTTTAGAACTTGTACATCCTGCCATTTCTTTTTGGAAATAAGTTTGCTTTGCCTTCCTTATTGTATTGTTCAGAGCATTTCTTGCTTTACAGTACTGAACTTTAGCGTTGTCACATCTAGAGGTTAATAATTTTTTCTTCCAGTAGTTCTTTTCCTTGGTGAGTTTTATGATTATCTCATTCCTCCAAGGAGCTCTCTTCTTAGTGACTCTTTTTCTAACTATAGGTGCATTCTTATCAAATATTTCTTTGATGGCCGAGTTCAAAAAATCTACCATTTTGTTAACATCACTCAAATCTTTGACAGTATTCCACTGAACATTGGCAGCGCACTCAATCATATCTTCTATTTTAAAATTGGTGTAGTCTCTGTAATATACATATTTGACCAGCTTCTTATCTCGAGTATTAATCTTTATGTCACAATAAGTCAGTTTATGATCTGAAATTCTTACTCCTCGGCTATCATATATAGAAGACATGTCAATTACATCACATTTCGTTGATATCATATCTTTCTTTATTAGAATATGGTCTATGAGCGTAGAGGAGGTATCTGTGACTCTTGTAGGTTTGTCTACTAGCTGGACAAGGTCAAAGGCTTCAATTTGATTAATCAAAAAACGAGCATCAGGCTGTGAAACGTCCATCAAGTTTATATTTAAATCGCCCATTACTATAGTGTTGTCAGAATACTCAGCCATATCATGAAACACAGAAAAGAGAAATTGTTCGAGACAGCTATATGGAATACTTTCCGGTCTATATACAACACATATGCACAATTTATTTCCTCTGATATTGGTTATGCCACAGATATATTCGAGAGGATGATGGAGATCAATGGTCTTAAGTGTAAAGTTCCAATCTTTTTTCACATACAATGCCACGCCACCCCCTCTACCATCTCTGTCACATCTAAACAAGAAATAGCCTGGCAATTCAACCTCCTCAGAGCTCTTATTTTCAGAGAGCCAAGTCTCTGTCACTCCAAATAGATCAAGGTTCAGGTCCAGTACCACAGAGGCCATCTCCTCAAATCCTGTTGAGAGAGAGTTCATGTTAAGATGGCCTACCCTGAAGGTTGACTCATCCTCACATGGTAGTTTTTTCCCTGTGAGCCAACCACATCCAGAGGCCTTGGAGACGTTACCACTACGTCAGCAGGCGACACATGCACCAAAGTATCAGGAGGACTCATGGCTGTGAATGTCCCAGGTACAGTCTCGCAAGCTGTAAGGTGGTTGAATATCTTCAAAAGGTTCATACCAACCACAGAGACTCCACCCCGATTAAGGTGTAAACCATCCCGTGCAAGGTGATACCTGCGCACCCACTTTCCCGCATCTACAAATGTGGCACCAAAATTTCCACACATTAGCTCGAGCTGTTCATTAAATGAATGAAGCGCAGCATTGGTAATGTCAGTCCTAGGAAGAACGCCATTCACCAACACTTTGCTGTTCGGGAAGAGTGTGCGTGTGGTATAGAGGAGATCAGCCATACTATGGAGAGCCTCGCGTTTGCCGTGACCACCATTGTAACCCTTCCCGCCCCTATAACCAAATGGCAAGTTATTAGTGCCTACATGAAAGTGAATAATGTGGGGGGATAATTTAGAAAATGATTTAAGTTTGAACTTAATATCCTTAATCTTGGCACCAGGATTAACACTTACAGAGCACCCACTTTGCTGACAAAGCCCTCCCGCATAGCGCAACAAGGAGTCCCCAATTAAGAGATAGCCAATTTCCCCAGCTGTTTTAGGAGAAGGGACATCAATTGGGACAGAGTCATCAACTGGCTGACTGACGTTCTTGTCAACAATATTGTTATACCTTTTGTAGTTCTTAACATGCTTAACATTCTTATGATCAGGTGAGTGAACATACAACCTTCGCTTTGCGTTACTCTTTTGCATGCCTACATTTTTTGAACGACTTGTTTTTTCAAGCCAAGAACCTGATGGGTTAACTATCACATTATTAGAACACTGATCAGGAACTTCGCAAAGAACATTGAATTTGTTTTTACAAATTATAGGATAATGATTGTCCTTCTTTACAACTTTAGATTTACGATTCTTAGTCTTCTTAGTCTGAAGCTTCCAAAAGGAATCGCCAGCAGGGATGATAGAGGAACAGGATTTGTTACTTACATCATCAGGGTCATGTGCAACTGGGTTGCTGACTGGAGGGGGATCCAAGGTCAGAGGAATGGTATCAGACATCTTCTGAAGAGTGCAGACAGTGCTTTCCACGGAGGTAGTGGCTTGAATGAGTGATGGAGTTATTACCTTAGGAGAAATCTGACTAGCTAGGAGGCGAGCATTTACAATAATATGGAGGCCACACTCATGTCCTGCGGTCTGCTGCGCTACACTTCCCTCTGTCAGGGTTACTTCCAGCCCCAAGTTAGTCACAAGTGCCACAGCATGCTGCTTATTCAACCCCTTAACAGAGTCAAAATGTGTTGCATTTTTGGAAACTGTATCAAGCAATAGCAGGCTCCAATGAGAACCACCCCCGTTAATGGAATTATTCAAGCAAAAAAATACATAATGTTTGTCAACAAAATTAAGGTTATCTAGTATACAATCTACTTGATCTTTTTTCCCTACTTTAAGTAACAAAGTTACATAAGGATCAACAAACAAAACATCATTACATAACTTAGACATTTCATCGTTCAACAACTTAAAATGAACTGCAAGCAAATCATCAGACATCCATTTTTTCTTATTGTCAATAGAGGCCTCAAAGTTCTTTAATTTATTAGTCAACTCCAAGTTCTTTAGTTCCAACCTTTTACCTAATAAGTCTTTTTTTTGATAAGACTTTTTGAAAACACTGTTTTCAGCAATCAACTTACAGTTAGCATCCTTCAATCTATCACACTCACTAAGAACTTGTTCATGCTCAGATTGCAATTTTCTTAAAATTAACTTAGAGCTATTTGCCTTAACCAAGCTTTCAGACAAATCTTTAATCTTATTTTCTAAAGCATATTTTTCGTCTATTAGACAGTCACTTGTGGTAAGGGATTCGCTGAGTTCTACCCTGTGACTGTTTTTTGCAGATTCCAAGAGAGAATGAAGCTCCTGCAGTTCGGTCTCAGCATCGCTCAGTTTAGCACAGGCTTCTGATAACTCGCCACAGACAGCATTGAATTTAATTACCACATTACTAGCAGAATTCACAAAGTCATCGTGGTTGCTAATTTCACAATTAGTCAATAGTTTACTAAGTTTAAGGCAAAAGTCAGAAACTAAAAGTTCTGAGTCTTCAGAAAAATTAGTACAGCTAAACATAAAGTTTTCTGGTGATTCCATAATTGGAAACTGTGAGGCGAAAGATTAGTCCAAAATGCAATTAATTTTAAAATTTATTACATTAAAAATGCATTTCCATTAGTCAGAGCGAATTAAAAAACGCCAGGAAATGTAGACCGCAATCACAACTCACGCGTGCACTAGAATTGCGTCCTAGAAATTGCAGGCGCACCAACAAGTCGGTAGCTGCAGTCAGCACGGGCGGGCGGCGCGTTGTCGTCGGCAGCGGGCAATTAGTCCGGGAACTTCTCCCTGCAGTTGTCGTCCGCGGCGTCTCGTGCGCGGCAGCCGGTGCGCAATGGCAACAAAGTCGCTAACGGCTAACCTTATCAATCCTGCAGCCGTGAATGAAACACAGTGTACAAGCACTAAAATGCTACTTACAATGTCATTGAACGTCTCAGAAACACCGGTGATATTCCAAGAATCAAAATATAATCACCTAAAAACTTTATCACAGTTTTTTCACACATAAAATTAACTTTTAAAAGTCACATCAACAGATTCAAACTTAGCAGGCCTGCCAACCAAATTTATATTTCTGTAAATACCAAAATATTTCTGTAAATATCATTTATTTTTGTCATGATAAATCAGATGTGAAAGAAAGAATCCTTCCTTAATTAAAAAAAAGATTTCCCGAAATTTTTGCTGAAAGAATACCAATACATAAATAAAAATGTTTATTTTTAAACCACCTTATAACTTCATTATTATTATTATTATTCATCATATTCGCCATTGGACGCCTGACATTGAAATTTGGCTATCTTCTCTAGCTAGAACCATAGATAAAAACATCCTTAGGATGTTTTATCTATGCTATAACTCTTTAACTCTTCCCTGTAGTGAACAATTTTTGCATCTGTACACTTACTTACTGCATTTGTAACTTGGGTTTACATGTTCTCTGTTTCGAGAAATACAAAATAATTTAACCGTCAACCTTCGTTGCTAAATTTTTATTTTAGAAAGTTGTTAAGGTAAAGCTTACACGCCTACCTATTTCTGAGAAACGGTAGGTTGGATTTTCGATTTTTTAAACTCTGAAAACAAGTACCGGTGCTACCTTAAGCTTTTTTATCATGATTCAAGATTAAATCCTTGTTAAACATTCAACAAGCTATTTGTTATCATTTTTATCATTAGCCTAACATTAAAATTTGACTATCTCTTTGGACTTAGAGTCCACATATTTCGTTGGATTTAATTTTCTTGAACTATTTCAAAAATAGTTCAATTTGCGGCTCAACTCCTCCATCGTTTTTCAATCGCCTCTTTGAACACATTAATAAGAACTAAACGATTAAACAAACTCGAATCTGTGAAGAAAGAGAGACGTGTTCGGAACCAAGGACTGGACATGGACAAAGACAAACCTTAGCAGACAGCAGATTTCTTTCTTGTTTTGAGCAGATTTCTTTCTTGTTGTATTCGATATAAACGAAAGTCGCATAGGGCTCGATAGATCGATTTCAATCGGATCGTAAGTGAGACGGTGTGAACCCTAGACTATCTTTAATTAATAGCCCAACAGCCAATTGCAACTAAGGGACCTACATTTTAACGTGGGTTCCAACCCACGTGGGATGTTAACCACAATTCTGCCTGGTTTACAATTTACGATCCAGCCCAATTATGAGGACGGCCCTATGAACGTAGTATTCAACAGTGCAGGCGTTAATCCCCACCAGGGAACACCACGTCCACAAGCCGTCGCTCATAACCACCCACAGTTGGTGACTCACACGTGAAGTTGCCCAGGTAGGCGATGTCCAGACACCGCTTGTGCAGGGCGAGAAGCTCCGGGGGCTTCCAGCAGTCGGCCAACCACCCGGCGCCCTCGTATATCCGGCCGATCTCCGGGGCGATCAGGAAACTGCGGAGCACAGTCGCCTGTTAGAAGAAGAATTAAAATTCATTTTTATGACTACGGACGCTTTCCGCTATTGATTAGATTTGATGGTTCTCGATATAAGTAAAGGAGATCTTACAACGCTTATATTATATTTTGATTTTGATTTTTGCGGACATTTGCCATCACTGATTGGTAAAAAACAAGTTTCACGACGTTTCGGGATCTGGAATCTGATCCCGTTTTCAGGTGGAAAAAAGAATCAAGAACATAACAAGATTAGTACACAGCCAGGATAACCTAGACAAAAAACATAGCTAAAACAGAGAACTGTTAAAAGCAATCACAAAAACACTGTGCTGAAAGAAAACAAAAACAGAATATAACACAGAAATCACAAGTGTCACAGGTATCAAGAATCACCAACAGGAGAGAGCACGTCCACACCCAATCAGGACGTACACCCGTCAGGTGGGTGTGGACTTGCTCTCTCCTGATTGGTGATTCTTGATACTTGATATTCTTGATTTCTGTGTAATATTGTGTTTTTGTTTTCTTTCAACACAGTGTTATTGTAACTGCTTTTACAGTTCTCTGTTTTAGCTGTTTTTTCATCCAGGTTATCCTGGCTGTGTGTACTAATCTTGTTATGTTCTAGGTTCTTTTTTCCACCTGAAGACGGGATCAGATTCCAGATTCCGAAACGCCGAGAAACTTGTTTTTTACTAATCAGTGATGGCAAATGTCCGCAATAATCTAAATCAAAATATAAAATCACAATCACCAGCTTATATTATATTTACAATTATACTGCACTAACGTACAAGACGGTACGTATAGATGAAAGATTGAACACAGCGGTCGATTTCGATTGGTCACATCACCCATCGTCACGCCTAATGAGAGTCCACCGGTTTGTCCCCAGGTGGTTGAGAGTAGCCTACTGAGAGTATCTCATTGGGTCTGATGATGATTAGTGACCAATCGAAATCGGTTGCCATTGTCCATCTTTGTTGTACATTTACCGTCTTTTATGAGTGTGCAGAATTAGTGTCATTATGTTATAAGTGTTGAATACGTCTTTTACATAAAACAACACGTATCATGTTAATCCCGAAGTTTAAGATTTCCTAAATCAAAACTTGCTTTACTCTTTAAATTATAAACTTCAATCATCTTGCATATGGATTAACGGTATATTCAATTATTCGATTGGTGAAGAAGACACAATTTAACTTTATTCAATTCTCATCATGAGTGCTGAATAACAGGGGTAACAGAGGGTAACAAAATAGCTTTTTTGCCCTCATAAGCTTATCATATCTCTTGGATCCTCTAGTGCTAGACTTAAGTTCAGCATTCTTCTCCATCTTCTTTTATTATCAAATTTGTTCTCTATTCAGTAATCAGTATCTTTATTGCCATTGACCAATACAAACATTGAAATAGGCATTGTCAAGTTTACAAAATATAACATAAAATGAAAAATACAATACATTACATATAAAAAATAAGTAATAACTAAATTTCAATAGGCTGTTGTTCGTTGGTAACAAAATAGCTTTTTTGCCCTCATAAGCTTATCATCTCTCTTAGATCCCCTAGTGCTAGACTTAAGTTCAGCATTCTTCTCCATCTTCTTTTATTATCAAATTTGTTCTCTATTCAGTAATCAGTATCTTTATTGCCATTGACCAATAAAAACATTGAAATAGGCATTGTCAAGTTTACAAAATATAACAAAACATTCAGGTTCCGTGAGTTACAGTCATACCTAGTAAGTATAGTAAGTTTAATTATTGATTTCAGCAGGTTTCATATGGTAGGCAATGAACATCCCTACAATAAAATAAATTTCAAACATCTCTTACTTCCACTGGATGTCGTGCATGTCCTGCTCCATGTGGGCTCTCTGGAAGCGTCGGACCCAGCGGCTGCACTCGGCCTGGTTGTAGCACTCGAAGCTGTAGGTGTGGCTGAACCTGACGTGGTCCACGGGGTGGTCCAGCAGCGGACCGTCCGGCAGTGGCGGCTGTCCTTGCCACATCTCCCGCGTCACTAGGTCCAGGTCCACACCGTCCCTGGGTGGTGTGAACACTGACAGTGGTACCGTTAGTGACGAGCTGTGTGTATCTGAACCTGACGTGGTCCACGGGGTGGTCCAGCAGCGGACCGTCCGGCAGTGGCGGCTGTCCCTGCCACATCTCCCGCGTCACTAGGTCCAGGTCCACACCGTCCCTGGGTGGTGTGAACACTGACAGTGTACCGTTAGTGACGAGTTGTGTGTATCTGAACCTGACGTGGTCCACGGGGTGGTTCAGCAGCGGACCGTCCGGCAGTGGCGGCTGTCCCTGCCACATCTCCCGCGTCACTAGGTCCAGGTCCACACCGTCCCTGTGTGGTGTGAACACTGACAGTGTACCGTTAGTGACGAGTTGTGTGTATCTGAACCTGACGTGGTCCACGGGGTGGTTCAGCAGTGGACCGTCCGGCAGTGGCGGCTGTCCTTGCCACATCTCCCGCGTCACTAGGTCCAGGTCCACACCGTCCCTGGGTGGTGTTAACACTGACAGTGTACCGTTAGTGACGAGTTGTGTGTATCTGAACCTGACGTGGTCCACGGGGTGGTTCAGCAGCGGACCGTCCGGCAGTGGCGGCTGTCCCTGCCACATCTCCCGCGTCACTAGGTCCAGGTCCACACCGTCCCTGGGTGGTAAGAACACTGACAGTGTACCGTTAGTGACGGGTTGTGTGTATCTGAACCTGACGTGGTCCACGGGGTGGTTCAGCAGTGGACCGTCCGGCAGTGGCGGCTGTCCCTGCCACATCTCCCGCGTCACTAGGTCCAGGTCCACACCGTCCCTGGGTGGTGTGAACACTGACAGTGTACCGTTAGTGACGAGCTGTGTGTATCTGAACCTGACGTGGTCCACGGGATGGTCCAGCAGCGGACCGTCCGGCAGTGGCGGCTGTCCCTGCCACATCTCCCACGACACTAGGTCCAGGTCCACACCGTCCCTGGGTGGTGTGAACACTGACAGTGGTACCGTTAGTGACGAGTTGTGTGTATCTGAACCTGACGTGGTCCACGGGATGGTCCAGCAGCGGACCGTCCGGCAGTGGCGGCTGTCCCTGCCAAATCTCCCGCGTCACTAGGTCCAGGTCCACACCGTCCCTGGGTGGTGTGAACACTGACAGTGGTACCGTTAGTGACGAGTTGTGTGTATCTGAACCTGACGTGGTCCACGGGGTGGTCCAGCAGCGGACCGTCCGGCAGTGGCGGCTGTCCTTGCCACATCTCCCGCGACACTAGGTCCAGGTCCACACCGTCCCTGGGTGGTGTGAACACTGACAGTGTACCGTTAGTGACGAGTTGTGTGTATCTGAACCTGACGTGGTCCACGGGATGGTCCAGCAGCGGACCGTCCGGCAGTGGCGGCTGTCCCTGCCACATCTCCCGCGTCACTAGGTCCAGGTCCACACCGTCCCTGGGTGGTGTGAACACTGACAGTGGTACCGTTAGTGATGAGCTGTGTGAATCTGAACCTGACGTGGTCCACGGGGTGGTCCAGCAGCGGACCGTCCGGCAGGGGCGGCTGTCCTTGCCACATCTCCCGCGTCACTAGGTCCAGGTCCACACCGTCCCTGGGTGGTGTGAACACTGACAGTGTACCGTTAGTGACGAGTTGTTTGTATCTGAACCTGACGTGGTCCACGGGGTGGTCCAGCAGCGGACCGTCCGGCAGTGGCGGCTGTCCCTGCCACATCTCCCGCGTCACTAGGTCCAGGTCCACACCGTCCCTGGGTGGTGTGAACACTGACAGTGGTACCGTTAGTGACGAGCTGTGTGTATCTGAACCTGACGTGGTCCACGGGGTGGTTCAGCAGCGGACCGTCCGGCAGTGGCGGCTGTCCCTGCCACATCTCCCGCGTCACTAGGTCCAGGTCCACACCGTCCCTGGGTGGTGTTAACACTGACAGTGGTACCGTTAGTGATGAGCTGTGTGTATCTGAACCTGACGTGGTCCACGGGGTGGTCCAGCAGCGGACCGTCCGGCAGTGGCGGCTGTCCCTGCCACATCTCCCGCGTCACTAGGTCCAGGTCCACACCGTCCCTGGGTGGTGTGAACACTGACAGTGTACCGTTAGTGACGAGCTGTGTGTATCTGAACCTGACGTTGTCCAAGGGATGGTCCAGCAGCGGACCGTCCGGCAGTGGCGGCTGTCCTTGCCACATCTCCCGCGACACTAGGTCCAGGTCCACACCGTCCCTGGGTGGTGTGAACACTGACAGTGTACCGTTAGTGACGAGTTGTGTGTATCTGAACCTGACGTGGTCCACGGGGTGGTTCAGCAGCGGACCGTCCGGCAGTGGCGGCTGTCCCTGCCACATCTCCCGCGTCACTAGGTCCAGGTCCACACCGTCCCTGGGTGGTGTGAACACTGACAGTGTACCGTTAGTGACGAGTTGTGTGTATCTGAACCTGACGTGGTCCACGGGGTGGTTCAGCAGCGGACCGTCCGGCAGTGGCGGCTGTCCCTGCCACATCTCCCGCGTCACTAGGTCCAGGTCCACACCGTCCCTGGGTGGTGTTAACACTGACAGTGTACCGTTAGTGACGAGTTGTGTGTATCTGAACCTGACGTGGTCCACGGGGTGGTCCAGCAGCGGACCGTCCGGCAGGGGCGGCTGTCCTTGCCACATCTCCCGCGTCCAGGTCCACACCGTCCCTGGGTGGTGTGAACACTGACAGTGTACCGTTAGTGACGAGTTGTTTGTATCTGAACCTGACGTGGTCCACGGGGTGGTCCAGCAGCGGACCGTCCGGCAGGGGCGGCTGTCCTTGCCACATCTCCCGCGTCACTAGGTCCAGGTCCACACCGTCCCTGGGTGGTGTGAACACTGACAGTGCTACCGTTAGTGACGAGTTGTGTGTATCTGAACCTGACGTGGTCCACGGGGTGGTTCAGCAGCGGACCGTCCGGCAGTGGCGGCTGTCCTTGCCACATCTCCCGCGTCACTGGGTCCAGGTCCACACCGTCCCTGGGTGGTGTGAACACTGACAGTGTACCGTTAGTGATGAGTTGTGTGTATCTGAACCTGACGTGGTCCACGGGGTGGTCCAGCAGCGGACCGTCCGGCAGTGGCGGCTGTCCCTGCCACATCTCCCGCGTCACTAGGTCCAGGTCCACACCGTCCCTGGGTGGTGTGAACACTGACAGTGGTACCGTTAGTGATGAGCTGTGTGTATCTGAACCTGACGTGGTCCACGGGGTGGTCCAGCAGCGGACCGTCCGGCAGGGGCGGCTGTCCTTGCCACATCTCCCGCGTCACTAGGTCCAGGTCCACACCGTCCCTGGGTGGTGTTAACACTGACAGTGGTACCGTTAGTGATGAGCTGTGTGTATCTGAACCTGACGTGGTCCACGGGATGGTCCAGCAGCGGACCGTCCGGCAGTGGCGGCTGTCCCTGCCACATCTCCCGCGTCACTAGGTCCAGGTCCACACCGTCCCTGGGTGGTGTGAACACTGACAGTGGTACCGTTAGTGATGAGCTGTTTGTATCTGAACCTGACGTGGTCCACGGGATGGTCCAGCAGCGGACCGTCCGGCAGTGGCGGCTGTCCCTGCCACATCTCCCGCGTCACTAGGTCCAGGTCCACACCGTCCCTGGGTGGTGTTAACACTGACAGTGGTACCGTTAGTGATGAGCTGTGTGTATCTGAACCTGACGTGGTCCACGGGGTGGTCCAGCAGCGGACCGTCCGGCAGTGGCGGCTGTCCCTGCCACATCTCCCGCGTCACTGGGTCCAGGTCCACGCCGTCCCTGGGTGGTGTGAATACTGACAGTGTACCGTTAGTGACGAGTTGTGTGTATCTGAACCTGACGTGGTCCACGGGGTGGTCCAGCAGCGGACAGTCCGGCAGTGGCGGCTGTCCTTGCCACATCTCCCGCGTCACTAGGTCCAGGTCCACACCGTCCCTGGGTGGTGTGAACACTGACAGTGTACCGTTAGTGACGAGTTGTGTGTATCTGAACCTGACGTGGTCCACGGGGTGGTCCAGCAGCGGACCGTCCGGCAGTGGCGGCTGTCCCTGCCACATCTCCCGCGTCACTAGGTCCAGGTCCACACCGTCCCTGGGTGGTGTGAACACTGACAGTGCTACCGTTAGTGACGAGTTGTGTGTATCTGAACCTGACGTGGTCCACGGGGTGGTTCAGCAGCGGACCGTCCGGCAGTGGCGGCTGTCCCTGCCACATCTCCCGCGTCACTAGGTCCAGGTCCACACCGTCCCTGGGTGGTGTGAACACTGACAGTGGTACCGTTAGTGATGAGCTGTGTGTATCTGAACCTGACGTGGTCCACGGGGTGGTCCAGCAGCGGACCGTCCGGCAGGGGCGGCTGTCCTTGCCACATCTCCCGCGTCACTAGGTCCAGGTCCACACCGTCCCTGGGTGGTGTGAACACTGACAGGGTACCGTTAGTGACGAGTTGTTTGTATCTGAACCTGACGTGGTCCACGGGGTGGTCCAGCAGCGGACCGTCCGGCAGTGGCGGCTGTCCCTGCCACATCTCCCGCGTCACTAGGTCCAGGTCCACACCGTCCCTGGGTGGTGTGAACACTGACAGTGGTACCGTTAGTGACGAGCTGTGTGTATCTGAACCTGACGTGGTCCACGGGGTGGTTCAGCAGCGGACCGTCCGGCAGTGGCGGCTGTCCCTGCCACATCTCCCGCGTCACTAGGTCCAGGTCCACACCGTCCCTGGGTGGTGTTAACACTGACAGTGGTACCGTTAGTGATGAGCTGTGTGTATCTGAACCTGACGTGGTCCACGGGGTGGTCCAGCAGCGGACCGTCCGGCAGTGGCGGCTGTCCCTGCCACATCTCCCGCGTCACTGGGTCCAGGTCCACACCGTCCCTGGGTGGTGTGAATACTGACAGTGTACCGTTAGTGATGAGTTGTGTGTATCTGAACCTGACGTGGTCCACGGGGTGGTCCAGCAGCGGACCGTCCGGCAGTGGCGGCTGTCCCTGCCACATCTCCCGCGTCACTGGGTCCAGGTCCACACCGTCCCTGGGTGGTGTGAATACTGACAGTGTACCGTTAGTGACGAGCTGTGTGTATCTGAACCTGACGTGGTCCACGGGGTGGTTCAGCAGCGGACCGTCCGGCAGGGGCGGCTGTCCCTGCCACATCTCCCGCGTCACTGGGTCCAGGTCCACACCGTCCCTGGGTGGTGTTAACACTGACAGTGGTACCGTTAGTGATGAGCTGTGTGTATCTGAACCTGACGTGGTCCACGGGGTGGTTCAGCAGCGGACCGTCCGGCAGTGGCGGCTGTCCCTGCCACATCTCCCGCGTCACTAGGTCCAGGTCCACACCGTCCCTGGGTGGTGTGAACACTGACAGTGTACCGTTAGTGACGAGTTGTGTGTATCTGAACCTGACGTGGTCCACGGGGTGGTCCAGCAGCGGACCGTCCGGCAGGGGCGGCTGTCCCTGCCACATCTCCCGCGTCACTAGGTCCAGGTCCACACCGTCCCTGGGTGGTGTGAACACTGACAGTGTACCGTTAGTGACGAGTTGTGTGTATCTGAACCTGACGAGGTCCACGGGGTGGTCCAGCAGCGGACCGTCCGGCAGTGGCGGCTGTCCTTGCCACATCTCCCGCGTCACTAGGTCCAGGTCCACACCGTCCCTGGGTGGTGTGAACACTGACAGTGTACCGTTAGTGACGAGTTGTGTGTATCTGAACCTGACGTGGTCCACGGGGTGGTCCAGCAGCGGACCGTCCGGCAGGGGCGGCTGTCCTTGCCACATCTCCCGCGTCACTAGGTCCAGGTCCACACCGTCCCTGGGTGGTGTGAACACTGACAGTGTACCGTTAGTGACGAGTTGTGTGTATCTGAACCTGACGTGGTCCACGGGGTGGTCCAGCAGCGGACCGTCCGGCAGTGGCGGCTGTCCCTGCCACATCTCCCGCGTCACTAGGTCCAGGTCCACACCGTCCCTGGGTGGTGTGAACACTGACAGTGGTACCGTTAATGACGAGTTGTTTGTATCTGAACCTGACGTGGTCCACGGGGTGGTCCAGCAGCGGACCGTCCGGCAGTGGCGGCTGTCCTTGCCACATCTCCCGCGACACTAGGTCCAGGTCCACACCGTCCCTGGGTGGTGTGAACACTGACAGTGGTACCGTTAGTGACGAGTTGTGTGTATCTGAACCTGACGTGGTCCTCGGGGTGGTCCAGCAGCGGACCGTCCGGCAGTGGCGGCTGTCCTTGCCACATCTCCCGCGTCACTAGGTCCAGGTCCACACCGTCCCTGGGTGGTGTGAACACTGACAGTGTACCGTTAGTGACGAGTTGTTTGTATCTGAACCTGACGTGGTCCACGGGGTGGTCCAGCAGCGGACCGTCGGCAGTGGCGGCTGTCCTTGCCACATCTCCCGCGTCACTAGGTCCAGGTCCACACCGTCCCTGGGTGGTGTGAACACTGACAGTGGTACCGTCAGTTACGAGATTTGTGGCTGAAGGAGTGGGGAAGTATAGTTTCATAAATTGACTAAGTTATTATTTATTAATTTACTCATTAGTATCAGGAGACCGAGCATTGCTCGGATATAATAAAAATATCCTTTATACATCAATCAGCTGGTTTGGTTAAAAATATCTACAGCGATAACATGGGCACTTTGAAGGGATGTAGGACAGAACTAGATTTTTCCCTGAATTGTGACCAGCTCCAATTAAATTTTTGTGGCTAAAAACTCCATTTTAAAATATATATATCAAAAATTCTAGGACGAAATAAATATGTTTCCCTTACAAAAATTGCTTGTTTTAGAATATAAAATGTATGAGTTATATATATTTGTCAAATACCACTCCCCTATAATTGCACAGCCCAAACTACAATACTTGACCTAGAACCTTGAAACTATGCATCGAAGAATCTCTTAGGGCGTAGGCATCCTCTAAGAACGGATTTTTAAAAAAATCCGTGTCCCCTCACCTACGTCCTACAGAACATCAAAGATTCAATGTTAAAATATAGGGAAGCTTATGAAGTTGTCATGGCAACCTGAGGGCCTAAATCATGAATCCATGGAAGATGTAATGTTTTTCCACGGGTGTAACCGCGTTTATCAGCTAATATTATTATATTTTGAAGGAATCAAAGCCTTGGCATTGCCAGCTAGGCGCGTCTGTTTTTGGGATGACGTGTGGCTTAAGGAAAGTAGGTATTTACAGGAATGAAATGGTATGACGACAGTCAGCCTCCTCCTCCCCCCTATGAAGAGAGAGAAAAGTATTCCCAAACTATTCTCCGGGCTCCTCCAAGAACGTCTTATCCTCCCTAAGATCATTAGTGACCCCGAAGGGTCCCCAGACAAGGACCACCTCCCAGGAGCCTTCCATCTCCCAATGGAGAGTCTAACCCAGGACAGTTCGCCCTCTGGACTGGCAGTCTTGGAGCCCGTCAAGTATAATTCCTCTTCCATTCCAGCTCAAGCCAGGATGGTCCACTTCTTCCTGTATGGTGCCCGGATCTGACAGGGCAGCCCAAGCTCTGGAAAGTTTCCTAGAGAGACAAGGTGGAATCCAGGATAGCCACATTCTGGATAGACATTCAAACTTAACAGTGCATAAAAATGACGACTTCTGGTTACTGCACCCATTGTTGACCTCTGTACTAGTTGGATACAGAGAATGTTAGGGGCCGGAGAGGATATGATATGGTCAGCAAAAAGTTGTGTTTTTGGCCCGAGCATATGATATAAATCTCTAACTTTTCTTGTTTAGTTTTAAAGTTATAAACAGGTCCGAGAGTTTTGGGTCACAAGGTGTATTTAGCTTATTACTCACTCTCAAACTTGCAGTACATAGCGAATTGCCATTCCTGATTACACCTGATGTGGCCTTCATGATTACGCATGTTATCTTCCTTCATTGAAATTTGGACTGCTAGGCGTGGGTTTTGTTGTGCACACTAGTACATGAACGACATGTGTTTAAAGCAAAATAATATTCAAAGTAATATTTCGTAGGTTTAAGATGAACTATTACATAAGATACTCTACATTCTAAGTAAATAGCAATGTATTTACCTTGCACTGGCATTTTTTATCGAATTCAATTCCTCCCTCTGCAATTTCGTAGTTTATGATTGCCAGGCACACGTTCACATGATGCACTTTAAAAATAAGAATATGATTTCTTTACACATGACAGTGAACTAATGACCTCCAAACTATCTATCTCTGCCTCCTGATAACACTTGTGATAAAATGAGTAATGTAGTGAACATATCAAATATGGCCTACACACATTACTTGGCCAAAACTTATCAATCGCGAACAAAATGTATCGGGTCAAGTTACCTTCATAAACAAGGATAGTGTTAAAACTGATTTAAGTATTTTCCTTATATATTTAATCAATTTAAGTTATGTAAAACTTTATACATGATTTTGCAGCTACTAATATTATTTTAACTCAAACAAAAAAATATTTGTTATGAGAGAATTACATGAAAATAATACCGTCATTAGCATTGTGTACTAAAGTAACTTTGTCAGAAAATGTTACTTTATTACCATTTATTATTTTGTATAAATTTCCACACGTACTTTCAAAATTTATACTGTAGGTATATTTTAACATCTGACCCTCTTCATTCATATATGATTCGTGCATATATGATACGTAAATTTAAAAAATACACCTAAACAAACAAAAAAACTGGTGTCTTGTAGTTGCTCAAACTGTGCTTATTTTATAATCGCCTATATATTTTACCAATATTTAAAACCAAGAGAACTTAAAACAGAATATATTTTACGTTCGTATAGTCATGTTTTTGTTGTTTTTTTTTTTTGGGGGGGGGGGGGTAATGCTTTGCTGTACAAATCATTTATGAAACTGTACTCTCCATGTTTAAACCCGTACAATACTTTAACAGATTTCCAATGAAGTAGCTATATATATAGATGATTAACTTAGATAGCCATGAACATACTAGCTAGCTCATAGTTACTGTGGGCAATCAATATGATCCAATTACCTTGAAGTCCATGAGCCCCATCGACATGTTCTATAGGATTTCTAATTTAGATCTTCTGATTGAGCAGGTTAATTATACTGTATTATCGAAGCACACATTTTTACAAATTTTATAATATAAAATAGTTTAATTCTGCTTCCTGCAATTTTTGGGGAGTTGCCCAAAATTTTAAAAGTTTGAAATTTTTGCGTTATTAAAATTTAACCAAAGAATAATGATTGTGCCGGAAGTCCTTTGAGATTGTGTTAAACCAATTTTCGTTAAGTTTAGAAACCGTTTGCATGGTTCTGACCTGACTTATAAGGACTTTTCAATACAAACCTTAAGGTAATTTTGAATTTTTCAGTTATTCAACTTTGGTTAGGGCGCGATAATGACCTCACACTTGCAACATTTCAATTCTTTTATTGAGCCCTTTAAAATTATTGGTGATTGAACGGAGGTTTGTATTTGAAGATTTTGGTCAACCCCCAAAATCAAATGTTAGGGGTTGGAGAAAATATGGTATGTACAGCAAAAAGTTATATTTTTGGCCGTACTTATGTGACAAATATCTTTGACTTATCTTATTTGGTTTTACAGTTATAAACAGGTCCGGGACTTTTGGTATAAGTTACTCAGCTTATTGTGCACTCTCAAGTTTGCTTTTATCTCATCGCAAATCGCCATTCATGATTACACCTGTGGTAGCCTTACCCTCCTTAGACTGCTGTCCGTGGATTTTCTTGTACACACTAGGACGTGAATTACGTGTGTTTAAAGCAAAATAATACTTAAAGTAACATTCTGTAGGTTCTTTATAAATATTAAACATACCCTTTGGAATTTTTAAAGCCCGTGTGTTACCTAGCCATCGTTAATATTTTTGTGTTTATCTTCCATCAGACGGATCACCCTCTTTGTCTTGCTGGAAGAGTTTATTTGCGCTCTGACTGAATGCCTTTTTTTCTTACGTCGACATTATTTGAGATTGTTCTCTACAGTAGTTGAAACATTGGTCAAATATCTTTTAAAAACTATGTGACAAAAAAATTCTCGTTACTCTTTTGAACCTTAGCAGTTGATAAATTCCCTTAATGATTTTTAAACACAATAGATAAATTTCGTAAGTATTAATTTTACTAACTTGTTTTGTATAGATTATCGTTTAAAGAAAAATTCTCATGATAACATTTTAGTCAAAATTATTATCTTTTCAATCACTTAAGGAGGTTAAAAAAAACATGCACACACCATTTTAATTTAATTAGAGACTAATATCAATTCATTTGTCCGTCTGAAACCCCAATACATTTTCAATCGTTTATTTTTCAGATGTTTCAATATTTTGGAACACTACTCTTGCTATTTAATTAAACTAAACCAAAACATTAGTTTAAGGTAAAACTAAAATCAAAATTATCTTTACAAACAAACCAGAGATGTTGAATTATAAAGGGGAGGAAGTTTGCCAATGTGCTGTAAGTGTGTCGTGGGGCACAACAGCTTTGCGCCTCCTCTAGCGAGTTAAAGTTTTAATGACTGGGACATTAAGCTGTAATACAGTTATGCCTTAAGTTAACGTTATTTGAAGACGTAAACAAGTTGTTATAGGCGTCTGAAGTAATTTATCGGCTGCTCAAATATGACTTAACACTTGATAAACAGTCGTAAACTTATAAGGATATTTATACTAAATCTCTCTTTAACTAGTTTGGGCTTATCGCAAAAGTGAAATTACTTGTGTGGGTTGCATTAAGGCTAAGATTTTTATATGATTTATGGAACAATGCTATGCATAATTATTTATTTCTCAAAATGTATTACTCTGTGATATATTTTTAAGAGATATGTTTTAAACACTTCATGAGGTTCATCATCTAAAAATAATAATTTCTTGCCTTACAATGCTATTTTGCCAGGAATTCTACTGCATTAACAAACTCAATATTTTCTCGCCATTCTGGAATATAAGGACGAAGAAAATAAAGTATAAGTGGGCATTATTGCGCGACTTAAAAATATTTCTCAAGCTATAGTTTCAAATGTGTGCTCACTGTAATGCGAGGACTTTAATGTTTCAGTTAGCCTAATGTGTGAAAACTTGCTTATTGTTGTTATTGTTAATTGTCTCTTCGATTAATAAAATTCAATTAACGCTTGAGCACTATAAAATATTTTGAAACTTTCTATAATTAAGTACTATGAAACAGTACTATGAAAAATAAAGTTTTCGCTATACCAATACGAAAACGGCAGTTTTCACTACATGCACTACATGTGTGTTGCTAAAAGAAGCTCTTTTTCACCCTAGGGAGAAAATAATCAGCTGATGTCGAGGACGTCAGCTATTCGTTAATTATGTACTGAAATTGCAAACGTGTGTACGTCAGTGTCGATGGTGAGCTATCTATCGATTGCCTCAATAGTGGTTATCTGTTATTATTATCAATTGTAAATTCATCGTTGCATTGTTGTCAGTTTAATCGATTTGTGAAACTCGTTCATTTCACCAATCAATGGTGCAATGCGTTAGGTACATCGATAGTTGTTCATTGTTGTCGGTATAACCTAACACAAATGAAACAACCATTTAGCTGATTGTTTTTAATAACAAGAACAAGATGCAAGCCTCTTTGGGAGGTATCTTTAAAAGTAATCAAGTTGCAACATTTCGGTTTTCTTAAGTAGTTAGCGTGTTGTATTGAGCGGCAAAACGAAAATTATAGTTGATTACACGGGCCTAAAGCTAATACTCTTCGTTACTCGGTCATTTTTCGACCTCGGCTTACAGCCTCGGTTTTAAAACTTGACCTCGAACGAAAAGCGTCACTTTAGTCTCTAGTAATGAAATATACTATTAAGCCATAGTTATGAACTGTTACTAATTATTATTCATACGTTTCCAAAGTAAAAATGAGGTCTTGTAACATTATGACGCATGATTAATTATGAAAATTAAGACAGTAACGAGCGGCGGGTAAGCCGCTTGTTGGCTGGGGAGGATTAAAAAGTAATGGATTTTCTGCTGTTCATAATAATATTCACTCTGCCCAAAAATTAAAAAATGGTAGTTATTATACTCTTGGCAACATGAGTTTTTCTTAATAAGTGCGTAGTTATTCAAATTTAAAAGGCAACTAAAACTGTTGAAGAGGTCGGTTTGTTTTCAAAGGGAAAAACCTAAGCTTTCAATAAAAATGTTTATGTAGCAGTTCAAATACCTAGTGTTATTTTGCACTCTGGCCTATGTGAAATATGAAAGTATATTTTTCTGAAACCGAATTTAAAAGGACAAGAGTCACTATCCTGACAACAAATTCCCACAGATATTTTTGGAAAAGTATGATAATAATAATTAATGGAATGTATATGATTCTACTCATTGCTGATTTGATAGTTATTAAAACACAATGTGATGAGTATAAGTTTTTGTTTGTTTTCATTTATCAATGACCAAAAGTAAAGCTTTGATATGAGTGAAATAGTGTTTTCGCCACGATAACCCGTTAACCAATTCACTTATAACTACTATTTTAATTTTTTACATACTTGATATTACTATTTTAATTTATAATGCTGTTGTGAGGGTAACACAATTAATTTATAACATGTAGGCCTACAGTTCACCAATCAATTGCACCCCAATCCGTTTAGGCAAAACTAAACAATATGACTGTGTAATATTGTCTTTGACCATACAAAATTTGGCTAAAATTTAGATTCCGTCTCCACCGTTGAAATCTAAGTTAAAAATCAATATTTTTCTATTCGAAAAATAGTATATTTCATTACTAGGACCTAAACTTACGCTTTTCGTACAAGGTCAAGTTTTACGAGGCTGTAAGCCGAGGTTGAAAATGACCGAGTAACGAAAAGCAGCTTTAGGTCCGTGTGATGAACTATATTTTTCGTTATATTGCTCATTACAACACGCAAACTACTTAAGAAAACCAAAATGTTACAGCTTGTTTCCCTCTGAAGATATCTCCCGATGATGCTTTAATCTTGTTCTTGCTATTTGAAGCAATCAGCTGATTGTTTCATTTGTGTTAGGTTAGACGATGGGTTAGACTAACGGCGATGAACAACAATCGACGAACGCATGAAATAATCGATTGGTGAAATAAGCGAGTTTCACAAATTAATTGATTAAACCGACCACAATGCAACAATGAATTATTGCAATTAAATATAATAACCGATAGCCACTCCCGATCCAATCGATAGCTCACCGTCGACGCTGACGTACAATAACGATGAATGGTTCGATTATTTGTAATCGAATAAAGATTGTTAGATTATTTACCTCGAATCAAAAGTATCATCAACAATGATATTTTTGGTCCTAGGAAAATAATAATCATCAACTCATATGTTATTATCCAAGGACTAAAAAGAACAACTTTTGAATCCCAACGCGTGTGTCAAAAGCAGCTGTTTTTGTTGCAGTATGACGAAAAACAATCTATTTCCTTTAAAAAAATATGTTTTATTGTTATTAATGTAAAACTTATTTGAAATAAACAATCTAGGTTACTGTACCGTTTAAAATGTCGGTTTTAGTTTTATCTTTTACTATCCTATCACGATTAGAGAAACTGGCAAACCTAGAGTCCGGCAGTCAGTAATGGATTGCAAGAATTTAGAATTTGCTTTAGCATTCTAGGAATGAAACGTGATAGAAGTGATGGATATATTTGGCAGTTTAACCAACGTGGATGTAGTTAAATAAGTAGATTAGGCTGTTGTACCTTGAGCATATACTGTACCTTGGGACATAGTTTGCTCTCGATTAGTGGTAACATATATAGCGGGCTAAAAATCAACTATGTTATAGTTGCAGCCACCAAGAATGTGCTAGTGTCAGTCTGAGGTTGTTTAAGCAGTTTTTGCACTTGGTTACTAACAAAACTTTATTTCACCTCCCAAACGTAAATGTTTTTCACTTTATATTTTGTTTTGTTATCATTGATTCAGCATTCTGGTGGTGGTGTGTTATGTTATTCTGGGATGTGTTCATTGATGAGTAAATTTGTATAATAGCTGAATTGGCTAAGTTTAGGTTAGTGTCGCTATCCGCCATTTTAATTAGACATGCATCCTCTTGTTCCTTGGAACACAACGCTTCCCAGGTACATAATGCTAGTTTGTTCGTGTTTTTGTTTAAGAAATATCATGCCGCGAAACAAGGTTGGCAATAAGAAACCTCAGTTGATGCAAAAAAATCTGAAAAAATCGTAGAGGCTGTTCTAGTCCCTCCAGAAAGTAAAATTTCAGGATCAGTAAATTTTCAGGATGTTAGTAAAAATCAGAGAATTAGGATGTATTCAAATCCGGTAAAAGTATTTTGTAATAAACATAATAAACCGTAGCAACTAGTTTTCATTTTATTTTCAAAATATCCCTCTTTTTTCCAATGTAAAAAGGGTGCGTTTAAGGTACAAGAGAACCTGGGAACAAATTTTATTTATAATGGTGAAATGGCTATCAAGGAATTGCTGTATCAAATTTGTAAACTCACCGTAAACTCACCGTTTGTAGACGGTGAGTCTACAAATTTTATTTTATTTTTATTTAATGCTAAAACAATGATTTCTTAAAACCAATTTAATTTTATTATGGCCACTATCCGAAAGAAAGGCTGTGTAATTTTTACATTGTTAAAACAGCTATAGTTAATTTTCAAAAAATTAAAATATCAAAAGTGTTTCAAGGTACAACAGTCGACCCTAAATGGTTTGAAAATTCCAATATGTCGTCGATTAACATTGAAGATAACTTACATGTGGAGCAAGTTTATTCAATTGCAGGTAAATCATGAACCTAGCATTTCATCAGCATCATGCATTACGTGGTTCAACAACTCCAGTTTTTAATTTATTCTACGATATAATAGAAGGAAGGACATGTTCGACTCGTACTTAAGCAATTTCATGCGTCGGTGGTACCGAAGTGTCGTGCAAAGTGTATTTTCTCAAAGTGTAGAAGGTGCAGCTAACGTTTATCCAATTACACAGTAATTGTAACCATACTATTGTGATCTTTAATGTTTTATTTCGATTAAACCTGTAAGAATTATTGATTGTTTACTACACTATCATGCATGGGGAGCGGCCTGTTGTAGTGGTAGAACGCAGGACTTCAGCTCTCAGGGTCCCGTGTTCAAATCCCGCCAAACACCAATGGCAAATTTGCTATGTGATAATGCCGTAACCTCGAGGGTGCACATTAAGCTAAATCAGCTGCAGTGCATGTCCATGGAAACTTCTAAGCCTGGCCCTTGTGTAGAAAAAAACACTATCATATATGCTTTAAATTATCGTTTTGATAAAAATATCGAAATGTTGGTTTGGTTAACGTAATCACAATTGTAAATAAAGAAAAATATTGATTTTTAACTTTGATTTTAATTGTGGACACGAATTCTAAGGTTTCGCCCAAAATTCCCTAATTGTGATTAAATAACCCTTATTTATTTATTTATTTACTTCAGCCCAGTTGCCATTTTCATGGTTGGGTTTGTTTGGTTTCAAATCAACCTCGGGACACAATATGTAGTGAGGTAAAGACAACATGGGCTCTCATTTTGATGTTTACACCCCTGCCTGGTTCTATACAAAGTTAATCACTTTTCCATTCAGTTTTTATTCCATCGTACATTTTACGGTTGAAAATAATTCAAGGTTATCCAGGGTGTTTTTTGTTGTTTTTTTTTAACGCAACCCAAAACTTTATTTTATTAGTGAAGAATTATTTCCCCAAGATCCCCGGATTTGGCCCCACTATATTATTTTCTTTTGGGATACATACAAAGTAAGGCCAAAGAAAACAATTCACAGGATACTCAGCACCTCAAAACAAACATAACAAATTTAATGCAAGAAATTCAAAAAGGTACCTTGCAACACTTCTTCAGGAATATGATGGAGAGAGCTTTATACATAGCTTTATACAAATGCCAATGGCGAATTGTTTGAGCTCACAATGTAAACTAAATATGATAAAACTTAAACAATAGGTTGTATAAAACGTAAAGATCAATAAAACAAAACTCATTTCAAGTTTATATGTGCGTTATTCAGACTTAAAAATGAGTTGTGTTTAAAAAAAAATTAAATAAATAAAACACCCTGTATAAATGTTTTTTTCAAAACCATTTATACTTTCTGATGATTTTATAACACAAAATTGTATTAAAGATTTACGAATACACTTAAGCATTATTTTTAGCGAATTTCCCGATAGGGAAGAAGCTATTACCGTAAGTCTCATGGTAAGACCTAAGCCCGAGACCATGATAACTTAGGGCTCCCAGAAGCAAAAAACACCGTTCGTCCGAATTTATATTTATATATATATATATATATATATCAATGTATATATATATATATTTGTCCAACTATTTATTACATACATACAAACATATATATATATATATATATACACACATATATATGACCGTAAAAACGAGAACTCTAGTAAAAATGGTGCAATTCATATGAAATTTGGTAAAAACGTGTAATCACTTGCTCGGTAATCACTTGGACGAGTTCGTAAACCAGCACGATCGGACCACTGAAGGGCGGGATAAAGGGGGATAAAAAAATAAAAATAAAAAGTAAAATAAATAAATAAAAAATGGGTTTTTTTTAATTGTTTACATGCAAAAATAAAATTAAACTAATTTTTGTTTGCACCATTGAATTCAGCTCAAAAAATCAAACAATTTAGTATTTTGAATCATTGCTCCATGTCCATTGGTTACCAAGATATAGAAAGTGGTAAACACAATAGGTTGTTCCAATGTTAACCTTATGAGGAATAAGTAAAATTCTATATCTGGCTTATTTCCCAACATATCTTATTTAAACTTGGTTTGTGGCTTCATCATGACGAGATATAATGTATATCAGGCTAAAATCCCCAATAATTATATTTTTGTGGCAGCAAACCTGCATACTCATTCCCCATTTTATCATTATTGGAAATAAAAAATTCTATATCTTCCTTATTTTTCAACATATCTTAATAAAACTTGGTATATGGCTTCTTCTGGTTAACATTTACTAAATATTGAATTAAAACCAACCAGTTTTAACCTACCTGTTGCAGCAAACCTGCATACTCATTCTCCATGTTATTCTTATGGAGATTACAAAAACATGTCAAATTTCGCTATGTTGCATTGAAATATGATCTTTTGCATTTGAAATTCGCTGATTATGCAGGTCTGCTGCAATGGGAATATTAAAGTAAAGTATTGGTATGGTTTTGAGAAATAAAAGTTTGAAATAAATAATCTATCATATGCCTCTCCAATTTCAGAAAGAATTTATTAAGTACTAGCTGATCAACACGGTTTTACCCGTGGAAAAACAGAAAAACTTCCTTGGATTCATGATTTAATGTTAAGGTTGCCATGACAACTACATGAGCCTCCCTATAATTTAACATTGAAACTTTTATGTATCGTAGGGCGTAGCCCTGAGGGAATTTTTAAAAATCCATTCTTAGTGGGTACCTATGCCCTGAGAGGAATGTTCGTGCAAAGTTTCAAGGTTCTAGGTCAAGTAGTTTGGGCTGAGCGATGATGGGTGAGTGGTATTTGACAAATATATAGTAGATTACAAGGGCTAAACTTATTTTCTACAATCTCCTATTACCTAATGTGAATCTTCCAATTTTCTGTGTTTTAAAATCTTCTTAATTGTGTTAAAATAACTGTACATACTTGTATTACTTCTTCACGTTTAAACATAAAATATGCCCTTCAAACAAAAATTAATTTAAAACAAAGCTGTTCATGTTAAACTATTTAATTTCCTTATGTATGTCATGTCAATAGACTCTATGATTAATTCAGTTCCATATGGAAAGGTCCCGAGGCTTACAATTACACAATGCCCTAGGTAACGCAATTGACTTTATTCCATAATTGTTCAGTTCAATGTAAGAGGGGTGTTTTGAAGTATAGGTTGATTTTAGACCTCGATTTTAATGTCGGTATTTTTTAAAGTATACCAACTTTTTCAATTGTAAAAAGATAGGAATTCATGTATGTGCTTTCACATGTTGTAATGTCTACATTTTTAATGATACCATTTACCATGAAAACTCTAAAAGTGGGATTTGTTTATCTTGGAGCATCAATTATTCAGTTTCAATAACTTTCATCTCAAAATGTTTTGTATTTAGATTTTATAGCATGGATTCCACTTGGGTAAAAACATTTGCCCTTATTGCTAGTTTCTTTTTATCTCAGATTACTTTTTTGTAATCCTTTGGTCTTAGGAAAAGTTTTGGAATCGCTGACGTTTTTTATTACCCACTTCACTCAGCATGATGTTACTTAGAATTTCATACATTATTATAATATACCAAGCTTTAAAAAAATAAGTAAGTAATAATTCAATCTAATTAATAATACTAATTTTCAATCCTAAATCACTTCAACATTATTACATCATCTACAATGGCATGAAAATGAAACTCTATATGATTTACCCGGTTATACAATGTCATCAAAACCAATTATAGTTTTGGTTCAAGTGGTATGATAAATTTAAAGTTTTTTCGTCCATGCAAAGGGGCATTTGTTTAGTTTTCTAACTATCCTTAAACACTCTCTGGTGCAAAATTCTCAAATCTGAAAAGCTTTAAAAAAGTATACGATTTTTAATGGAACTCTGATCCTACTAATATTAGGCATTGTTGAAGGGTTTTATAAAATGCTGTAACAAGTTTTAATTTTCAGTATTTCAGTAGTTATTTTAATAAAACTTCAGAGAAAGAATTTTAGCATAATCATTTAAATATGTATATCACATTTTTAGTCCCGTTGGTTCTTCTAGGTAAACTTTTTTTAAGTTTTCAGGTCTATATTAATCTGAATACTTTTGATAAAATGTAATAAGGATTAAACCAAGCCCTTTCAGGTCCTTTTACTACTTGAGAAGCTGCAAATTCAATTAACTTAAATGGAACATTTAATACCTCAAAGCAACTTGTCTTTCATGTGATAAATCACTAGTTTCAAAAGAACAGTTAAAATTTAAAATTGGTTCTTTCAATTTACACATTTCTTCTCTTTTTGGAAGATTCATATCTCAGAGACACACTTTTAATTTTCTAACATATTTATTAACACATACAAATATGTTAACACTTATATATAACCCTCCCTTCAATAGACTAATTGCTAGTACAATTTTTGAGGAAATTGCAAATGAAACATGATTTTAATTAGTTCTGAATCTGGAAAGTGCTTACCTATTTTATAAAATGTTGGGTCAGTGGGAGCAAGGACAAAATAATACTTTATAGTTTTATGAATAAAAATTACCAAACTTACTAAAAAATATTTGATTTTTTATTTATCATAAATATCCAGTATTAATTTGTAACTTAAGTTGAATATTTAAAAATTAATATGCCAATAAACCACTTTTTCCTTAGGGGTTAGGACCAAATTTTCACCACTGCCGTTTATAAGAACACAATTTCGCTGTCATAGCTGCTAATTGATCAAAACCTACTTGTCAGTGAGGGAATATGCACTGTAAATTGTGTTAAAGCTACAATATTATGTCCATTTTAATGGTTTCCAAATAATTTCTCCATATTTATATTGTATACACAAAACATTTTACACATGTATTATAAGTTATATTTCGGAATATAAAAATGATTTATAAATTAATTGGGAATTCAGACATCGAGGTAGAATGACAGCTTCCTAACAGTAAATGTTATTGGGTATCACATTTCAGTCTCTTTTTCATTGTGATTGTGTCAAGCTTTATAGATTTCTTCAGGGTATCAGTGTTCCTTGTTTGCTATTTGCAGAAACGCCACAAGGGAAATTACTGAAAAATATATTGTGTTGATAAGAATATCAAAAAATGAGGACCTCGTTTTGAAATTTAAATCTAAAGAGATTGATTAAAACTTTTTAACACTTAATAAATATAAGAGAACTCTAAGTGAAATAACAATTAATGTATTAACATTAAGTTTTTTGTAATAAAACAATTTCTTGGATTATAAAATTTTTATCTTGAAAGAGGCTTTCAGAAATTTTTAGCATGTTTAATTTGAAACAGGTGATAACTTTTCATTTTTTGATTTTGGTTCATTACAGTATATCATTTTGATATTAAAAAGTATTAAGGGTTCACTTGATTTTATTTTCAAGGGGAGAAAATAAAACCAGCCCATTGTCAATGTTCAATCAACTTTGCCAATATCCACTATACTCTCACCACATTGAATGTAAATAAACTCAGTTTGTTCAGATGATCAGGCTAAACAAATTACATGACTCACTTTACCGCGATGCTGGATTAAATCCAACAAGGGAAGATTGTCATCTCCAACCCCTCTACGAAAGAATCATTAAGACTCCAAAAGAGACAGAAATACCTGAAGGCAAATGTACACACTGAAGCACAGTTCAAAATAGTGATTCATCAACACTCATGCTACTGTATCAAGTTCACCAAATATATAATTTTGTTGTATCAAGTAGAACTACCTCATTCCAGCAAGGTATTTAAGCAGAAATAGGGCCTGACTTCCCCTCTTTATTAAAATTCCTATTTTCATTTTATTTCAAGGACTTGCCTTAGTGGCATCTAAATTATTAAAATTCGGTTCAGAACTATAGATATTGGAAGATAAATTACGCACTATAGTCTTTCATGTACTTCATATTTCATATTAGACTTATGGCATTAGAAAAAATGCTATTTATCAAATAACCTATGTAGTAACGAAGTTTTAGAGGTGGCTCTAAAAAGTGTAATCCATTTAACACTTTAGCTCATACCCCTTTGTTCTGTTGATTGTATTTGTCCTGTTAAAGCAATTAACAATGCCTTTGACTCTTTTATCCTGATGATCTTAATTTCATTGCAAGAGTAAACAAAAGAATGAGTCAAATGTGATGCCGAAAAATAGTGACATCCAACAATGGCTTCTCGCTGGAGCCACTTATTTATATAATTTACAGCAAAACTATTTTTGGTTGAAAGAATCGCCAAACGCTTTTAGGGAGAGCAGTCCAAGCATATTCAACTTTTACCGCCGCTGCATTTCAGATTAATTCCATTTAGTTATGTCTACTATGGTCATTGATATATTGTTTTTACATCGATAACTATGGTAGGAAAAATCTAAATCCATAATGGAAAATAGAATTTAAAATATTGTTTTAGACTCAAAACAGTTATATGTATATTGTAAATGCTACTGTTCTAGTATTAAACTAAACTCTTATAGATGAATACAATCGTTAAGCAACCTAATTGTGTGCGTTCCAAAATGGACTTCAGACAGTTGATAAACAAATTTTATGAACTCAAAATCTGATTTATGAATATTAATTACTTAAATTAATTTAGTCATAAAAATGATAAATACCGTCACCCATGTGTTTTTACTCATAATATTTATTGCTATTTCTCGACTGCATTTCCCATCTTCTCATCAAAGGTAATTGATTCCCAATTACCTAAGGGTTGATCTAAAGTCCAGCACCAAACTTTGGAGCCCTGTTTGGCTCCAGGCATTAATTAATTACCTTAGAGTTGAAGCTTGTTGTAGCAGAAAATTCCCATCAAAGTAAGATACAGAGTGGTTAGTATTACTTTATTTTTAGAATTAGCCAGGAAGAGAATATTTTTGCTTAAATTTTATAGTGTAAGATTGAATATATTAATTAATTCTCAAATGATATGTTAAATTTAATTATGTAAATAATTAATCAATTTATAAATTTAGTTGAATAATACAGAATCATTATTTTATCTACCTATTCTGGTATATTAAATATACAGATATAGTTAGTCAACATTATCACGACTTTATGTTTAGCAACCTCTACATACACAATTATGTAAGCGAATTTTTTTAAAGAAATTGTGGGCGTTTGGTACCATAAAAAAGATTATAGGAGAGGCTGAAATCGGAGGTCTTGATCCCAGAGACTTGGGAAAAATATTGGGATTTCTTAAAATTTTTCAGAAAATAAGAAATAACGTGTAATATATCTGTAGTAGCCACATGCTGTAATTGGGCACTTCATGAAGTGCCCAGCACTAACCGGGCACTTCATGAAGTGCCCAGCTCGCCTGGGCACATAGTGAAATTGAATGGTTTCATTAAGAATTACAGTATGTGACCAACAAAACTGGGCACTTCATGAAGTGCCCAACGCTCGTTGGGCACATGCTGTAATTATTTCTTTTACACTACGTATGTGTCCAGTTCAGGTGGTGGACACTTGATGTAAACACGTAAAACTGCTGTTTACGTTGCTGTTGGTAGTATCCGATATATTATTTTCAATAATACATAATACAATTATTTTAAAATAATTTTGTAAAACATTAAGAATAAGATTGTCCTCCACTAAACCAGACAATAATTCTTGCCTGTATGTTTTATCGTGGTTTCTTCTATGTTTTCTGAATTATTCTGGCTACACATAACTATAAAACTTATGATTATTCAAACAACAAACGGTTGTTTTAATAATAATATTAATAGTAATGCGTAGCCAAAATAACTCAGAAAACGCAAACCAAACAATTCAGTCGATTTAAATGTTGTATGCTTTAATAAAATAAAATACATGAAACACTTTACCTATTATATTTATATGTAACACAACACATAAATATTAACATTAACCTATGTTTTAATTTTTTAACTTCTTACTGAGTCACCCTTTATAAACTTATAGTAGATTAAAATATAGCATGGTAAAACAAATTTTTAAAAAGAGTAATAAGAGTTTTTGAAAAAATAATAAAAACAATTCTTTAGTTTCTTATTGTTATAGAAATTAAAAACATTTTATTTATATAACATTTTACTATTTCGTTTTTTTTTTGTAATTTTATTAACATTGACGACAATTTAGGTTTAAGTTTTTTTTTTATGTCAGTATGAATGAATTAAAATAACATCATTACATCAAGCCTTCTCTATGTAATTATTTGTATTTGTTTATAGAATATTAAAAAACGTGAGTCCTGTTTACTTGACAGCTTTTCAAAAATATGTCTTTTATTATATTCGTACTGACGTCAGTAGCTTAAAAATCTAAGTTTATATTATTAACTCAAATATTTGGAAATTCATATGATGCATTGTCTAAAGGGATAACCTATGAATGTTAAACGTTATTCAATAAGTTACAATATTGCCGTTGGTTACTAGAAAATTCTAGCGGTTCGGTTTTTAATCTTTTTTTTTTTTGATAGCGCATTTCCTATAATTTAGAATAGTATATCTGTATTTGTCTTTATTCACAAGTACATTGTGTAATGGACATCGTCTGAACAAATAGATTATTTTTATATGCAATAACATAATACTATAATATAATATACAATAATATAATACTTTATACTACTGTTTGATTTTATAACTATTTGAAACCGACAATATTTGTATTAAACTTTAAACCAATTATAAGTGTTTGTTTTATCCTAGATTAAGATTGTTAACTGTTTATTTTAGTCTGAACTCAACTCATATACCAACAAATTCATTGTCCAAATATAACGTAGACTAATTATATGTTCAAAAGGCTTATGTAACTAAAACCGATGTTAAAATATTTTGATTTGAATAAATAAATATAAATAAATATTAATATTAAAAGGTTTAATAGCAAACAGTAACATTGGCTACTTTAACATGGACATTGGTATTTAATGTAAACATTAGGATTGGTTTTGACAAAGATTTAAAATCGACTGCCCAACATGCCTCAATAGTTACACCATGTGTCCAAGGAGCGGTGGGCACTTCATGAAGTGTCCAGTTTCGTTGGGCAGATGCTGTAATTTTGATCGAAATAATCCAGTTACACTATGTGCCCAGGCGCGCTGGGCACTTCATGAAGTGCCCAATTACAGCAAGTGGCTACGACATATCCACCATTCAAAAAGCATGGGTTTCTAAAAATGAAGTAATAATAACAGTTGTTTGCAAACCACAGCCATCTACATCAATCGATGTTTGCAAACCACAGCCATCTACATCAATCGATGTTTGCAAACCACAGCCATCTACATCAATCGATGTTTGTAAACCACAGCCATCTACATCAATCGATGTTTGCAAACCACAGCCATCTACATCAATCGATGTTTGCAAACCACAGCCATCTACATCAATCGATGTTTGCAAACTGCAGCTGTCTAAGAAAAATACGAGTACATAGTGTGGGATGACGATTACATTAAGTAATTAAAACATATGTATTTATAAATATCATGAAACAGAAATGTTTTATTGAAATTGGTTGGCTTGATAATCACGAAATGAAAATGAGCACTAGGTTCCATTCAGTTAATAGGGCAGCAGATGATTCAACTGCGCATGAATGGAACAAGAGAGTTATAGATCTGCAGAAGAGACGCTCATTCATAAATAAATAAATCAATAACAATCTATTAATTTTTGCCTGCCCCTGAACTCGTATGACTAAATAAAAATGGTTTAACAGACCTTTCGTCTCCAAGATGGTTTCTATCGGTTGAGATGTCCTACGACCAGGTTTCAGCACGATTGTGCCATTTTCATGTAGCACGTACTTGAGAAGTGACGTACTACTTGAAAATGGCACAATAGTGCCCAACCTGAATGTAGGATATCTCTCTCAGGGGGTCAAACCCCCCTCCCCCCCCCCGAAAATGTTAAAATTGCATTTAAAGGTTAGAAAGTTATATTTTTCACTTCCTCTAACCGCGGAGCCCAAACCCCCCCAAAAATTTTTTCCTGGCTACGGCTTTGTCTCAACCGATAGATCTGGAGTCGAAAGGTCTGTAAAACCATTTAAATAAATAATGACTTTATTTAAGTGAACTTCAGTTTGTACTGTTTTCAAGATAACTTATGACATTAAAAATAGTAAATAGAAATATTTAACTAAACTATTGACTTTAATTTTGCTTTGAATGTTCTGTAGCTTAATGATTTAATATTTTGCTGGGAAGGGTATTGTAGGCTTGGGGTCCAAAGTATGAAAACCCTTTTTTTCCTGATTAAAGTCAAACTCTGAGCAGGTTGAGCAAAGTATTTAGTCTTGTACAACGCTCCTTAACCATCGCACAAGACACAAGTTTTTGTTTCAGGGATTGAGGTACCTTGAAAACAATGTCTTATGTCCGATTGAAATTGCCTGGTGAAAAGATTGCTTCACCAGTGACAGGACATTTGCCTTTTCAATATTTAGAAATATTATCGTATTTTCTAAGATTAAAAACAAATCTTAGGGCTCTGTTCTGTAGTCTCATCAGTAATACTCTACTATCCAGATTAAAACTTTCACCAACAGGTGAAAGGGCATAAAAATTATTATTGGGAAGACAGTAGTTTGTATCAACTCCAGCTTATTGGCAGATGAAGACAGTAAAGACCTTAGTTGATGGGACATTCTTAACCTGTTCAACACTTTTTGACATATATAACTAATGAGGGAGTGAAAGTTTAACTTAGAAACAATCTATAACTCCCGACACTTTCAGAGAATTTGACACAGAGAGAGCCTTGCTTTCAAGTTTTACTCTTCCAACAACACTATTTCTAGTTTGAAAGTATGAGGGTTCAAAATGAATCACAGAACACTTTTCAGAATTTAGATTAAGACCCAACAACACTATTCCTAGTTTGAGAGTATGAGGGTTTGAAATGAATCACAGAACACTTTTCAGAATTTAGATTAAGACCCTGACTGTCAGACCACTTCCTTTCCCTAGATAAATCAATCATCATTCATAAGCTTTACTGCTTCAAAAAGATTAGAAGAGTCAAATGATAAAATTAATTTACAATCATCAGCATACAAGTGAAGACTGGTTGATTCCAATACTCTCTTCTAAGGTCATATGAATGTTAGAGTTCCCTAGAGAACTACTCTGGGACCAATTTTATTCATATTATATACATATAATATGAATAAAATTGGTCCCAGACAGGTTCCCTTGGGAACTCCAACATTCTTTTGAAGAAAATCGGAGCACCTATCGTTCACTTTGGTTATTTGGGTTCTGTCGCTTAGGTATGAGCGACAGAACCCATCTAAGTGAATTCTCGTCACATTTAAGAAATTTAAGTTTTGTTAAAAGCATATGATGATTTAGAGAGTCGAATGCCTGAAAATAATCAAGTGATTCTAGAATACTTTTGGTTTCTCTGGTCTTTTGTCTGTAATGGCTCATCAGTCATATGAAGGAGTGCAGCAAAAGTACTGTGTAACTCTGTGAAAACCCGACTGTGATTCTGGAAGTACGTTTGCTACCTCCATTCATTAATTGCCCCCTTGTGCTTTCAGTCTTGGTTAGAAGAATGATTGAGACGACTTGTGATTTTACACTCAAGTAATAGATAAAGGTGAACAAGTTATTTCTGGATTGAAATATCAAAGAAAACCACAACATGCATAGTCATATTGATTGTTTATTCTTTTATTTGCCTTATCTGTTACCACTTTAGCTTCCAAGAGCAGTTTTTCAATACATGCTAAGATAAGATAAACTGAGGATTGGTCTATCACCCTGCTTCTCGGTTACAATCAAACTGCTCTCAGTGTTGGTCGATGTTTGTTTTTTATTACTTAATTTTAATAAACATCTGTTTTGGGAGTTTTTTAGGTAGCTTTAAGGTGTCCAGACAGGTAAGAACAATTTCTAAAGTGAAAGTTTATGTTTCATATGTAGATTAGTCCTGATAATTAAGAATAGTAATTTAGTATTTACTTTAGTAAAAGAGAATTTCATATCATTACAAAACTTTATTCCCAATTCTTCCAAAATTGATTGCCTGTGGAATAAACTTGCTTCAACGAATTAAATGTATGCAAAGTCTTAAGTTTGAAAAAAATACAAGGAAATCAGTAAAATGCATTGATTTGTATTAGATTTATATTAAATTTAGAGGATGATTAAGAAATTTACATTGTTACATTACGTTACATTGCATGAAATGGCGACCTACCCAGGTAGGTATTTTAAGCCATGAATGAATAACACATGAGTGAAAGATGATTGTAGCACGATCTTGAAGTCTAGTTATTACTAAGTCCGATATGTTCCTTAGAAAGGACTGTTAATTAATAGCCCAACAGCCAATGGCAAATTTGTATACAATTTTATTACAAAGCTTACACAAATTCAGTATAGATTGTAGGATATAAATGGTGTCCATTTCAAGAAAATAATAAATAATTGAATTAATAAACAAGCAAGTGAAATGAGTAAAAATTGTGATCTTTCTTTACTACCTTACCTTGGCTGGATAGAAATTTTTCTTAGAGAGAAGAAAATTTTACATATGAATCAGAAAAAAATTATTAAATTAACCAACATTTCTATTTTTCAGGTATCCAGTTATGGCATTGATAACTGAATCACTGTGGGTTGATCTCACTTTGGCAGTTTCTACTTTCGTTCTTCTTATAGTAATGTTTTTCGAACAAAGGTATAAGTACTGGAAAACCCGAGGGGTCCCTTATGTCAAGCCTCTGCCTTTATTTGGAAGCTCAAAGGATAACCTTCTCGGAAAAGAAAATGTCTTCGAGCTCCATTGTAAAATCTATGACGAACTGAAAGGGGAGAGATTCGGAGGCTTTTTCGAGTTCCACACTCCCAATCTGATGATCAGAGACCCAGACTTGATCTACAGAGTATTGGTGAAAGACTTTGCCTACTTTCACGACCGAGGCATGTTTCCGTCAGATCCCAAGAACGACCCGTTGACCAACACAATCACCACCTTGACCGGACAAGAGTGGCGGACGTTGCGTCACAAGCTCAGTCCTACCTTCACATCCGGGAAACTCAAGGGGATGATCGAGCAGATCTACAACAGCGGGGAACTGTTGCTGAGTGCCATGGACAGACTGGCCGAGAGCAGACAAGCAGTGGACTGTAGGGAACTTCTGAGCGAGTTCACCATCGACGTAATCGCGAGCTGTGCGTTCGGTCTTCAATTCCAACTGGACAGTCCCGAGGGGAAAAAGTTCAAAACAATGATCTTAAACGCATTACCCCAATCGAGACTGGCGTTTCTTGTGATGTTGATGAGATCTTTGCACATGAGGTTTTCAAACTTTCTAGGACTGAGAACGTTCTCTAAAGAAGTGACTGATTATTTTGTGAATCTCAGCAGAGAGACAGTGAAGTACAGGAAGGAACAGGGGGTAAAAAGGAATGATTTTCTTCAGCTGTTATTGAATTTGCAGGAGAATGAGGCTAAAAATGTTTTTCAAGATGAAGAGATTGCTGAGGATGATGATGTAGTCAACCAACTGAAATTTTCATCGGTGTACAGCAATGCACTGCAAAACAAAAAAGGTGAACAGTTATAGCCGAAGGATGGTTTATTAATCATAAACATTAATGTAGTCCCTAGAAAAACAAACAAACATAGTATTTTCTGCGTACCTTCCCTTCAGGTAGTCTTCAGCAAAATATGAAAGTCCTTCTTTCTTAGCACCTAAATTTGGTTTAAACTGTTTGATACTGTCTTGAAAGTTTTCAGTCTATCAGGTTAGTTGTAATTTAAGTTAGCTGATGATTTTTATATTACCAGGTTAAATCAGATTTAACTGAAAAACTTTATATGATTCCTATAAAGACTATTGAGAAGATGAGAACTTTTTACATTTTCTTGATAGCTGCTTTTTTGACTTTTTAAGAACTATCATTTAAAAATTTTCAAAACATTTGCTTCAGCATGATAATTTTTACGAATTTAACTCCAACATTTTTATGTTGTTCTCCCTTGCAACCACAAACTCCCCAACAACAATAAAGTTTGAGGTATTTAAACATACAACTTATTTTATTGTTGAACAGTGATGACAGACGAGTGCCTGGCAGCCACTTCCTTCATATTCCTCACGGCTGGCACGGAGGTGTCGTCCACCTTAGTGTTCGTGATGTATTGTCTAGCAACAAACCTAGAGGTACAAGAGAAACTACAGCAGGACATAGATCAAGTTCTTGACAAACACAAAACATTCAACCATCAGGCTCTGAAGGATATGGTTTATTTAGACAAAGTTCTGTGTGGTAAGAAATTTTATATTTTACCTGTAGTTTATAATCCAAGCAGTTCTTTGTAGTATTTTTCAAATTGCATAGGTACAAAAGGAAAATTGGTGTCAGCTTGATAAATTTTATAATTATTCCAAAGTTAATAATCACTGATGTAAAATTCCCAAATCACCACTCCCTGGCTCCCTCCCATTTATTTAACTTTGATGATTTTCTCTTTCTGATTTCCAAATTTTATCAACTCTACAATAATTATTTTAAAATATAAAAATTGGGACTTCTTAATTTGATTTTAAAATCAGTTTTATATTTTCTAAAAGTATCATTGTTTAGAATAATATAGAGCATATGTGAGTCGTGGCCCAACATTCGCCATATAAGCTACATTTTTGTTCCAGTTCGGTTTTAATAAAGTAAAATAAGTAGGCTTACATGTGTTTTGTTTGTTTGTGTCGTATTTTAAATGTTATTTTACGTTTTTGTGTTCGTTTTAAAGTATGACGTATTCACCAAAAGAATAAGGAACTCAAGTTTTTGTGATGGTCTGAAGGTGGCATAATTTATGCCGAAACGCATAATCTAATTACAGATTACGCAGAATCATTGGGCTGACATGCAGGTATTTAAACTTTTATATAGAGCAAAGAACTTATAATAAATATAGTCATAAAGTTTTGCTTGTAAAACGATCAACACTTTAAGTCTATTTAAATGGATTACTACTTTCTTCAACCTAAGGTTGACCTTCCACCACTTTCCTTCTAAAATACTAAAAATTAAAAATAAAAACAGTAGGGAAAAATTTTACAATTGCCGACAATGTTAAAAGAAATTACAGTAATCTTTGATTACACTGATCTCCAGTTGATCCTACAAAAGATCTCATTTTATTTTCGTTAAAAAAATCATCTAATATTACTGTAAATATTTTTAGGCAAAAATATACTACTTGGTCTATAGAATATTTAATGGCGTTAAAAATAGAGATGGGGGTTTCAGCCTACCTGTTTTCATATTAGGATTTCAAAACTTGTCCAAATCGATAATTTATTGTTTCAGAAACAATGCGCATGTTCCCTATTGGTTCATTTCTGAGCCGTGTGTGCACGATTCCATATCGCATCCCTGGCTCGGACGTTGTGATCGAGGAGGGAACTCGGATCACTATCCCGGTGTGGGCGATCCACAGGGACCCCAGCTACTACCCGGACCCTGACGTCTTCAACCCCGAGAGGTTCCCTGAGCCCAACTACAAGCCCACTCCAACCTACATGCCGTTCGGTGATGGACCTAGGATTTGCATTGGTATGTTGCACCTCTTGTCCAAATACCAGTAAGTCTCACTATATTAGAGTCACTCACAGGAGAGTCTTTTAGTGAATTTCCTATTCCTAATTCCTGTTTTCTTTCGGGAAGAGGCTAATACCGTAGGTCACATGATAAGACCTACCATGGATGTTGTGGTCCATTGACCTTGGGACGATTGAATTTTTTTTCTTCAGGGTCCTCAGGTGCCGATATCATTATTCGTTAATTTTTATAAACATGTGTCCATCATAACACTCCTAAAAATAATTGACCAATCTTAATGAAATTTGGCACAGACATGTAAAGTAGTACAGTTTTTTTTTTTTTTTTTTTTTTTTATAGAAGCGATTAAGATAAAGTGGACTATCATTGACAATGAACTTCTTTTGTATGAAATATGAACATGTGTTTCTGTTTAACCTATTATCCTCTACCAAGACAAAAAAAATAGGTGGTCCTGTAACTAGTGATTTCTCTTGAGACTTATTCATCTCTACTCCTGTCTACCAGCTGTGATTTCTGAACTAAAAAAAATTAAAAGCAAAGCAATTTGATGGTGTATCTACGTATGCATCACAGCTGGTCAGTGATGACGTGCTAAAATGAAACCATCTGGTTTTGTTCTGTTTATCTTGATCCTCTACTGTCTTTATTTATTATCCAAAAAGTTAAACAAATTACTCTGTTCCACGTTCACCTTTCAGTATGGAATTTCTAAAAGCCTTAAATTAATTTCAAATTAAAATTAAAATTATACTAGTAGTACGGTGCAATTAGACCTAAACCTGGACTTCCAAAAAAAAAGGTTTCTAGCCAGTGCCAATTTGTTCAATACACTTCCCCCAAAATGTAAACAAAAGTTACACTAATTTGAGTGCCGGGTTTGGGTGGGAGGGAGGTTAGTAGGAGGGAAAATGTAATTTTTTTATTTTTTGGCAAATATCTCGAAAACGGTGAGTTTTTGCTAAGGTATTATACTTGCAAAAATAATCAACATTAAATTTCGAACTAAATGATACCATATGTTACCTATCTAACGTGGACGGTTATTGAGATAATGAGGGGTTAATATAATTTTATTATTATTTTATAGCAACCAAATGTCTCAAAAGAGCAAATGTCCAAATGTCCATGCTCCATATTGACATTTTCCATTATTTTAAATAATATTTTACTTCAGGGAATCATTACAAGTCTAGGGAAGGGAGTTTTTGGTCCTTCTAAATTTTTACTCCCTCCATCTAAAAAGTGGGAGGTAAAACCTTTTGAACAGAAACCCTATTATGTTGTATATCATTTTAAAGGGCCTAATAAAAGGAGGTGAATGGTGAAAACTAGAGGTCTCTGAGTTGATCCTAAGAAAAGTTGTAGCAGTTTTTGTAAAACTTAAATATTTTATTTGCTGTAACTTTGCTTATTATCAACATATAGACCTCCAGTTTTCACCATTCATCTCCTTTCATTGTGCCCTTTAACAGGATATATAACATGATAGAGTTACTGTCCAAAAGGTTTTACCTCCCACTTTTTAGATGGAGGGAGTAAAAATTTAGAAGGACCAAAAACTTCCTTCCCTAGACTTGTAATGATTCCCTGAAGTAAAATATTATTTAAAATAATGGAAAATGTCAATATATAGTATGTGGAATGGATCTTTTGAGGCATCTGGTTGTTAAAAAATAATAATAAAATTATATTTACCCCTCATTACCTCAATAACCGTTCATGTTAGACAGGTAACATAGTAAAGTTTTGTTCGAAATTTAATATAGATTATTTTTGCAAAGTATAATATTTTAGAAAAATCACGTTTTAAAGATATTTTCTAAAAAGTCAAAAAAATTACATTTTCCCCTCTATTAACCCCCCTGCCAACCAAACCCGACGCTCAAATCAGTGTAACTTTTGTTTACATATTGGGGAAGTGTATTGAACAAATTGGCACTGGTTAGAAACTTTTTTTGAATGTCCAGGTTTTCCCCTTTTTAAAGCTAATTGCACTGTACTATAGCCAAATTATTTTACAGTCAGCTGATAATTTTGTAATCATTTGCTATGGATACAATAAACAAAATAATGTAACCAGTAAAGGTAAAGAAAGGACTGTATTGAAAGGTGAACATGAACTGAGCTCACAAGTGGGACTAAGATTTGAAGGCGCTAGCCAGCAGCCCATGCTATCGTTACGGGAGTGCTCTGCGTGTTGCATCGTTTCAGTTCTACACTTGTGAGCTCACTACAGCAGACAATTGTTTGTTTTGATGAAACTAAACTTCAACACTTGACAAGAAGAAACGTGAGTGCAATTATAGAACACTTGACTATAATTGCACTTGACGTATAATTAAATTGCAAACAAAGAAGTTTATTGTCAAAGATATGCTCCAATAAATCTTGACCATTTCTACTTACGTGTAAATTATTCGGTCATGTTTATAGGTTTTTTTAGGATTTTTTTACATAGAAAGATTATGTCAATACTGTAAAAATTAGTGTTTCAATAATTTAAATTGTATTTTTTTAAAGAATGTTTTATAATATTGTTCTATAATATTGTGTTATATTTCATCGAGTTATGGTTAGTTTTTCAGAGAGTCATGCTTTCTTGCTACAATTTTTTTTTAAGAGTCTGATGTATAATTAAACTAACACTATTCTTAATGAATATGTACATAAAGATTCTTTGTCTATTGCCTTTCATATGACCTGTTTGTTTAATTATTTTCAGCAATGAGATTCGCCATCCTAGAAATGAAAGTTTGCATGGCCAGGATTATGTCTCAGTATACAATATCCCTCAGTGAGGAAACCAAATTACCAATAACATTTCAACCAAGAGGCATGATGCCTAGAATAGAAGGAGGTGTGAAGATCTTGATAACGAAAAGGAAGTGAACATGCTACAAGCATTATAAAAACCTGTTGAAACTTGTACTATGTCTGTATACAGTATACTAATATCTTACATGTATTTTTTTAGTTATACAAAACGTTTATGTATATATTCAAGTCGTTTCATAAATTCACTCATAGTTGAGTAAATTTATGAAATAAAGCTCAGTTCACTGGACTAAGTAAAACATTCCTCTCTAATATGATGTAAACAAAAATTTAACATTAACAAGCTAGAAAAATAAAGTTTTAATTTTCTAAATGTAATATTGTTGTTTTAGCACCTATTAGCTTTATTAATTACTTTTATTGAATGTGATGTTTTTTCCAGAATTAGGTTTTATACTATTTGCATTTACATCCAAACCGAAAAACGCTCTAATTAGAAGAATGGGCATAGCTGTCCCCATATGATGGCCAACATATATAGTGAAATTACAACTAGGGACGTAAAACATTTAATAGGCTTTGGCTGAATTAATGTATTGTGACGTGTCTCTATTTCCTGTCAGGAATATACAGAAGTACGTTTTCCTGCTTTTCACCCTAAGAAGGAAAAGAATCAGCTGATGTTGGAGGACATTACGATTTTAGACACAGTGGAAAAAATCAACCATACTTGTCAATGACTGTAGATTTTATAATTTGAAGTTAAATTTTGGAGAAAATCTGATTTTTATTGGTTTGAGGTCTAAAACTCGCCTTTAACTT
Organism: Flexamia atlantica; assembly: GCA_035578135.1. Taxonomy (NCBI): domain Eukaryota; kingdom Metazoa; phylum Arthropoda; class Insecta; order Hemiptera; family Cicadellidae; genus Flexamia; species Flexamia atlantica. The sequence continues at coordinate 9,957,584 of JAQJVK010000012.1, read as the reverse complement.
GTTCTATTTGAACTCAATACTCATATGAAAGCCTGTAATTTAATTTTAAGACAAAAATAACCATTTACCCAAATGTAAACTTAAGATATGTGTGAATGACAATCAAAAGATAATCTTAAGAATTTGATACTCAAATCCCACATGAATCGCATGGGAAGAAATAGTTATTTTTGTGTGTTGAGTGAGTAAAGTACAAAATTGTCTCTTGTCTCACGAGAGGGAGTAGACAATATGTGATTTACTTTTGAAATACACACATTTTCCCACCTGCAATAATAAATACCCAATTTTTAAACATCTATTTCATTGGCTTAGTAATTAACTAACAATTTCCATTTTGTTTCAATCAGCAAATAGCGCCTGCATCCGAGTAGCTGCAACCATTCATGCACCAGCGATCAGCTGGTTTGTTACAATATTCTTACGATTAATTCTTAGACGTTCTTACAGCCAAGAGACAAAGTAAACCCATAATTATTTGCAGAATGTAACAAAATGGATATTGTTTGTTGATTACTAAAGTTAATAAATAGACATAAGTTGGTATTTGTTATTGCTGGTGGGGAAAAAATGTTCTGTGTATTTTGAGATTAAAGCACATTGTCTCCCTAGTGAGACAATGTTGTATATTAAAATTCATGTTTTTAGCCCCTGAACTGCAAATTTCAATAAAACAAGGTTAAAATTACCTTTCCGTCTGCAGTTCAAATCCTTGATCTTCACAGGTTAAATCAAGCTGACATGTTTCGGTATAAGAATATCATTATCAAAGCACAGTACACCGATCTTACAGAAACACATTGTTCCTGTGGTCGTCATAAAGTTAAAATAAATTAAACAACAAAAACACAACATGTACATACGACAGATTGATACGAAACATGACAGCTTGATTTAACCTGTGAAGATCAAGGATTTGAACTGTAGACGGAAAGGTAATTTTAACCTTGTTTTATTGAATGTTTTATACTTTGCTCTTTCAACACACAAATAACAGTCAAGTAATGCAGTACTTAAATGAATGCTGATGCTTGATGATGAATCGCTACTGTGTTTATAACTTCAGTTTGACATGATTTATGAAAAATCATCATTCGGGTATAATAGCCAAACAGACTCGGAAAACAAAAAAAAACTCTTTTTAATGTGTAAGGTATAGAGTGTAATATAATATTTTAACTTTGCTTAAACTTTTTCTCATTACAAGTACAAAATACCCCCGTTGCAGCAGACCTGCAAACTCAGCGAATTTCAAATCCAAAACAACACATTTCAACATGGGCGCCCGCAAGGGGGGGCCAGGGGGGCAGCTGCCCCCCCTGAGAAAAGGAAAATATATAAAAAATACATGAAGCTTTTAAGTTTGTTCAAGTTGACCGAACAAAGTTAATCGCCGTAATTTTTAATCAGGAATGGTCGGGTCCCAAAATTTCAGGAAAATTGAATTCCTGATTTTTGGGCGGGATTTTTATTCACTTCGGGAAATTTTCGGGACGTAATCGTTTTAGTGATCGCAACTAAACTGCGAGTGTAGCTTAGCAAAACTCGCTACCGGCCGCGGAAAACGAACTCGCGTATTTGTCGTTTGCCGATCGCAAATAAACAGCAGATCCAGGTTAGCGCGATCATCCGCTAAAACTGTCGTGCGTATTAGCCGATCGTTAATAAACGGCAAGTGCAGCTTTGCAAATTTGCCTTAGTCGCGGACAAACGCCAAAAATAGCTTTGCGCTATTCGCGAACGGCCACGAAATACGCTAGCGCTTATCTCCCGATCGCGGATAAACGGCTGACGTAGCTTTACGAAACTCGCGATCGGCTGTTGAAAACGGTCGCGCGTATTTGCCGATCGCGAACAAACGAAGAATCTAGCTTTGCGAAATTCGCGAACAGCCGCGTGTTTGCCGATTACGGATAAACGGCCGATGTTGCTTTTCGAAACTCGCGATCGGTGGTATTTGCTGATCGCTGATAAACGACAAAAATGTACCATTGCGAACTCTCAATCGTGTGTGAAAACCAATCTTATGTAGGGCCTACTCACTAATAGCGGTTAATCGACGGAAATAAATTTTACCTCGCTAGAAGGCGTGACAGTGATTATTTGCAGATGACACTTTAATTCTTACCAACGACAAATCATGGGAAAGTGTAAGGGAAAAATCTTTATCTGACATTAAGTTAGTAAAGAAATAGCTTGATCAAAACGTCCTGTCTCTGAATATTTCCAAAACTAAATTCATGCCTGTGTCTCTTTCACCTCAATCTGACTATAACTTAAATGATTTAATTTTACACAGCTGCATCAATCATCAGATCAGTGATTGTGCTTGTGAGCCAATTGAAAGGGTGTCATCATACAAGTACTTAGGGGTTATTTTTGATTTCCGTTTGAAATGGACAGAGCATGTCAATTTCTTAAAAACTAAAACTAGAAAATATATTTTTGCATTTCGAAAACTTAGCGATTTTTTAAATGTTACAGAGATAAAATTGGCATACTTTGCATACGTTCAGTCCATTTTCTCATATGGAATATTAGCTTGGGGAGGGGCCTTTAGATCGCATCTTCATGGTTCAATAATCTATTAATAAGGCCGGCTTTAAGAAATGTAAGATATCCGTCTGATCTGTTATTTAAAGAAACTAATATTTTTCCTATCCAAAAATTTTTTATTTAAGATTTATTCATTCACATTTTCAAACATTCCAACTCAATTTTTTCTTCCATTTTACATTCACACAATACACGATATGCAAATAAAGTTGGAATTGTCACAATTCAACAGCAAAAATCTTTTTCTAAAACCAATTGCTTTTATGTTACTCATATATCGTACCGTAATTTTTCTTCTCATTTTAATAATATCAGTTTATTTCATTCTCCCTCATTAAATGTATTTAAAAAAAGGCTCTAGGAGTGGCTATTGGTTATCAGCGATGAGGAGGCCTTGTCGCTTGTCTGAGCTGATTGTGGCGACCTGCACCACATTGACTGCTTTGTACTGACGCCAACAACCATTATCTACACTTACTATTCTGGAAATCTTCCTCTTCCTGCACCGCTCATAACATCTATACTAGATATTTTGATTAGGATTTTTGCGGACATTTGCCATCACTGATTAGTAAAAAACAAGTTTCACGACGTTTCTATCTGAATCTATACTAGAACATCATCCCCTACAGTACCCAACATTACATAATTTTCAATACACCATCATAATTAGCCTAATTTTCAGCTCTTTTTTACTTTTACATATAAATTGCTCCTTCTCTTAAAAACAACTTCTTAATCAACTCAAGTCTACGCACAGACCGCCAAAGGTCCATGTAGACTTACTTCCTTTGTTAATTTTTTTTATGCCGCAAGGAACATAAATTTTGTATTTTAACCAGGGTTTTTTGTTTTATTTTTTATATTTTATTTTTTTAATGTAGGCCTTTTTTGTGTACTTTTTCGGTAATTTTAAATCTTTTCCTTGCTTCCAATATTGTTAGCAATTAATTTAAATATTTTGAAAACTGTAATTATAATTTTATGTGGAAATAAAAGTGATTTGATTTGATTTGAATGTTCATATTGGCCACATAATGGAAGGCTAAAATTTTGCAATGGCACTATGTGCCATTTTTGCCTAAAATTTTGCCTATTGATTCAATTTCCTAAACTAATTCAGGATGTAATTGAATCGCAGCTGAAAGAATGATTATTTTTCATAAATAAGTAAAAAAAAATTACAAAAGTAAAGAACTTGAGACATTTAAATTAAATTTACAAACAAACTAAAAATTGGAATCATGATTGAAGAAACAAATGAGTATGTTTGTAATGTTTTTGAAAGGTAACTCTGGTTTTTAGACAGCCAACAATTCGTTTTCAAGTACTTTTATCTTACTGTTTCTCCAGAAGAGGGCTGCGGGTCCAATAAGAGATACCTGTGTATTTTCCACGCCCCAATGAAACCCAAGGAAAAATAACTGTTTGCCCCCCCCTGGGAAAATATCCTGCGGGCGCCCTTGCATTTCAATCCAACATAGCGAGATTTGACATGTTTTTGTAAGCTCCATATGAATAACATAGGGAATGAGTATGCAGGTTTGCTGCTACAGGTATATTGAAACTCGGTGGTTTCAATTCATTATTTAGTAGATCTGAACTAGAAGAAGCTATTTACCAAGTTTTATCCATATATGTTGAGAAATAACCGAGAAATAGAATTTTACTTATTTCTCATAAGGTTAACATTGGGACAACGTACTGTGTTTACCACTTTCAATATCTCGGTAACCAATGGACATAGAGCAGTGATTCAAAATACTAAATTGTTTGTTTTTTTTTAGCTGAATTCAATGGTGCCAACAAAAATTCGGTAGATTTTATTTTTCTATGTAAAAAAACTCAAAAACCCCATTTTTGGGGGGGGTTTATCCCACTTTACCCCACCTTCCGGTGGTCCAATCGGGCTGGTTTACGAACTCGTCCGGGGGATTACCATTTTACATGTCTGTACCAAATTTCATTAAGATCGGACCATTTTTACGGCCGCTATCGTGCTCACAGACATATATATATATATATATATATATATATATATATCTATAAGTATAAAAGAGGATGTTGGTGTATATATATATATATATATATATATATATATATTTTTATATTTGGCACGGATAAACTCAGAAACCGCTGGACCGATGGCCACAAAACTTGGTACATAAATGTAGAATTTCATAGAGTAGGTTTACACCTTCAATTTCGTGATAACTTTCAGGGCTTAGCCCTGGGACCGTCTTAAAGGTACCCATGTCAGGAATTTTGAAATAATTTGAGTTAGATTTGTTTACTAACAAAACATATGAAAGTAAAATTTAAAACAGGTGATGTAAATTAATGGTATTTCTTTCTGCTATTTAACTGTATTTGTTAAAATTAAGATTTGTTACTTGGTGCCAGGTGGTCAATGAATTAGACTTTTGCATTTTTTCAAAGTGCAATACACTATATAAAATGCTGATATATATAGTATAACATAAAATAAATAACTGATTACTGAAGGACTCCAGTGATCACTGATCACTTATACTTGAAGGACCTTTTTATGACAACTAACTGCTATTTAAAGAGGAAGAGTGTGCTACTGTAAAGAATTAATTTTATCTACAGCACTTTAAAAAAATTGCCGGGACGGCTCATTCAAACGTTTTGCTCAATATAGAGTCTAAAAACGTAAGACAGCACTTTTGTAATAATTGCTGGAGTGGCATTGTAATTTTTTGTTCAAGGTAGACCCTAAAACCTTAAGAAAATGATCTTTTACAGTGACAGTGAATAAAATTTAAAGCTATCTTCTTTGGTTCCTCTAACACGTATGCCTTCATGAAGGAAATAAATAGGATTTCTAATACGCAGGTCTGCTGCGACGGGGGTGCATAATAAGGTTTTAATTAAGGGTAACATATGCGAGCAGATTCAAAGTGCCGTCGAAAAAGCCAAGGGTGCCGTTCCTTATATTGTGCCCCATGATCATCATTAGGGCAACCTCAGGCACCGTGGAAACGACCATAAATGCTTCTCGGCGTTCGTCTCTGTAAATTGGCCTCTTGAGTTTGTGAGCGCAATCCTCTTCACCTGATAGCACGATTTCTGGACAGCCGATACAAGCAAAACGCACTTGCAAGAGGAAGAACCGCCGATATTGGGCATGAGCCTATCCAGGGCAGCAACACCATTTGGGGCTTTGTCGGTGGGGCGTTGGATATGGTCACATTTTTTATATAGACATGCACTTTAGGCAGGAATAGAATACCCCCGTCGTAGCAGACCTGCGTACTAAGAGCGAATTTCTAAAAACTTTTGCTTTATGGAAGTACATTTGATATGTTCAAAGAAGTAGATACATTAGATACATTAGATTTTACAATAAGACAAATAAATGGGAAAGCAAAACTATATAATTCATGGGTGATAGTGTATGTTTAATTTTAATCGTGAGCGAAGCCACGGGTTCTTCTAGTATATATATATAAAATTACGAACGAATGGTGTTTTTTTCTTCTGGGGGCCCTAAAACGAAAAGTTATCAAGGTCTGGGGCTTAGGTCTTACCATGAGACTTACGGTAACAGCTTCTTCCCTATAGGGGAAATTCGCTAAAAACGGTCATTTAAAATAAGCCGCTTCCAATGAGTGTAGAACAGTCGGCCATCTGTTGAAAGGTGACCGGATAAGGAGCCTACTATAATTGGGGAAAAAGCTGCTTAAGGATCCCAACTTGGAGATGTTGTGGTAAAACCCAGGACTACATGTAAGGCCAGAGCAGAACAGCCTGAACTTCACCTCACAATGTTATGTTTTCTTTATTATTTCCCATTCATAAACTTGCCAGTGACAACGAAGATATCTGTTATTCATAGACAATACAAATGAAGTGTCTATCCAGGCATGCGCGAATTGACTGCTGTAATAAATTAATTTAATAATTAATCTCAGTGGGATAAGAAGTGAGGTAAACAGGAAACAAAGGTATTATATCTTAAATTTGAGATACAAAATTTTACCTACTTAAAATTTACTTTAAAAAATTGTCTATATAATTTTAACAGATATGGAAGCCGCCAATTAAAGCAAAAAATTCTTCCTATAACAAATTAATTCTAAACAAATTTCAAATAAATGTTTAGAGTAGGCATCATTTCAACTTTTTCTAGACTTGCCATTTCAAAACTTAGACAGCTGGTCATTTACCCATAACATGATTATATTGGAAAAACCCCCATAGCAATAGACCTGCATACTCAGTGAATTTCAAAAACGTAATAAAAACATATTTCAATCCAAAATAGCAAAATATGACATGTTTTTGTAAGCTCCATCAGAATAACATGGGGAATGAGTATGCAGGTTTGCTACAACAGGCATTTTAAAACTGGGTGGTTTTTATTCAATATTTAATAAAAATATTGTCTGAACTAGAAGAGAACATAAACCAAGTTTTATTAAGCTTGTGTGATGTGTTTTGTTAAAAATATTGTATGTCTTCCTTTATTTCTTAATATTTTTATTTCCCATATAACATGGGGAATGAGTATGCAGATTTGCTGGCACAAAAATGGAAATATCGGGGACTTTAGACTAATATACATTAGATAATCTATAAGAAGCCACAAACTAAGTTTTACTAAGGTATCTGTATACATTAGGTATATTGAGAAATAAGCGAGATATAGAATTTTACTTATTTTCCATTATGTAATTGTGAATATGTTTTCCCAATTTGTATTTGAACGAATGGTGATTTTCTCTTCTGGGGGCCCCAAAACGAAAAGTTCGGGCCTTAGTCTCGGGCTTAGGTCTTACCGCGAGACCTACGCTACAACAGCCTCTTTCCTATAGGGGAATTTCGCTAACACTAGCTGTTTAAGTTTTGAAGTTCATTTTTTCACACTTAGGATAAAAATTTTACTTTTCATTTTCTGACTGTTTATTTGTTGAAAAAAAATAAGTAAACTATAAACCATAAAGAAATAGTGAAAATTATTGTTCGGTACCGTACTTCATATGATATGTATAGTAAGCGAGATATTTTAATCACAACAGTTGGCTATGTTGTGTAAAGCTGTCAAAAACATATGGTCAAAAAGTCAAAGTGCTGTATCGCCTGTCTAGTATCAGTATCAGTATCGTGTGTGTGTCTGTATTCTGTGTTGTTCTTATGCAAATTGTCATCAACAATGATTGTCAATAGTGGGATTTTGTATTCGGCGAGTTTTAAAATTAAAAATCATCAACATTTTCAAATTTTACACTAATACCGTGATGCAGAGCAATCCACTTAAAAAATGTAATTTACCAACCCATATTCTTAAAATGAGATTCAAAGACTTAATAATTAGTTTTGGATCTTTTATTCTAGGTTGTATTTTAACATTAAATTTTCTTAGTTTAGGAATGAATGATAAACATAGTGTAATATCAACAGATCTTGAAGTTTCAGTGAAAAGTGCAAAAGATCTTAAGTTATTTAGTGCAATAAATTACTTCTTAATAATTGTTGTTTTAAGTGGTGCAGACAATTTTGTGCAAAGAACTGCCATTAGAGACTCATGGGGGTTGTTTAACAAGGACTATGCAGATGTTCAATATTTTTTTATTATTGGCAGCTCTGGACTATCAGATAATAAAATATCAAAGCTAAAAAATGAACAAATTAAATACAATGATTTATTTCTTTTATCAGTGACCGATAGCTATAAGACATTAACTAATAAGTTGTTACAGGCTTTTGTTTGGTTTGAATCGGAGTTCAACTTTAAATATATTCTAAAATGTGACGATGACTCATTTGTCATAATACCGAAAGTTGTTGATGAGTTGCAAAACAAGTTGACAAACTATGAACACTTATATTGGGGATACTTTGATGGAAGAGCTCATGTGAAACAAATTGGGAAGTGGAAGGAAAGTAATTGGTTTCTCTGCGATCGCTATCTCCCCTATGCATTGGGAGGAGGTTACGTTTTATCACGTTCCTTAGTACATTATATTAAGGAAAATGAAAAATTGCTAGGGTAAGTTTAGTCTATATTAAACTAAATCTTGTAGCCTATGTTTAGTATACTTGGATGAAGACCATACATAGGCCTAGATGTTGGGACCTGACTGAAGTTTTCAGTGTAGCCTAAGTTAATCCCAACCAACCTCAAACTTAAACCCCAAACTCAAATAATTTGAAAGTAATTCCTTCCTGGGGCATACATTGTAATTTAGTAATCAATCCTAACCTTGCGTGATCCAATCAGGGCCAGCCTGAGGGGTGTGTGAGGTTTGCAGCCGCACTCTTGAGCCTTTTGGAGGTGCAATTGTCCAATTTTTGTATAACAAATTTTGCAAATTTTTAGAAATGTACATAAATGTTGCAATGTTGGACAGAAATATTTAGCCTAAACCAGAAAGAACTTTGTCTTTAAACTATCACAGTTGAATTTCAAAGTAAAACCAAAAACCTGCCCCATTGAGTTCTGAAATACAACAGTCTGATGCCTTTGAACAAAGTCCAATATCACTGCATTGAAAAAAAATCAAATATTTATGTATTCTGCCTGTGTGGCGGGACGCGGAAAGGGTTATGACCAAGGAGGTGAGTCTACACTGGAGATTAGAAGATACCGCGACAGTGTGTTTATTAATGAAAATGCAGCCCTTTCATTTTGTCATAGGCAGTAACAGGGAGAGTTGTTAGTAATTTAGTAATGAAGTACCGTAGGCCTAATTTGAAGTGCAGTTTAAAACAATTCGAATCTTTACCGGATGATTTGAAGAATGTTCAACAATTTAGTAATTAAAAATATGTCATAAATTCTAAAACACTGAGTAACCCCAATAATTGTTAGCGTAGTTTTTTTTCTTAAATTGACGAACTGGCGTATGTGAACACGATTTAAATCAATGCAGTGTCTTAAAATCATCCAAATATTCTAGACAGCCTTTCAATTTTATAAATTGAAAACGAGCTGTCCCAGTCAATTGATTAGTTGGACATTGTTGATTCATTCACTTAATTGAAAGCAATCTAGAAAAGCCCCAGTAGCCTATAAATGTTCAATATACTATACACTATTATTAAACTGTGTAACTATTAATTATTAACTTAGTAATTGGTTCAATGTTTCATTGGTTCATTGTTTTGTTACTTATTAACTTGGGTGTGTTCTTTCACTTTCTTTTACCTAGCCTACAAGATATGGAAATTTATCTTAGGTCTGACGTATTGTGATTCCGGCATTAGCTATTTATTTTGAGAGTTCTTGCAATATAAGTGTAAAAATCATTTTAACGTGACCAAAAAGCTGTTATTGGTCTGTTTAAGATAATAGTGGTTTAATATGAGAAACAGAATTGAACCTAACAAGTCAATCAATAATAAATCAAAATGTGAGACTTAAATTTATGTTCTAAAAGGCACAAAAATTTACAAAGACCATGTTTTTATACCTAAAATTTCCAACATTTTCCAGAGGACTGACTGGACCCCCCCTCTTACCCAGGGGGTATTCAATAGGGCCTACCCCAAGACCTCCCGGTAGGGGCATAAGATGTGAGTCTTGCACATTTCCAAGTTTCGCCTTAGGCTGGTCCTTGATCCAATAGTTTTAAAATGGTGGCTAACAACCTCGCTGACCAAAGAGTTGGTAAGGTAATAAACTGTTGTGTGTATTATTTTAGGTTTTCCTTCAACCTCGAGCTATTTCTGAGGCTGTACATGTCTTCTCGAAAGTTTTGTGTGTACAGATAAAGTAATTTTAACCTAATTTTATAGGTGAGGAAGAGAAAATGTCTGAGCCTTGACAAGGGAATTGTTTCAGTCAGCTTCAGTTTGACATGTGTTCTATAAAAGATTGAATAGGCCTAAATCAATCAAACCATGGAATGAAGTCATTGAACTTTTATTGCAACTGATTCAACAAAAATTAGACTACCGGTATATTTAAAGTTATGATTAAGACCACAGAGAAGCCTTTTCAGGCTAGATAAGTAGGCCTAGTTACCGTTGTAACATAATGTTGATAAATTGGTGCCTTGAAAGATGAAGGATACATTTTAAGCTTGCAGCGGTTTTAGCATTAGGCCTATATTTTCTAAAATTATTTAAACTTGGGACGGTGGCATGTCCTGTAATCCAGCTACTTGGTGGTCCCGAGTTCTGGATAGTTATAAGCGAAGGCTTCAAGTGAGGATTTACGCACTATTAATTGATTACTACATTCAAGACCATCCTCATAAGTAGATCAGTTTTTAAATGAAATGGGCAAAATTGTGGTTAGGCCCAAGTTTAAATGTAGGTCTCTTAGTTGCCATAGGCTGTTGGGCTTTTAATTAAACTTAATAGTCTTGTCTTAGGAACATGTCGGCCTTTGTCATTATCAAGACTATAAGATCGTGCCACAATAATCCTACACTCATATTTCACTCATATTCTAGTTAAAATACACAGCTACATCCTGGTCTTAGAGGTATTGAATTTATTGAAGGCCTACTAAATGATAATCAACAAACTTTTATTAATCAAACAAAATATAAAACCAAAGTCAGTCGGACTTCATTAAAATGTGTCACAACGGCTCAAGAAAACAACATTAGGCTTATAGCCCAAGTCAAAGAGCAGTGTTTGTTTTACTTGATCTTCAGTTTCAAAGACGGCCTCAATTTTGTGATTGGTATTTTTTTCTTGCTTTTTGTTTGACTAAACATTCTTAGCTTTAGTCTATTTGACTTGTCTAATTCATTACGATATGATTTTTAAATTAATGTCATCAATAAAATAGTACTACGTTAAGATTGTTACATTTCAGGACATATATTTGACACTATCTAACTGAATCTTTGTGAAATACTTATTCCATTAAGCTTAAACTTTATCATAGAAAGGATTGAGATGATCAGCAGAGCAACTGCGCGCCAGTAGTAACATTCTCGTTTTCATATCAATGTAGGAACGCAGAAGTACCTTTCATTTTGTAAGGAAGGTTACACAGCTAACTCACTTGCTGGTGTGAAGTAGCACAGAACCACAGATGAAGTATACATATCTGATTCGTATGTGACAGAACATAGAAAGAGAGAGGAAACACATAATATGTTGTCCCTATTATAGGGACGAAATATTAAGGGTTTCGTCTCTTTTTCTGTGTTCTTTGCTACTTCACACCAGATCTTCAGGTGAGTAAGCCTTTCTTTCAAAACAAAAAACTCCTAGCCAAGAGCTTTTCTTTCACCAACAAAAACTTTTTTCAAAATTTTTAATAAACATTATTTCACCAGTCAATCACTCTTTTAGCACAAATATCAAATAATTTTTAACTCATTCTGTATTTTTCGTTTTGCAAGTTACATATTTTTTTAACATGATCCATAAATTGAAAAATTCTCTTCCTTGTGTTTTATTTAGAATAACTCTGCTTAAATGCACAGGAAAAACATTCCTTTGGAGAACATTCAGTCAGGTTTGGTCAGGACAAGCCTATACCAAAAAATATCTGTGATTAATATTAGCCTAGTTACAATATATTAATTTATTTCCAATGTACTGGCACATGTTACATCCGACGTCTTTACGAGGATCTGTGTTAACTCAACTGTTATAAGTCATTCATTGATGAAATGGGTATGAGTAATTTGGAAACAATAAATGTACCTCTTTCCAATAAGGTTGCTCTGCCAATCACCTTCTTTCGATAATTAGGGTAGATTTTCCATTTCTTCATGATGATCAGCCTTGGAATAACCTAGCTAATTGTTTTTCGCCACCTCCTTTAATGTGTTACTGCCAATATTAATTTATTTCCAATGTACTGGCACATGTTACATCTGACGTCTTTACCAGGATCTGTGTTAACTCAACTGTTATAAGTCATTCATTGATGAAATGGGTATGAGTAATTTGGAAACAATAAATGTACCTCTTTCCAATAAGGTTGCTCTGCCAATCACCTTCTTTCGATAATTAGGGTAGATTTTCCATTTATTCATGATGATCAGCCTTGGAATAACCTAGCTAATGGTTTTTCACCACCTCCTTTAATGTGTTACTGCCGTACCGATGACAAATTTTATGACAAGTTCACTTAAGAATCTCAAACATTATGTTTTAAAATGTACTTCATGTGTCTAATTCGTGTGTTAATTGTTTTTCACCACCTCCTTTAATGTGTTACTGCCGTACCGATGACAAATTTTATGACAAGTTCACTTAAGAATCTCAAACATTATGTTTTAAAATGTACTTCATGTGTCTAATTCGTGTGATTTACAGGAAGTACCAGAGTGAAGACGTTTCTGTCGGAGTTTGGTTGTCCCCTCTCAACATCACAAGACTCCATGACGTGAGGTTCGACACAGAATACCTCTCCCGAGGATGCAATAACAGCTTTCTCGTCACTCACAAACAGACACCAGACAGCATGAAAAGATTGTATTCTAATTTTATCAGCAGTGGAAAATTGTGTGAGAAGGAATTTAAATCGAGGAAGTCTTATGAGTACAACTGGAAGGTGTTACCTACAAAATGTTGTGTGCCAGAAGAACTGTCAGACCAAGAGAAAGTGGGGAAAAAGAAATTCTAAATGTGGAAACAAAAAAACATGAAAAGCATGAAATCTAGTTCCTTAAACTTATCGTGAGATTTAAGTGTTACCACACAATGTAAATATAATGTACCACAGAATTTATTTGCAGTGTAATTTTGTAAGTAGATTAGATGTCACTTTGGCTCTAAATTAATCGAAAGAAGTAAAACTTTTAAACATTTTATCAATGTAAAATTTCTCTAACTTGAACTAATTTATTAAATATACTTTTTTATAGAACTTGTTTGAGATTTATTGGCTTTCATTGCTTGGTTGGTTTTATTTTAGTTCAACAGGGTTGATAGTTTCAATAGACTTACCTTTTACCAGTATTAAGTGTGCATAGTACCTGCGTGGCATAAACTTTATTCACTCTTTCCAAATTCTTTTCAATGCTTGTTTCAACTTTTAATACTGTATACATCACCGCATGCATTAAAGTGTGCTCTAATACCTTAAATTAAATACAAAGTTTGTTATTTTTATAAACTAATAAAACAAATTTGGAAGTTATTTCATGTAAATCCCCAATTGCGTAAGGCATGCACTAAGCGCAGGAAAAAAAGGCTCAATCATGGACATGGCAATTTTATACTTTCATTATCTAAAATTTATCAACATACTTTTTGTAGTAGTTTTAACTGGACAAAATATTCAACAGTGTCAAAAACCTTTCTTGCTCACTTTGAACATTGCTTGAGGACATATTCCTAAATCAATGGGGCTGCTGTAGCTGGTGAGCAACATACTGAATTGACGCTTGAGTTTGAGGTTTCGGCTAAGGGGAGAAAATCATTGATGGCATGGAAGTAAACAAAGCCATGTGATTAACTACTAGTCTGGTAGCTAAAAAATACTAAACCAAAACAAAAGTGTGTGTTAATATCGAAAACAATGATTTGCTCTTTGAACAACGATCAATTAACAGGTCAAATGTTTTTGGTTTAGCATGTAACGGATGATTGACGCAAGGGATTCATAATTGAATCACTCCATCATCTGTTATTATTTCTTTCCCCTTCTCTAAAAATTAAAATTCATCTGGTTTTGTTTGTAAACACCCAAGCTTCATCATGTCCCTCACCACCTATACAAAGATGTCAGATTTACGAATTTAACTTTTTTCCAGATTTTAACGAATTTCCCCTATAGGGAAGAAGCTGTTACCATAATACTCTTGGTAAGACCTAAGCTCGAGTCCATGATAACTTTTTGTTTTGGGGCCCCAAGAAGAAAAAAAACACCATTCATTCATTTTCATATTTATGGATGTGCGTGCGTGTGTGCGTGCATGCGTGCGTGCGTGTGTGTGTGTGTGTTTAGGTGTGTCTTTAAGCATGATAACTCGCATAAAAATGGTTCGATCCTAATGAAATTTGGCATGGACGCTTAAAGTAGTAACTACTTTGGTAATTATTACTTTGGCAGTAATTACTACTTCCTTGGCTTTTTTAATATTTTTTTTAAGAGGGCCATGGCTTTACTTGACCATAGTGTTGCAACGCAGCAGAATTAGCTTATTGTGCACCCTCCGCCCTTTCAGGCTTCCAGGCCTTCACTCTCCATCAAATCCCAAGGTTCTTAACAAACCTTGAGATCTTCTTGACAAAGGTACCTCTTGTCACAGCGCTTCCGTATGATAAAATTGCTTAGAGTCGCGCCTGGGAGTTGAACTCAGGCCGGCTGAGTGAGAACTCAGAACTCTACCAACTAAGCTACAGCGCTACTTCCTTGACATGGACAAGTTTGTAAACCAGCCCAATTGAGAAACCGGAAGGGGGAGGGGTAAAGAAGGAAAAACCCCCCAAAAATGGGTTTTTTGAGTTTTTTCTTAAAAAAATAATCCAATTTTTGTTAGCACCATTGGATTCAGCTCGAAAAAAAACAAACAATTTAGTACAAGTATTTTTTTAATCATTGCTCTATCTATATCCATTGGTTACTGAGAAATTGAAAGTGGTAATCCTTGTACGTTGTCTAAAACACAAAAAAACTTGGTTTGTGGCTTCATCTAGATGAGATCTAATGAATATTAATATAATATCCCCAATATACCCATTTTTGTGGCAGCACACCAGCATACTCATTCCCCATGTTATTTTTATGAAGCTGCACAAAAACATGTCAAATGTAGCTTTGTTGGATTGAAATATGCTCTTTTGCATTTGAAATTCGCTGAGTATGCAGGTCTGCTGCAACAGGGGTGTATAGTAGGTTTAAACTTGTTGATTTAGGATAAACAATGAATATCCATGTCATGAATTTAAAAAAATTTGAATTTCCCATTCAATACACTATTTTTAATTTAATAAACTATGAAAACTGATAGAGTTTTTAGGCCCACCCACACCGGAGCGGGACAGCGGCGGGAGCGGTGCGGCGGCGGGACAATATCCCGCCCGGGATTTTAAAACAAATAGTGATAAATGTGGGCGCCCACACTAGAGCGGTACCGCTGCCGCCGTCCCGCGGCGTTGCCCGATCGTCCCGTCGGTTTCCAACATGTTGGATTTTCCCGCTCGCACCGCCGCGGGACGCAGTGAAATAATTAATTAATACGCATTTATATTACTTTAAATCTACATTTTCTCTTAAGTTATGATGTTTAGCATATCTTAATGGTAAAACATAATTATTTCGATAAAATTGTTTTTAACACGTGATATATGCACTATTCAAATTCTGGTCTGTGTTTGGAGTTCCGTTGTAAATTCAAATAAATAATACAAAATACAGAGTGAAATGAAATTTAATTAAAATATTTTAGGTTGTATAATAATATCTGAATTATAAAAAAAAGACAAAACGAGACACTAAAACAATGCTAAAACTTACAATTTATCCAAACGCCCACACAATAAGTAAAGTAAAAAAAAAAAAGTTACTGTATAAAACCTTAAAAAATAATCCCAAATTACGAACAACTCTGAACAGAATGACACCGAGAGAACTTTGAGGGAGAAAATAGATTACCCGTTGCACCGATATCAGCATAGCAACTGTGCCCTGTTAGTCTGTTAGACACGAGTCCTCGGATGGGTAATTAACGAAACAAAACGTTTCTCACTCCCTAATATCAGTGTTAAATGGAAAGCTTAAAGCACATTCCAAGTTCAAAACATAGGCAAGAGATAAACTACCTGATAATTAATTGATATATTAAACAAAATAATTTATTGCCATCAACTCAGTATATTCAGGAACAACATCTAACAGGCCAGATTAGGAGGCTTTAATAATAGTGTCAACTCACGTTTTTTCACAATAATTATTTTTTTAATCATTAAGATGTTCTAAACAACATAACTTAGGAAACAATGTCGACTTAAAATAATATAAATGCTGAAATTAATCATTTTTCTTAAAAATTACTTATTTAGCGTAAATTTAAAAAAATCATATTACTTAATAACTTTTTTATTTTTCAAGATACGATCTCGGACCTAATAATCATTATTGTTAGCGATATTTTTTGTCTTCAAAATGACGTTGCAGATTTTTATCTCATACCGTTAACGAGATACAGCCGTTTAGACGCATAGCCTTTCTGCCATGTTTGCCCCCCCTGCACCGACATTGTCGACCACCTGGGAAATAGGCGATCGTAATTAATTTAGATCAACTTAGCCTATATTACAATCAATAAAAATATTGCGTTACACTCTTTCACGACATTCACAAATTAATCCTACTCTCGTTAAGACCCTACCTAAAAACCTGATTTTTTATATTTTGTTTTATAACTCATCTATTATTTTAGATACGACCTCGGACCTAATAACCATTATTGTTGGCAATATTTTTGTGATTAAAAAGACGTTTTGACTGATATTCTATCTTTTACCGTTTTCGAGATAGCTGCGGTTTAACGCATAGCGTCCCCCGCCATGTCTGCCCCCCTTCCCCCACGTTATCGACGTTGGAAATAGGCGACCTTTGAAATTTTCATCACCTCGGTCCGTATTAAGATAATCAACAAAAACATTGTCACCCTTCCATGCATGCTCAACCCCCCTCAGTCCTGGACTAAAAAAACTGATCTGAGGAATCGTCCCGCTTCCCGCTGCCTGTCGCTTCGGTGTAGGCTACCCCTGTACCGCTGCCGCTGGTTCCCGCCGGTCACTCACCCCCCGTACCGCTCCCGCGCCGTTACCGCTTCGGTTTGGGAGGGCCTTTTATTGTGTGTTATGCACCATCAAGTGGTTGCAGAGATAACTGATATTTTAGTTTGGTTGTAAACGCAGTATACGTTGTCCAATGTTATTCTTACGGCAAATATTTGAAAACTGATATCTTTGTTAGGCCTAGATACAAATCGTTTTTGGTAATAATTGGTTATTTGTGAGATAATTAATTGTTGATCTGTCTTATTTCATTACATAAATTTCTGGTTTTAAATTACTTCAAGGGAGAAAGTATGTGTCAGTTCCTGACACCATTTATTAAAAATGGTTTTTATAGTAAAACGGAACTGTTATAACTAGATATGGGCAAAAATGGATATAATAAATCACAAAACACTAGAGATGAACATTTTTATTTGCATTAAAAAAGTTGTTACATTAAAGAGCTCGTACAAAAACATTCATTTGAACTCTCGTTGTGATTTATATAACAAATAACAATATTTACTTGCCTCAGAGACAATAGTTAGGTATTTTTCAACATACAATTTTACCAGAAAAATACCTTTCATATAAATACAGCAATAGAGAAATGAAAAATATAACAGAGCCAAGGAAAACCGGTATAGTATATTCACCTAAATTATTTGATATAAATAATAAACAACATTAAAAAAGTTAGTTAACCTGGTTGAATAAGGATGAGGAAATTGACGAGGCTTTGTTAGGTAAATTTTTGTTCAACTGCATTTTATTACTTTTGGGTTCTAATTTTTCGGTTTTATTGACTACTTTTAAGGTTTAATGTTTTAGCTGCATTTTTTGTCCATGTTCTCCTTGTTGTTTGTTGCTAATCTTGATGGATTAAATCTCTTTCTGTCTTACAATGAGATTTACAATTTAGTGTTGTCATTGCTCTATGTCCATTGGTTATTGAGATACTGAATGTGGTAAACACAGTACGTTGTCCCAATGTTAACCTTATGGCTAATAAGTAAAATTCTAAATCTCGCTTATTTTTTCAATCTTAAGAAAACTTGGTTTGTGGCTTCATGATGTCGAGATTTAATGAATACTAGGCTAAAATCCCCAATATTTCCATTTTTGTGGCAGAAAACCTGCATACTCATTCCCCAAGTTATCGTTAAGGGAAATAACAAAAATTTATTTTAACTTAGGCCCGCATTAATATTTTATAAAAAATTTATTTGTCCAATCAGAATTAAAGATTTTGTTTTGAAAATCAGCTGGCTTAAATTTTGATTGGTCAAATAAAATATTTCATAAAAGATCTTTTATAAAATATTTGATAGTGTAATACGGGCCTTATCTCGGTAAAACATGGTATATGGCTTCTTCTAGTTCAGATCTACTAAATATTAAATTAAAACCACCCAGTTTTAACATACCTGTTGCAGCAAACCTGTGAGCTCATTTCCCAAGTTATTCTTAAGGTCCTTACAAAAATACGCCAAATCTCGCTATTTTGGATTGAACTTGTTCTTTGCATTTGAAATTCACTGAGTATGCAAGTCTGCTGCAACAGGGGTATTTTCATTTTTTCAGTTTTTATTTTTATTTTAGTTTATTTTTGACATGGAGATAGTCTGTTTAGCCATTTAGGTTTATCAGAGGTCATTTGCCAGTTTTAATCAGTTACAATCACTGTCCTCTAAAAGCTGTACTTTCAATCAGGTAACAGCCATTGCCCCCGCCCCCACCCTTATGCTACCCCACCACAAACTTGGGGTGAATTTTTTTATTAAAATACTAGCTGTTGGTAACCTGCTTCACTGGGTTGAAAAATTTCTTGAAGGCCTAAATAGTAGCTCCAAAAGACGTAACTTGGAAAGAGCATTATAAAGTCTAATGTTATGTAAAAATTCAATATATTATGTTTCTCCATACATATATTTGAGAAAATTGGGGGTGACATATTTGGTTGTAGCAGTCTTATTTGCCCTATCGAACAGCACATATTTTTTGTTTCCCTTTTGAATTTCTTTGCTATGCAATAACTACAAATTTTGTCCATCTTGCAAATTACTACATTCAATATCATCTATGTTTGATTGGAATACTGTATCCAAATCAAGAAATCATGGTCCAAATCAAGAAATCATAGTTCCCTGCCCTTTTGAAAACAGTTTGTAATGTTTTTTTTAGTTTAAATCAGCTTCTTCTGTTTGATCCCTTTTTCGAAGATTCTCCATTGTCGAAGGGTCCACTGCCTTTATTATTTCTTTCACCACCTTTTGCGCCAGTCTCCCTTTCTGTTCTAATCTGTTATGATAGTGTTTCTTGATGTCGCTGTAAATTTTCCCGTGATACCCTTGGATGTGATTCTTTTTCTTCGTTGTTTAATTTTTTCATGCAATCTTTTGTCTATGAAACAACAAATCTTTCGTGGAATCGCAAACATTCTCTTGTACATTTTTGGCATTTCCTCATCTTATTTTTACAACTAAGTTTGAATTAAAAACTAAAAAATATGTAACTCTACGTCCCAGTATACTTTATGTTTTCAATAATATAACTTAACAGTAAACATTTTCTAAATAATTCAAAACTTAAATAAAAACTCATTTGCTAAATAAGACTGTATTCACCTGTTAAAACCTTGTAATAGTTCACAAACATTTACATTTAAATTTCATAAATGAACACCCATATAAATAAACAAACACACAGCTTAATAATTATTTGTATATAATATGTCAACCTAGTATATCACTCAGTTAATATAAATTATTTGATAATGTTATTTTCCTAAAATCATTCATTAATTTATTACCATCTACCATAAAAATTTTAGATAAGTTAAGTTAGATCAGCTGTATTCATAATTTAATATAATTTATATTTATGGGTCAGGGAACGCTATCTCAAATTATCTATTTTATATAGCATGTTTTTCAAAATTTGATCTCTAATAATTCAGTGAAGTGTTTACCAAAGACCAAGTTAGTGAACCATGTGTTACATTGTTAAAGTGAAAAGTGGAACCATTGTAAAGGACTCCAGCTTCTATTCCAGAGAGAGATGGCCAAGTGTTAACTTCATTGTACCTGGACCTCGTTCCAATTTTAAATTTCATCCCCCTTAATTAGTAGATTTTTTTTGGTTAGCCAGCGGTAAACCTGATCTTAGTTGATTCCCCTTTAAGTGGCCAAATTTATCTATCTGAAGAAAAGATCAGGGTGAAGAGATAAACTCTTGGTAAGACCAATCCAAAATTTACTTCACCAACCATTGTTGAAGAGGAACAGACTTTCAAACAAAGACTTGATTTAATTAAATATAAAAAGAGATCAGAATTGGCAATTTATATTATTATCAAAATTATTTATTCTATTTAAAAGTATTTATGATTGTGATATTCAAACAAATTAATTTTTCAATGTCATGCCCGCACGATTCCCAGAACCCTATGTGAAGAGATCATGCTTCTCAAGAACAGAGCTAATGCCCTTCAATTGTACCATATTAATCCAATTAGCATAAGTAATTTTATCTAACCCCATCCACTGTAATAATCCTTGTACGTCCCCCTAGAGTTCAATTTTGATATTCATATTTATTGTTATTGTTGAATAAATAATAGTTTTGTAACAGATTACCATTCTTTTATTTCAAATTTAAATATTAAATAGGCTAGTATCACACTAATTATAATGACGCCATCTTGAACAATAATAATTAATTAGAATTAAGAAGAAAATATAAGAGTCACCTACCTGTACTTATAATTAAAGATATTTATTTATTTATTTATATTTACAAACCAAAAAAGGCTGAGTTGTAATTGGCGCCGCAACGTAAGGGCATTGACAATGAAAAGTTAATGATCGCAGACATTATTTGAGATAGCAAGAAGATAAATTTTGTAGGAGATAGCCTAGATTAAGACTCATCTCACCTCATTTAGATATAAGTATAATATCCAATTTATTGTATAATAATCCTAATTGCGTGCTTACTACCTCAATATGGGCGACGAACATAAATACCATTTAAGATCAACCGACAAACCTAAAGTTTCAACGACGCAGTCCGAGCAGACAAGTTTTGTTTTATTCGGCAATAACACGGAACCAATAAATGTACACCGCGAATCGGACAGTGACCCGTCAGTGAACAAAGAAAACATTGTTTCGGTAGGCGACTCAAATAATTCCGACAACGCGAGTGATTCTAATAATGAGACAACAATTTCGGCCGTGAGTGAAATGTCAGAACGTTCCGCCATTTTGTCCCAGCCGGCGTCTCCCACTTCAACACCAACGCCAACTTCAATCAGTGCTACCACTACTTCCGCGGCGATTTCCCCCGCTACATCGTCATTGAGCGAAATATACCGAACGGAACAACCAATCAGAACGCTAGTTTCTTTGACGAGCGACACAAGTACCGTCCCTCCTGTGCTGATTCCAGACCATACTCGTACTGAATCAGCTGTCGACAGTGTCGACCCACTCGTACAAATAGCAGCGGCGATCAATGCACTTAGAACCGACATGAATGAAATTAAATCGAGCAATGCTGCGATTAAAACTGACATGAATGCGCTTAAAACCGAGTTAAGAAATGAAATTAAAGCCGATATGAACGCAATCAAATCTGATATTAAAATACAACATGCAAACTTAAGATCTGAATTTCAAAATCACTCTGCCCGGGTCGAAAATCAAATTCAGCAAATTCACAATGAACAGTCAAATCTTAAAACTGACATAAATCAACTTAAAATTCTTCAGGAAAATTTGGCTAAGGAAGTCGATCAAATTGATACTAAATTAGAACAAGGGGAATACAAAATCAGAGAAAATTTAATACAAGACCTCATTCAACATAAACAGGAGGTTAGTCAAATCATCGTATCAGAAAATTGTAAAACCCAATTAAAAATCACTGAACAAATTAAACAGATTCAATTAGAGACACACAGGGAGGTAGAAAACATTTGTAAGGAAAATTATACACAAATCAAAGAACAAGTAACAGCTGAAATCAACCAAGTCAAATTAGAACTGAACCCAAACATCAAATCCAATGAATACCAAATTGCGAAATTGGCTGAGTCCGTGGAGGCGTGTCATAAGAAAATATTAGAAATACCTACTACACCCAACATTCAAACAACACAAGCGCCCGTCCCTATTAATATTGTGTGTAACGGCAGATCTACATTAACACCGGAAATGACCCACCCAAAATTTAATGGAAAGACACATAATTCCCAGGAATTTCTAAACAAACTTAAGAAATATTATGAGAAAAACCTACAGTTAAATCCAGAAAATAATAGTGCGGAAAGCCTGGTTGATCTCATTGAAATGTGCCTAGAAGGACATGCCTCAAAGTGGTTCAATTTAATCAAAACTGATATTCACACATGGGATGATTTTCAACATATGTTTGAATCGAAATATTGGAACCGAGATATCCAAAGAGGCGTCAAACAACGGATCGAAAATGAACGATATCGGCCAAATGGTTATCTGAACCGATCAGAGTATTTTATAGAGCGGGTGTTGACCCTTAAATCGCTAAACCCTCCCCTGGACGAAAAAGAAATCCTCGATTGCCTATCAAACCACTTTGGAGACATAATCCAAGATGCCTATAGAGTTCAAAATATTCAGACGGTCTGCGATTTTGAAGCTCTACTCCAGAGAGAAGATCTGCGAGAACAAGCAAGGTCACCTAACCATCAAAGGAACGAAAACCATAAACATAAAAAGGAAAATACACCTGAGGAAAATCATGTAAATAGAAACCACCACCAACACGGTAGAAAAGGTCATAACCAACACT
Organism: Flexamia atlantica; assembly: GCA_035578135.1. Taxonomy (NCBI): domain Eukaryota; kingdom Metazoa; phylum Arthropoda; class Insecta; order Hemiptera; family Cicadellidae; genus Flexamia; species Flexamia atlantica. Next base: position 9,934,517 of record JAQJVK010000012.1, on the reverse strand, counting down.
ACAATGAAAGAAACACGGACAATCGAGCGTACACACCTAAGTACCACCCGTACAATCGGAGACATGAGAATCACCTCCACCACGATAATCGGTACCAAAGAGACGACCGACGCCATCGATTTGGAAACGATTACCGTGACCTAAGACAGTTTCCCAATCTACCATCAAACCAACCGCCGTCTGAAGAGAGAAGACCACTGCCTAGATACCACCCGACACAAGAACAAAACCAGGTGTGCGCTGCCATTATTGAGGAGAACGCAAACCTAGTGCCAGAGGAAAATAATCAGGATTTAAACTGAGAGGCACTGATGATGGTGGTGACCTCATTCTCCATGTAAATAGCTCAAATCAGAAGAACACATCTTCAGTGCAAAATAAGAAAGAAGTCGGACATAAGAGGTCAATTGAAATTGTAAATAATGTAAATAACATGCATAATGAATCAGATACCAATAGTTTAACTTTGAGCAATATTTATTGTGATCGGGAGTTTTTATTTGAAGAAGAAACAGAACAAAATACTCATACGACTATATCGCAAAAATGCCCCGAAATAAGAATAAAGATCAAAAGCAAAGAAGTTACAGCTCTCATTGATACAGGTTCTAACATTACATGTCTAGCAGAAGATTGGTACATATCAAATCGGAGTGAATTAGGAAAAATAGAAGAATTACCAGTAAATAATATGCACATTAGAACAGCAACCAATGAAAAATCCCGGAAAATTTCAAAAATCGTAATGATTCCTATTACCATTGGTCAACAAACTATATTAACACAAATGCTCGTAGTACCAAAACTAATACAATCAGTAATTATCGGGATAGATACACTTAGTGCCTGGAAGATGAAGATAAATTTTGAAAAGGGTGAAATGCATATGAATATTAATAATACAGATTTAGTAATTCAATTCAATAACACAAATCGAGCTGGAATTTTATGCCATATAATCACTAATGATAAAAATGTGGATAATTTAGAAGATTACTGCTGCAATGAAGATCCATACGAAGAGTGTTATTATATTGAAGAAACAAACCCCAGAACATCATGTGAATTATCCCCTGAAATAATTACAGAATCCCTCAAAAATAATTTAAATCTAAATAGTATTCAAAAACAACAATTAACTGATTTGTTATTGGACTTTCAAGATGTATTCTCCGACCAACCTGGGTTATGTAACAAATACCAGCATGTATTAAGAGTCGAAAATCCTCAAAATTTTAAATGTCATACTTACCCAGTACCATTAGCACACCAAGACGCAGTCATGCGAGAAATAAGGGAAATGGAACGCCTAGGGATCATAGAGCGAAGCAACAGCACTTTTATAAACCCAATTATCCCGGTCGTCAAGAAAACTGGTGAAATAAGACTTTGTCTGGATGCTAGAAAAGCGAACGAAATTATTATTCCAGATTACGAATGTAATAGAAGTGTCAATGAATTATTAGCAAAATGTCAAGGTGCAAAATTTATCAGTAGTATCGATCTAACTTCATCATATTGGCAAGTTCCACTATCTGAAGAATCGAGAAAATACACAGCATTCCAGTTCCGAGGAAAGACCTACCACTACAAAGTTACACCATTTGGAATCAACACATCTCAGGCAGCATTAGTAAGGGCATTGGACAAAGTTTTCGATGAGGAAGTAGAAAAATTCACCTTAATTTATGTAGACGACATTTGTATAGTTTCACCCGACTTCCAAACACACTTAAAACATTTGAGGTATATTTTCAATAAATTAGCTGAAGCAAATATGACGATAAAGTTTTTAAAATCAAAATTTTGTCAAAGTTCAGTTCCGTTCTTGGGGTACACATTAACAGAAACCGGTTTGGAAATGGACCAGGAGCGGGTCAAACCAATCCTCGATTTCCCCACACCTAAAAATAGGACACAGTTAAAATCATTTTTGGGATGCATTAACTATTATAATAAATTTATTGACAAGTATTCAGAAACAATCCAACCCTTACTACGCCTCACCTCAAAGAAACAAAAATTTATCTGGACCGAAGAAGATGATAAAACTTTTCAAAGAGTTAAGAACCTATTTCTAAAAATGAATGTTCTTCACCATCCAGACCATACGAAGCCCTTCTACCTACAAACGGATGCATCAGATTTTTCGATAGGCGGACATTTATTTCAATACCGAGATAATGGAGACAAAGCAGCAATTATGTTTTTATCACGGACACTGCAGCCAGCAGAGCAAAGATATACGACCACTGAAAAAGAATTACTCGCCATCATCTATTGTTTACAGAAAACACGGTATATAATATTGGGCTCAAAATTAAACATCATAACTGACCATCATGCATTAACATTTCTAAAAACCTGTAAACTCTTGAATAATAGATTAACAAGGTGGGCATTGGCGATTCAAGAGTACAATTTCACGATCCATCACTGTAAAGGAGCCGATAATTCGACAGCCGACGCCCTGAGCAGAATAAGTTACCCAGTTGAAGAGAACCAGGAAACATCTCAGAGAGAATTAATTATCAATTATATTAGAAGAATTCCAGACCCTAGACTACAAGAAGATCTCCGAAACATTGGGAAATTACAGTCACAAGATCCCCGCCTTCAAGAGATTCGTCAAATATTATTAATACCCCAAGAACACCTGAACACACAAAAATCAAACAATCATATAAATTACACCAGGAAATACTATACCAAAAACACCTTAATAAATGGCTCATAGTAGTACCAGAAACCATCATAAATCGCCTTATTTGGGAGTGTCATTGCTACTACCTCCATTGCGGGTCTAAGAAATGTTTTGATTTACTCAGAGAATGTTTCATTTTCAAGAACATGAATCGAAGAATCCGGCAATACCTGGCATCCTGTGACTCGTGCCAACGGTGCAAAAATGATACTCATCCACCAAGAGGTTTCGCTCAAGGTATCAGTTGTAATCAGAAGAACGAACAGTTAGCTATCGACATTATAGGTCCTTTGCCGCCTGGCCGAGGAAATGTGAAATTCATGTTAATTGTCCTGGACATTTTCACTAAATTTATCAAATTATACCCAATGCAGCGTGCCACCACACAAACCATACTAAATAAATTGTTTAACCAACACTTTATAGAACATGGAATACCCCAGAGGATCCAAAGTGATAACGGTACGCAATTTAAGAGCCACAAATGGATAAGAAAGTTAGAAGAAAACAATATTATTCCAATATTTAACCCTGTGTACCATCCCCAATTTAATATGGCCGAAAGACCTATTAAAGAAGTGAAGCGCTGCTTAAGAACATACTGCTCAAGACAACACAGAAAATGGGCTCAGTGTATAACAGAAATTAATGAATACTTGAACGAAATTCCTCACGAAACTACAGGATTCAGTCCGAATGAACTACAGTTAGGAAGAAAAGATTTCAGGTTCTGGGAACGATATGTGGAAAACCCATTTTCAGAAGATGTCCCACTAGAACAGAAGATATTCCTCGCCTCCCAACGGATCCGAGAAAAGAAGGGAACACGAGCAAGAAGAGCTAACCGCGGTATATTATCAACATTCTTCAATTTAAACGATTTGGTATTGGTCAAAAATCATCAACTATCAAATGCAGCATTTGGAGAAACAGCCAAACTATTCGCCATATACGAAGGACCGTACCGCATCTCAAGTATCCTGGGACATTCGACTTATTTTGTACAAAAGTTAAATGAAGAACAAGAGTTTGGACCCTACCATGTAACTGCTCTTAGAAAATATATAACGCCAAACCGAGATCAACAATAAATACAGTGTAAATAGTGTTATTAACAGTTATATAAACATTTGGACAATACACGGACAACTAATTAAAAGTTGTAGATTAATTTGTTTATTTATGGATTGAGGGGATAAAAGACTCCAGTAAATATAAACAATAGTGTAATAAATGTTGAACAGTGAAACAAAATTTGAAATAAGTGAAGTGCGCGTGGACAGTATTAGGACCTGAAGTTATGATTGTAAATATTAGGTCATATAATCCATTTAGTTTTAAGAAATCATCATTTTAAATTATAAATAAATATTTTATCATTTAGTATAGTTTTGTAAATATTTGTTCCTATTATTATCGAGTTTTCATTAATTTCAATTCTTTAAATTAATTCAACTCTGAGGGGATATTGTAATAGTTCACAAACATTTACATTTAAATTTCATAAATGAACACCCATATAAATAAACAAACACACAGCTTAATAATTATTTGTATATAATATGTCAACCTAGTATATCACTCAGTTAATATAAATTATTTGATAATGTTATTTTCCTAAAATCATTCATTAATTTATTACCATCTACCATAAAAATTTTAGATAAGTTAAGTTAGATCAGCTGTATTCATAATTTAATATAATTTATATTTATGGGTCAGGGAACGCTATCTCAAATTATCTATTTTATATAGCATGTTTTTCAAAATTTGATCTCTAATAATTCAGTGAAGTGTTTACCAAAGACCAAGTTAGTGAACCATGTGTTACATTGTTAAAGTGAAAAGTGGAACCATTGTAAAGGACTCCAGCTTCTATTCCAGAGAGAGATGGCCAAGTGTTAACTTCATTGTACCTGGACCTCGTTCCAATTTTAAATTTCATCCCCCTTAATTAGTAGATTTTTTTTGGTTAGCCAGCGGTAAACCTGATCTTAGTTGATTCCCCTTTAAGTGGCCAAATTTATCTATCTGAAGAAAAGATCAGGGTGAAGAGATAAACTCTTGGTAAGACCAATCCAAAATTTACTTCACCAACCATTGTTGAAGAGGAACAGACTTTCAAACAAAGACTTGATTTAATTAAATATAAAAAGAGATCAGAATTGGCAATTTATATTATTATCAAAATTATTTATTCTATTTAAAAGTATTTATGATTGTGATATTCAAACAAATTAATTTTTCAATGTCATGCCCGCACGATTCCCAGAACCCTATGTGAAGAGATCATGCTTCTCAAGAACAGAGCTAATGCCCTTCAATTGTACCATATTAATCCAATTAGCATAAGTAATTTTATCTAACCCCATCCACTGTAATAATCCTTGTACGTCCCCCTAGAGTTCAATTTTGATATTCATATTTATTGTTATTGTTGAATAAATAATAGTTTTGTAACAGATTACCATTCTTTTATTTCAAATTTAAATATTAAATAGGCTAGTATCACACTAATTATAATGACGCCATCTTGAACAATAATAATTAATTAGAATTAAGAAGAAAATATAAGAGTCACCTACCTGTACTTATAATTAAAGATATTTATTTATTTATTTATATTTACAAACCAAAAAAGGCTGAGTTGTAACCTAAAGTACTAAAAAATCCTTGACATAGGACCTTTTTGGACCATCCTGTGCCTAAACCCCATCAGATATCAAAACCCAACCAGCATAGCGCATGCATGAGATTCCAAGCTCTAATTTGATACCAAGATCAACGGTCTACGACATGTAGTTTTAGCTTTAGCACGAAATATACCAACACACAACTGTCTTTATTTATATATATATATATATATATATATATTGATTGATTACTTGTTCATCCAGGACTCTCGGCCCCAGTGAGCCGAATGCGAGTCCATGCTATACAATCATATTTAATTCATCATAAAAATGCATCATAAAAATACTTAAGTTTTGAAATACATCTTACTGGTGGTCGATGTTTTAGCCTACGAACACTAAGAATTTCATTTTCATGGCCAGACAAATAATTAACTGATAATGAAGGTTTATTTCACTGTACTAAAGTCAAATAGGTACAGATTTGATTTTATCCTGAGGCAAGTAACAAAATTAACAAAATAAATATTGTTTCATTATTTACACTATTTACAAACTTGACTACAGCTAAAATATTAATATCAATTAGAATTCCACTTATACACTTTTAAGATTCAATAATTTTGACAGAACGTAAAAGATACTGTGGTAGCCTACAATGTAAAATGTAGCTTTAATGGTTTCTATGATAATTGGTCATGTGACAAAGACCAGCCTCAATGCTGAGCTGTAAAGCCGGCTCCACACATGCGTTATTCGGCATGCACCGAATGTTCGACGTTTGGCCAACTATTTGTCTCGCTATAGGACCTACAATGAACAAGCACCAATGTTTGCTGTTTGCCAAATATAGAAACACCCATCCACACTACTCGTGATTCGGCGAATCGCTGCTCGCTGCATGCCGAATGACGCATGTGTGGAGCCGGCTTAATACTTGTTTTTTAGTACAAATTAAAGAAATGATCTTTAAACCAATGCAGTTGGGGCCTTGGTCATGCTGAATATTCAAATGAAATATACAATCAACTGTAATACTAACAGTAATCAACCCTGTTAAAGTCAGAGGTGAATGGATCACATATTTTAAATATAAATAGAAATGCTGTGCTTTTTAAGATAACAACACCAATGATTTCAGAATTACTGGAAATATGTAGGCTCATAAAAAAAGCTTGGCTCTTTCAGATTATTAACTCACAAATAATTTTATAGTAATTTCTTTAATTTTTTTATATTTTTCAAAACTGAAAATATTAAGTGTACGTACTACATTGATAAGTGAAGATAGTTCAGGAAATAAAAGAAACCCAAATGGTATTAAGTAAAAAGATGCTACAAAAATATCATATTCTACCAAGTCAATACTTAGGTGATGCCAGCAAATAATTAATACAGTGATGCAGGCATTTTTTATTGATAAACTCATCAAGGAAAACTTTTGTAAAAGATCTAGCTGCTGTACCTAATCGAGACCAGCTTAATGGTCAGTTGCCTTCAGTTGGTAGAATAAGATTTAGTGTTAACAAATTTAATACAGATCATTACCAATTACAGGCAAGTTTCACCAGTTAGCCTTTATAAAACTGTAAGAACAAAATAGACAAGACAAAATATAATTTTCAAAAGATGTTTTGTTTCATCTTGACTCTTGTAGTGTGTGTCTGACCTTACAGATTTCACCAAACAATTTACAAAATAATATTCGTTAAGAACTAAGTTTCTAAAACTAGTTTAAACTTGTTATTAGTTTAATTTAAACTTGTATATTATAATTGCGGGCACCAAATAGGGCGGGTGAGTGAGTGCGCTGCTAGCGAAATTATTGTTTACTTTATTATTTGTTTGAGTAGCTAATCAACTTACATGATCATATGTTAGAGTAAACACAAATTTACACGTTAAAGGCCCTGAAAAACATAAACAAAGTTTTGACAGGTCAACAAAAACATTTAATTTAGTCACTTCAGCTGAGGTTTAGCAAACAATTTGAAGAGTTTACAGTTTTTGCCGCCTGCCCTATTTCGTGCACTCTACTATAGTTTCTTTTTTTGACTTGTTTAAAATTTGAATAACAACAACTGAGCTGAAGCTATTGATATGAAACTGTTTTTCTTAAATAAGCAATCCAGCATAGATAACTGTTTTGCTCTTTTAGGGGATACAAAATAATTCATTAACTGGAAGCTCAATGTCATACATCATACCAGCATTATCTCCCTTTAATCAGAAATGACCAAAGGATGAGGTACCACAGACAGGTTTTCTTTTTTTAAGGGTTATTTCAATTAAAAAAATGTCAATAACGATTCATTAAAATAGGGAATAAGTAAAACAAAACTAATATATTATACTTATTTTGCCTCCTTTACGTACTCCCTATTCTTTTTCTAAACCTCCCAGTCTGTCGCCTTAAAAATGTATTTGCTTTTAAACTGTGTTCACAGAAACAAATCAATATTATCTTAAATGATCTGCTGAGCAGGCATTTGTTTTTCTTGAGTTCAGCCTAAATTAAGAACTGTGACACAGGAATGAAACATTCTTGAATCAAGAAGTTGAGTGGCATCTTGTCCAGTTTTTAAATAAACTATCTGAGTGTTAAACGGATAACATTGCAGGAGCTATAAGTTCTTGCACAGTATCAAGGGTTTAACAGAAGTACTGCAAGAGTATTGCAGTGTCCGACCAGTAAGTTATTTCTTACAAAGAGGATGGCTTATTTTTTCTTCTTATCAGCTAAACACTTGGGGCAGAACCACTTCCCTTTCGGCTTGGTTGTGAGACCGACACAAGCAAAATGGAACCACTCGATGGGACACTGAAAGAAAAAAGCCAAAATGAAAAGGATTAAGCTTAATTACTTTCCAAAAATGTTTATTTCATTCCTAAAAGACCCTGGAATTAGAACGAGTCATGTGTTGACAACTAATAAGAGTTGAAAATTATTGCTGAGAGACCTTAATTGGTTTTGATCTTAGTGTGTGAGTACTTTTATATTAATCATAATGCTTTTGCTAAGATCACATATTTGATTTTTTATTAAATAAAACAAGTTTCAATATTAGTATAAATAAACAAAGTTTCAACCAAATCTGAAATGGTCAAGTTGCAAACTATTTTTTAATGGTTGATTTCATGTGGAATGACCCTGTTACGAATAACAGACAATTGAAATCATGGCAACAATTCATACTTTTGAAATTGAGTTTGAGCACACTGATTAATAATGATAAAAAATGAAAACTAAACATTTCAAATCAAAAACATCAACAAGTGATTGAGTGAATCAATAAACTTTGTTCAGGATAAATTTTCAGTGTGCATGCCTCCGAGTGGAAGACAATTCTCAGAGCTCTGGTAATCATGCTCTTGGTTGTTAATAAAAAAACAGTTCAGACCGGCCCAAGCCAAACAGATTTGCAATTCAACTGAGCTGCCCAACATTAGTAACTTACACGGAGGATGAGGATTGGAGAAAATGTATGAAACAACTAGGTCAAAATTACAATTCTTCAGAAATGAGTGGTTAAAAACCAAACGATCCAATGATAAAAATCAGATACTGGTATCATATGGCAGGCCACCCTTATACAGAGCGCTGTGGCGGTTATGTTAGACGGGGTTATCATAAATATACTAGTAGGACTTTCCCCATTTTGTTATAAATTGAACAATACCAAATCACATTGATATACAGGCCAAATGACCTGATCTTGGCCTTCTTCAAAGGGATTTGGCAGGCAAAAGAATTACTTATCTGGTATCACTCAATTTGTGATGAAATGAGGAAAGTCCTACTAATATCTTTTTCACCACACGACGACAAAATCACCTGTTTTAAAAACGTCAACATCGCTGCCGTTTGGGAGGCAGAACACAAAGACCACTCATCAAAATTAAGTCAAATTCGGACAGTAAATCAATTACAGGATGTTCTTTTCAATTATGTAGTTATTTTTTAAATCCATTAAAAACAAATCTCTCAAAATGGTGGTCTCCGTAAAATATCAAAGCACCAAAAATCACAATTCATCGTTGTAACCACAAAATATCTATTCAAGTAAATATACAGGGTAAAGCAAACAATCAACAAAACTCAGCTACTCACGTCGGGATTGTCGCAGCCGATCATCTCGCCGTACGAGACCTGGTGGCAGAGGCAGTACGTGGGCTCGTTGGGGTCGACCGGCATGTCCAGCACGTCGGCCGTGTGTGTAATACCGGCCAGTCCCGGGAGCACAGCCGCCAGCCCCGTCTCTCCCCCCACCACGCTGCCGCCCGACGACGCCCCCTTGCCCGGCCCGCTGCTCGCCTTGCCCCCACCTGCAACAAGAACCACAGTCGAAGAACATGAGGATTTCAGATCGGAATGGAGATGGAATTAAATTAAAAATAACTTTAATCTATCAAAAGTTACGCTCTCGAAAACGTTTGCAGTGTAGTATTGCACAAAATGCTAGGAACTTGAATTTCAAAATAGAACTAGAGACTGACTGCTGGTCAAAATTCAACCAGAAAATATTCAAGTTTCGTTTTCAATCCTTGCTGCAAACCGAGTAACAGGATTTGTTTGTTTAGGTTACAGTTAGGTAACCAGCATAAAAACCTGTGATGCCTTATTTTTTTAGTTCACTTTCTATACATTTTTTAAGAACTAAAGTCAATTGCTTTAGGACTGTTCACATATACGCTTTAGGACTGTTCACATATACAAAGTGTGTTGTTTTTCCAATAATACACACAAACTGAGAAGTATTTATAAAAATTGTACTTGCTTATTGATATATGGCATGAACAGAGCCATGACATATGGCTTGCCTAGAATTAATGGCATAGACAAACTAATTAAAGTTGAAATTAGTTTAAACTAATTAGAGTTGAATTAATTAAAGTTGTCCTAATTAATAGCCTCAACTAATGTATTGATACAAATTTTGTGTTAAGATCCACCATTAGAAGTTGTTGGATTGGCAATCTGTGATGAAAGATGTACAAATTACAGTTTAATTCTTGTAATGTAAAAAACATTTTTATAGGAAATACCAACCACCGGATTTACAACTAGGCCCACCAAGCTCAAATTTAGTTCCATGCACCAATAGGGGGGCGCACATGGTAGAAGATAACATATTGAGAGTGAATTTGAGGGAATTATCAGGATCCATACCATAATTTTGGTAAAATACTGTAAAAGGATCCCACCCGAGTAACCGCGGCGTCGAGCACCGCCATTGACAATATTATCACCAATATTCAAAATTGTACAGTCACAGTCATTAATACAGCCATCTCGGATCACTATGCTCAGAAGATGGTTATCTTAGACCTCTAACCTCGAGTTGATAACCCCTCTGTTACTTTTAAAAGAAGTACCCGCCCAAATAATATAGCTTTACTCAAACAATGCCTGGATAGGGAAGACTGGGGATTCTTGAACTCCTTTAGTGATGTAAACAAAATGTTTTCATCATTTAATAGTTGTTTTAAATATCATTTGAATATTTGCTGCCCCTTAAAGAAAGCTAAAACCTCCTCGAAAGCTACCAGAACCCCTTGGATTACTCCTGGGATTCTTGTCTCGAGGAGAAAGCTAAAATTCTATTCTGAATTGGTTAAAACATCAAATGACATCAAATTCAAAAACTTTTTCAAAAACTACAAAAAAGTCTACAGACGAATAATTAATGCAGCAAAGGCTAATATTGTAAATAACATTCTCAAAAAATCAAAAAACTTTTCAAAATCTGCTTGGAAGGTCATTAATGAATTGAAAACTACTCCCCCTAGGAAAAAAATTGGCCTAATGGTAAATTGGGAACTATCCAATAGTCCTCACACAGTTGCAACTGAATTCAATAAATTCTTCTCGTCTGTTGCTGCCCCCAGTCGTGTTTCAAAATTAAAGGCAAACGATGACAGTATTTTAGGGCCAGTGTCCTCTATGATGCTGTCTCCTGTGAATGTTGATGAGGTGGCTCGCATGATCCAAAATTTTCCCTCAAAATTGTCTGAAGATGTCAATGGTGTGTCAATGTGGTTAATAAAACAATGCTCGGACAGCATTGTTTGCCCATTGATCAATGGAATGATTGGGGAATGATCAATCTGTCATTTGAAAGCGGTATCTTTCCAAAGGAATTGAAAAAGGCAAAGGTAGTTCCAGTTTTCAAAAAAGATGACCCCTCGGTAGCCAGCAACTACCGCCCTATTTCGATCTTACCGGTACTGAGCAAAGTTTTTGAAAAGGTTTTTCTGGAAAGACTTTTTGCACTTCCTAGAAAAACACAAAATTTTGTCGGATAGCCAATTTGGCTTTAGACCAGGAAAATCAACCATTGACGCAGTCACAGAACTAGTTGATTTGGTTGTTGAAGGCTTGGAAAACAATTAAAAACCGCTCAGCGTTTTCATTGACCTGGCAAAAGCTTTTGACTGCGTGGAGCATTCAGTTTTGCTTAACAGGTTAGAGTGCTATGGGGTACGTGGCACTCCCTTAAATTGGCTGAGATCATATTTAAATGACCGAAGCCAAGTTGTTCAAATTTCAAGCTCAGTATCGGAACAGAATGTGATCCGATTTGGAGTACCCCAGGGTTCGATTCTCGGGCCCTGTCCTCTTTTTGATTTATGTAAACAATTCCAATCTTCCATTTCGCATGGGCATATTATTCAATATGCTGATGACACGACTCTCTGCTTTAGATCTCAGTCTCTAAGAGCTCTTGAGGTCTCAGCATTCGAAGATCTAAATTGTTGCATCCAATACTTCCAAGCCGACAATTTGATGACAAACCACTCCAAGACAAACTACTTGAGGTTCTCGTTGAGAAACCGGAACCCCGAGTTTCATCCATCGGTGTTGGTTGATGACGTTGCCATTGAGGAAGCGGAATCGGTCAAGTTTCTGGGGATGTACTTGGACAGGTTTTTGTGTTGGAGTGATCACATCGACAAAATTTGCGGAAAGATTTCTTCTGGACTTTTTGCCTTACGCAGTATTTCAAAGTACTGCAGCATCGAAGTGCAGCTTATGGCCTACTTTGGCCTTATTTACCCACACCTTTCTTATGGAATTAGGTTATGGGGTTGCTGTACAAAGGCAAATTTTCAGCGGGTTTTTCGATTTCAAAAGAAAGCTGTCCAAATAATTGGAAAATTAAATTATAGAGAGTCGTGCAGACAGACCTTCAGGAATTTAGGGTTGCTGACCCTCGCCGGCATGTACATTTTGGAAACAACTTTGTACTGCCGGAAAAATGTCGTACTCACGCAGAGCAGCGACATCCATCGATATGAGACAAGAGCAAGACACGATTACCGAGTTGCTCAACATCGAACAGCAGCTTTTGAGCACCTCCCCTCGCAGATGGGAGTGAAATTCCTAAACGCTCTTCCTGAAAACCTGAGGTCTAAACAAAATTTGTCCAAATTTAAGTCTCGATTGAAAGGCTACCTTGTGGCTTACGCATGTTACTCGGTGGGGGAATTCATCGGTCATTAAATTACAGCGGGGGGAGAGTCCCTGTGTGAATGAGTGTGGATGGTAGTTTCCTGTTGCAAGATTGTGTGTGTGAGTGACAGAAACAAACAAAATACCTGTAAGTAATTTTATTTGCTATACATGTAATTGTATAGCTGACTTTTGCTATACATTTGTAAAAATGTCTTACGGCAATAAAGATTTGATTTGACCCTATTTTAGACGAGGTCGTTAAGGAGGTTGCATAGAAATTAGGGCTGAGGGCTTCAGCAGCCAATCCGGCACAGCCAACCACCACCCAACTATTAAACTTATCCATAAAAAATGTGACTATCAACTGACCAGCATAAAATACCAGTTTAACAAAAATAAACAGCTAATAAAAAAAATATTCTATGTCAAACCCTACGTCAAGTAAAACTAAACAAATCACCTTTCTTTGCCTTCTTTCTTGCAGCTTTGCCACCATCTTCCTCTCCACTACTATTGACACCAACACGTTTCTTCTTCTCCCGTTCTTTTTGTTTCTTTCGTCCACCTTTAAAAATATTTCAAGTTAGCTGAACAGACTCTAAATTTTTTTTTCATTCACATGTCTCATACTTGTCAGGCTGTACCAAGGGCACAATGGTAAAAAAAAAAACAATTATTTGATACTTGATTTCCATTTTTATTTTGGAAATAAAAATAAGCTTAACTACATGGGAACAAATAGAATAGGTAAAGTAATGTCAGTAATCCGCCAAGTTACCAAACTCATATATGCCAACTCCATTAAATACTATATAGACCTATGTCCTCCTTGACTTTTGTTAGAATTTCATTTCAAACTAAAAATCCATTACACAAACTTTCTTTACATTCACATTTGATTAGAGAATAACTGGCAAATATTGCAAATTATTTTAGAGTTCCTATAACCTATAGCCTATGAGGGCTATAGTTTTTTGAAGCTATAGCCTATAAGTGCTGTAGTCACGAATTGTGAGTTAATCCTCTGGTACAGAATCTTCTTTGCAGAATTACTATTCTCTGCACGTCCTCAACCATGTTGACACGGAATTAGGGAATAAAGAAAAAGTTTTGAGTAATGAATAATTGTAACTTACGTTTCTTCGGGTCAGCTTCCTCTTGGCTGCGAGTATTGCTCAGTGCCTTGTCCTGGATTTCAGATTCAAACCTCGCTAAATCAGAATCTAGCCTCCTGATATGTTTATCCACCTGTTAAAAATCTTTATTAGAACTGGTAAATATATTCAGAGGATGATTGGGTGTAGTATTCACTATGTTTGTAAGCCTCTTCATTAGTAAAGTTTTTAAAACTCCTCAAGCACTCCTACGCCCTACTGACTAAAGGAAAAGTATATCGAAGTATAAACTATCCGAGAAATCAACCATTCTCAGTGGTGTCTTCGAGCCATCGGTGGTCTGCGCCGCCTCGATGGTGGTCTCCGTCTCTGTTGGCCTGGGCATCGGTGCAGTCGAGGATGTCCCTCGGTGGTGCAAGTCTCGAAGTGAAGCCTAGAAATTTGTGCGTTGGGAAAATAGAATACCTCTAGGGTGCCTACAGATGTTTTATACTGTCCATGACGGTTCACCATCTCTTACTCAATCCATAGTGGCCCCTGAGTTCCCCAACTTATTCCTTCCTACTTCTCCTCGAAGACTGATTTCCTAGCTCTCATTTCCAATTTTCCATCATTCTCCCTTCCATCGGACTTTTCTCCCCGTTGTGCTACTGTCACGCCCTACTGCCACTTGGCGATGATGAATTTGATGCCAACGCGCTACGCATGACAGAATGAGAGAATGGTTGATTTCTCAGATAGTTTATAGAGGCAGTAAGAAAGGAAAGCACAATTAAGATTAACAAATACTCTGAGCATAACACCTGAAAAATAAGATTAACAAAAAATAATACTTAGGCCTAATAGATACAAACTAACAATTAGATAAGCGCCGCTTGGCTTCGATTAGCTTGTTGCTTAATTACTTACAAGTTCATAGGTTTGTATGGCAAGCTGAACTTTATCATCACCATATTCTTTAGCTTTATTGAACTGAGCTTGAATCTCATTGATCTTTTCTTTCTTTTTATCTGGTGAGAGCAGTTTTACATTCGCCAAATACTCATCTGCCATCTTGTCAATATTTCGCATAACATTTTGAGCTCTAGCATCTAAATCCCTCATTAATGTGAAATTCCGCTGCAACTCTATGGGGAGGTGTTCCAAACCTAAAACAAAAAATACATTCAACAAAGAACTGTATAGCGAAGTTGATAAAGGGCTCATTTCACAAGAGCTGCCAGTTGAACTGAATCTAGTTTTAGAATTTAATTTGTCATTGAGCAATCACAATAGAAACACAATGAACGTTTGTAACTAGCCAACAAAAACCAAAAGGCCAAAATGTTAAAAAATCCTCTGGCAAAAAGGTTCAAACAACAAAGATCATTTATCACTGTTTTTGTCTGTGCTGTTCAATTGGCTGTCTCGCTATTGTTGTCTGTGCTATTCAATTGGCTGTCTACAAATCAATTGGTATTAAAGGAGAAAACCTCCACACTTAATTTTAGTCTGAGAGATATAGAACATAATGGCACACAGAATCCTAACCCAAGGTCTTGGGTGTCACACTGGATACCAAACTTAACACTACCTAATGTAATTAGCCTTTGGAAAACATTAAGTTGTAGTGCGAGAAGACTCAAGTGGCTTATTAGTGGCTCAGGTGGCATTAGGTAGGTATACTTCAGCCTTTTTCAGCCTTCTTTGAGCTATGGACTGGTGGCTGCTCAGTAAAAACTGAGGCAACCTATCCTGCTCCACTGGTCTTCATCCAGTAAGCTGTAATAATCTCCTAGACCTATTCCATTGAATCCAAACAAAGAATTTGATTAAACTACAAGGGCTTATGCAATCTATAAAACAAAGCAATGGGCACCCAAGATCAATGGCTGACAAAACTCTGAACAATTTTTTTTCTTAGAACACAGGTTATTGTGAACACTGACCATCCCATACAATTCAGAATGAACGGCTGTTCATTGAGATGGCTATCTCAATTCAGAAACAACAGCATGACGAGATAATTGTGAAAAATAGCCACACGCCAGATAAAAGGGACTTACTACTTCCTGTCACTCAGGGTCTCCAGTGACTGGGATAAAGTGTGACGTTAAATTGATGAAAATAAGCCTAGCTGCAAACTCATACCACTGCAAGTGTTTTAACCCTTTGGCTGCCAAGAAAATTTTTAAATTTCGTTTTCATACAGCCAAGAAAAACTCATGATTTCAGTTTTAAACTGCCATGGTAAAAATGCTACCGCCAGGATGAATCAGCTGATTTTGCAGTAGAATTCTGTTAAAACCGTGTAGGGTCAAGTGGGGTAATTGTAAACAGTTTTTACATGTTTCACCAACTTTATTCAATAAACCTCATAAGATAATTATTAAATACCAAATGATGGCTGAACATTATTATTTGAACCCTTTACTAAATATTTTATGGTAGAATAATTTTATTAAGGCCCAATAAGGAGTATTTAAGGCAATTTACAATTACCCCACGTGTTTACAATTACCCCAACCAAATTGGGGTAATTGTAAACAAGTACGTTTCCCCCCTTCAAAGTTGGAGAGAAAAGAATTTGGGTATATATAAGCACAAAATTTCCTGTTTTAAGAAATACAGAGACTTCCTTATTTAAGACATGTTTAAAATTACCCCAAAGCACATTGTTTACACTTACCCCAACGGGTATTTTGGTAATGGGTGAATAATTGATCACGTAGGTCTAATACTCAAGTAGTTTATTATTTAAATAAATTGTTAACAGTTATTTATGTAAAATTATATATCATAAATATTAAAAATTATGTATTATAACTATATTGGCACTCCATATCGATCTTGAGCTTCTGAAAATGTACAATTTTTGTTTTTGACATCCCGAACAGCTCGTAATAAATCTTCTTCTGAATATCTTGGGCCTGCCTTCTTCTTGACATAGACTCTGGGCATCTGAAAAAAACCCATATGCATTAGAATTGTAGTAACAGCTTAGCTTTCCATGAATACACAAGGCATATGCCTAACCAAAGTGTCTCATTGAAGTTGGGTCAAATATAGGCCTAGTTTAAAAACATATGGTATTACTCTGATAATTAAAAGACAAATTACACATATTTTTATGATGGTTTGTCAGCTATATGCATACAATATGATTTCCAAGCAACCAAAATTTATGTTTACAATTACCCCGAATCTGGAATTTGGATGGGGTAATTGTAAATAGAGGCTAAGTTCCAAATAACTGGTAAAATGCTAAATATAATATGATAAACTATAAGTAAATATGTTTTTACATACCTTTAGAGTGGTTACTGAAGATAAAAAGTGAAGATCTTGAACACAATTATAACTTCCAAAAACTCTAACAACGGTAGATTCACAAGGTTTTTGCAGTTGAAAAACTAATTGATAAAAACAAAGAGCAAATTCAATGCATAATCGAGGGAAGAAGGATGGGGTATTGGAGGGAATAACAACATGTGTTTTGATGGCAGGGTGACCTACATAAGTAGCTTTAAAACAAAAATTCCCAACTTGTTTACAATTACCCCAAATTCACAATTACCCCACTTGACCCTAATTGAATATTGAAGTCGTTCATAGAATTGATCGATTATCTCAACAGCTGCCAGCCGATCTGGTCGACTGCGGGCAGGGGCGGCCCGTGATGTACGCGAACTACGCAGCCGCGGGTGGCGCCGCGAGGAGAGGGGCGCTGTAGGGGCGCTGTGCACGTGCGCCCTGCACTGACTAATACACCGCTACCCGCTACACACGCCCCACCTCTTACGTGAGTGACATGGAACCGTCCGCATGACTCATATGTCTATTTCTGTTCGCAGACTCGCAGTTACAGTCACTGTTAGCGCCGCTTCGCAAGCACCCTCGCCATGACAGCTGTCTGTCTTACTATTTTATATAATTACATTGATGTCCATTGTGCGTTGTACTGTAGTAAGTTGTAAAATTAATGCCGTGCGTGTACTGAGTGAATTGAATTATTTTATTACTCTTTTTTCTTAGGGTATATAAAAAGTGACGTTTTAACACGAAATGTCAAGCAAGAAAAAAAACATCTGGAGCATTTAACCGCAAAAGAAAGTTGCAGCAATCTAAAGAAGATGAAAAGCAGTGTAAAGCACTGCAAAGGTTTTTAACAAATCCACCATTATGTGAGAGTGCATCAATAAGCGTAGAGACAACCGAATTAGATCATGATGTTGACAATAATTTACCAATAACTGAATCTGAGGTTCTGCCTGGACCATCAGCCAGTCAGTTCCATAGTTATCTAGCTACAGAAACACCATTTCCACCATCAAATATTGATTGTGACGATTCTGTAGCCGCCACCAAAGTTGTGGATGATGATTTATTAGTTGATACAGTGATGTCATCTTCATCTATGTCTGTTGTTACGCAACAAGTCATTGAAATTGTAAGTTGATTGTTGATTTAATTTTAACTAAAATGTTGTTTTATGGGTGCTATGTTATAAACACATAGCAAAGTTTGATGTTTTCATCGCTGAACATGTGAGAAGGATCAACTCAAAAGAAGCACACGTTCATTATTTGAGCAAAAATATCCAGAGCGAGTTCATTCTGTTCTTGTCAGCCAAGATCCAAGAAAAAATCTTGCAAGACCTACAGCAAGCCACATATTATTCGATAATATTAGACTGTACTCCTGACGTTAGCCATACTGAGCAAATGACGTTTGTGATAAGATTTGTGAAGATTACTGAAAATGAAGATGTGGTAATTAAAGAACATTTTTTAGGTTTCATTCCTATTAAAGATTTATCAGGTGAAGGTCTCACAGAAGCATTATTGAAAGAATTAAAGAAACGTGGAATTCCTTTAAAAAACATGAGGGGTCAGGGCTATGATAATGGTTCGGCAATGAAGGGAAAGCATGTTGGAGTTCAGAAGAGGATCCTTGATCTAAATCCTAGAGCATTTTATGTTCCATGTGGAAACCACTCCCTGAACTTGGTAATTAATGATGCAGCTCTGTCTTGCAATAGTGCAGTAGACTGTTTCAGCACCATACAAGAAATATATAACTTTTTTTCAAGTCCTACTCAAAGATGGAGTATTTTGCTGAAAAACGTTTCGAGTCTAACAGTCAAACCACTCTGCAACACTAGGTGGGAAAGTAGAATTGAGGCATTATTACCCTTGAGGTACCATATTGAAGAAGTATATGATGCATTATATGAAGCTTCTCAAGACAAGAACCTTGATGCATTTGGTAGAAATACTGCCGTAGGACTAGTAAAAAAACTGCAAAGCTTCAAGTTTCTGTGTTGTATTGTAACTTGGCATGAGATCCTGTATAAAACAAACATGGTTAGTAAACTGATGCAAAAGGTCACAAATGATCTTCAAAGTTCAATAGATCTTCTTAAGAGTGTAAAATCATTTTTGGAAACTATGAGATCTGAAGAAGGACTAAACAGCGTCATTACTGATGCAAAGGAACTTGCAGAAAAAATTGATGTTGCAGGTGACTTTGAACAAGAAAAAACAGTTAGACCAAGAAGAGTTAAAAAACAATTTTCTTACGAGAGTGAAGATGAAGCTCCAAGTTCTGGTAAAGATTTGTTTAAAGTAAATTTCTTCTTTGTTGTGCTTGATAGAGCAATATCCTCGTTAAAGGAGAGATTTGAACTGATGGAAAACCATAGTGAAGGTTTTAAATTTCTCTATGATATTGCTAGCTTAGGTAAAGCGTGGAGTGAATCAGAGTTGAAGAAAGCCTGCAAACACCTTGAAACAGTTTTGAGCGGTGGTGATGGAGATGACAAACCAAAAGAATATGACATTAACGGAGATGAGCTGTTTGATGAGCTTCAAATCTTTGGACCAATGCTGCCCCCTAGAAGTCACCCAGCTGGAGCGTTGTCTTTTATAACCAAACGTGGTTATGTGGATACTTTTCCAAATATTTTTGTAGCATTGAGAATCTTGTTAACGCTGCCTGTATCCGTGGCCAGTGGGGAAAGAAGTTTTTCCAAATTAAAACTGATAAAAACTTACCTACGATCAAATTTGAGCCAAGAACACTTTAAGTGGTCTAGCAACCTTGGCGATTGAAAATGATGCCCTAAATGAAATGGAAACGGACATTCTACTGCAAGAGTTTTCAAAATTAAAAGCCAGACGAATTCCTTTTTAACTGCAACATTGAGTATCTTAATTGTAATTATTAGGCTATTATTTTTTAATTTGAATTGTCTGTAATACAACCTGACGTTTAACAATGACTTGTACACACAATATTGATTGTAGACGATTTTGTGTTTTCCACCATACATCACATAACTTAATAATGTAATGTATCGTAATTGTAGTCTACAATGTGTCACTGTATTTGTAAATGAACACTGGTAAATAAACATAAACTCTGGTTTGTCAGCTATTTTTTTCTCCTAATTTGTTCCCCTTTGTTTACTATTTAGGTACAAGGTATGTGACATTTACCGTTCTACGGTGTAGTGTATGGCGGTTTATCGGGGGAGGGGGGCGCCAAAACTACTGCTTGCTTACACTATAAAATTAGCTAGGGCCGGCCCTGACTGCGGGCAGTTTTCACGACAAACGGCGATGCCGATCACATCAGCAGCTGGCAGTTCTCAAGGTATTGTACAAAGCCGATGTAGTCAGCTCTTGGCAGTCAAAGGGTTAATACACTGTTCAAACCATCTTTCTTATAGGCTATAGCCTATTGGTTATGGTTATTAGGTGCAATGATTACTAATATCTAGCATTAAGCATTTATATCGTATCTCAACTATTTTTTTCATCAATCCCAATCAAGAATATACAGTAGTATAGATTTAAATAACTTAAGTAAGAGCCATAATAACTTATGCCAATGTTATGGGATGATAAATTGAATAGTAGGTGAATAAACTTACTGTCTAAGTATTGTTCCAGATATAAAGCTGAAGTCATTTTATGTTGGAAATTATAAAAAGTTTATTAAAAAATGTAATGAATTATTAGTAAAGGTACAATAATTCACAACCCAATCCAGTGATTTTGACAGTTGGAGTTGATGGTTGGTTGAATCATCGACAATCCACCGTTCGCTTTGTAGCGTAGTTGCAAAGAGAACATAATGCAGTAGAGAAGGAATGAATTTTTAATATATTGATTAGTACCTTGACACTATAAATAATAACTAAAGTATTTATTTTATGAAATTAGCAACACCTAATTTTATATATTGGACCGTTAAAATCCCCGTTACTTCAGGAAAGAGTTGTTATTAATTGATCAGATGTTTTTACTCTACAACATCATTTGAAATAGGTGGGGGCCAATTGGTTAATGATTGTAGGATAATTTTAGAGAGGGGGGTCGAAAATGGTCAGAAAGTGAAGGGCGAAGGGCTCCAAAGTGATCTGAGAAACGTGACGTAACATGAGAAACATTTTCAACAGCTGTTCTTGGCTTGTCTGCTTGTCTTGAGTTGTTTTGACATAAGTAAAAATAACATCATAACCTCAATTCAAATTGGATTTTGATTCCTTTAATTTACATTATTATGACAGGCTTTACCGAATGAAGAACATAATCTCGTGTGTTAAAAACGTGAAAGTTCTAGCATATTTAAATTTACCAAATTTTTGTCTCTGGCATTAAGCTAGTAAATTAATGATACTCATTCGTTAGGGTAAATGTTTGGTTAAAAGTAGGTCCTTAGTATTTTCCTTAGGCAGTAGAGTGCATTTGACCAAGGAATATGACGGGAAGGTTTAATAATTGTGTCCGTAATGTGGAATTTATTTTCACTTTTCCAATGAAAACAAGAGATAACTTATACCGTCTTAAAGTGCCCTTAGAAATACCATATTCCGACTCTGTTCCTGAATTAGTTCAGAGATTGGTGACATCCTTTAAACTACCAGCCTATGTTGAAGATGGTTAGTAGGTCTACATATTAGATTACTTTGAAACTCACTAAATATTTTATAGGTTAAGCATAAGCTAGGCCTAGTAGTAGAACTTTGATATCCATTCTCCGGTAGGCCAAATTTAGATGATGGGTCTCATTCCTCTACAGGTCTATGGGACGGACTACGGAGGTATCAGGTAACAACTTTCATAGAGGGGTTGTGACAAAGTTCACTATTAGTATGTCACTTTCGATCTTTGTTGTTTTTAATATTTTGTTCTTCTTACAAATTTAAAGACCAAAAACCTGCCACTATTATTTGTTGTAACTTAATTTCATTTACAAACATAAATGCTGATTTGGTACAACTTCCGCAGACTTATAACTCTAAACGTTTAAACTTAAGACACCAATTTCAAAATAGATAGGCCTGCCTATATTAGGTACATCTTTCATCTTACATTCCTCGGCGTTCAGTAGACTGTTGAGTGGCGTGGAACTTGTCATTTGTAGTTGCCTAACGTAGTCAGGACAACTTAGGCCTAGGTTAGGTTGGGTATGGGAGGGGACGACTTGAAATTAACATCCAGAGGGTCTTTTTTTACTATACTCCAGGAAGCTGTCTATGTCATAAAAACTATTCTGAATAAGAAATTTTTTAACTTTACTTTTAAAGAGCGAAGTTTTATGAATGTTTTTCAGGTCACTTGGCAGAGCTTGAAAGAGCTTCTTACCAATACATTCCAGTTTACTTTCAAAAATTGAAAGTTTGTGAAATTCGGAAAAATTTAATTTAAATCTTGTGTTATAAGAATGAGATTTTTCTTCCGAAAGTTTGTTTTCTTTCTTTACGTAGGCTACATCAAACATTCAAAAATAAAAAGACACGGAACAGTCAAGATGTTGAGTTGTTTGAAAAAATCCTGACAGTGAGCCTGAGGGGGTAGTTTGGCTATTGCTCTGATGGCCTTTTTTGCCATAAAAATATTTTATTTAAATTTCCTTTGGTAGAACCCCAAAGGATTTTTGAATAGTTAATGTGTGTTTCAAAAAGTGAAAAGTAGACAGTTTGAGCTAAATGATTGTTTTCAAATTTACTGACTTGCCTTAGAATAAATAGGCCTTTAGCAAGTTTACCCTCTCATTTACCCACATGTTCATTCCAAGTCATGCATTCGTCCAATCTCACTCCCAAAAACTCAGCCGCCTCTACTTTTTCTATTTCATCTTCGCCAATTAATTGTTAGGTTAGGAGAGGCAGTGCTAGTTAAATTTTTCCTCTGTTGAGTTAGAATGTGGAGAAAATGTGTTTTTGACGAGTTTAACTTAAGAGAGTGTTCTGAAAAATATTGAGTTACCTGATTTGCAAACTGAAATGAGTCTATTTCCAGTTGTAGAGGATTTTTGTTTTTAGATTTTTGTTGTTATTTTGGCACTCCATGTAGCAATCCACAGATAATGCAACGTACAACGACGACTAGGCCTACAGTTTTATTGCCCCAACTGATGATAGAGATGGAGGGTGAAGAGATCAGACGTTGAAAACACAATTCAGTCGTATGCAATAGAAATGAGTAGCTATAGTTCAGATACAAAACTTGTACCCCAAACACATGTAAAAACATTTTTTATTAGGATCCCTTAGAGCTTGTATTGTTATAATTTATTTAGCCTATTAACGTTTTTGTTTTCATATAATATTTCAGATTTGGAAAAGGAACTGAAGTTGTTTGTTGAAAATGAAACTATCTCTTTTCTCGATGAACAAGCTGAAAATGCTATTGAAAAGGCCAAATCAAATGAGATTGATGTCGAAGATGTAATAAAATACTGGGAAAAGAGTTTTAAAGAAGTAAGTAGGTAGTCGTCAGTTATTTTTTACAGTACCTTTGGTGAACTTACTTTAATTACTTACTTGTAATTAGCTTAAAAGACCGATTGATAAATAAACCACTAACTGCTTAATGTATTAGGGTCTTTGAGTTGTAAAAACTACCTTGCAAATAGACAGATTTTTTTATGTTATTCCATGAATACTTATCTAAACATTATTACGGTCTATAAGCAAAATTTGTGCGCAGAAATTGTGGGCATCTTGCACATTGTAAGTTAGGATAATGGGTGAGGGCTTAAATGCCAGGAACTCGGGAAAAATTCTGAAATTACTTGAATTTTACTAGAAAATGAGATATAACGTGAAATATCTGCCATTTAAAAAGCACTGGGATCAAAAAACATCTGCTTTGTACATTAACACATGTGACATCGTTGTCCAATTCAAAACCGTGTACAGATATTAGCGTATGGTGGATCTAAATGCCAGTTTACTATGAAGGTATTTCTCACTATAGTAAAGAAGAATTTTTAAAATTAAACTTCCTCTATTATGGTTAGGGGCAGCCCCTCCAAGCCCATAGTTAAAAACATTCAAGTCAACACATACAATTAAAAGAAGACAACTAATAGTAAACCTTCAATTATTCAAGGCCCCAGGTTTCCAAGATAACCTCTAGGCTCAAATGTTATGTTTTTTTTTCATTAAAAATGTAGATGACTAAGCCAGCTTTACTCAAAAAATAGTGCTGCATCTTGTGGATAAGCTTTGGCACTATTTCAAAATTTCAACCTACGATTATGATTTGTTGTAAATAAATAAAACCTAGAGCACTTCCAAAAATCTTGACATGAAATGGGTCCAAATATCTAGGAATATCCTAAAGTGAAGCCCTTAAATTGGAATGCCACTACTATAGTATACAGTATAGAGGCTACAGATCATGAGATTCAAGCTTTAGTTTGCCAAACTCCTTATCAGTGCTTTACTACATGTACGCTTGGCTGTAGCACTTAACATAACCACACACTCCTCATATTTTATAGGTATATTGATTGATTGATATTTATATTGATTGTCTTATATATCTATTCTTATTTACTAATATTTTATGGCATTTACAGAATACAATAGAATTTGGTGAAAAATCTGGAGCAAATGATGCTGAAGTGTTTTCGGCAGTTTATCACAAGCTTGTACACTCTCCTGCTTTGGAAACGATTCTTGAACAGGAACATTCCTATGCAATTGCAGTAGCCGAGATCATTGCCGAAAGGGACAAACAAGTAGCTCAGCTGACGGAAAGGTATACTAGACTTGTTAAATATCAGGAATAAATTTTATGATTGGTTTTTCCGGCCCATGATCCCTGGTTTGGCCCAAAATAATGCTGCATTCTGATTTTAACGTTTCAAATTAATAGTATGACTATAAGCAATATGTCATGAAGAATATACCTATAAAAAGGTAAGAGGCATGTCACAATATTAATTAATAGGCCTACATACTCTGTCTAGTTAAAGCTTGGAATCTCATGATGAGCACAGTTGGAAGTCTTCTGAACAAAGCTTGGGTTATCAGCAAGTATGTCATAAACAAATCAATCTTTAAGCAACGTTTTGGTTTTTGCGGACATTTGCCATCATCCCATGTTTCACATGTTTTGGGATGTGGAATCTCATCATCAGATGAAAAAATAACTAGAACATAACATGATTAGTAACAAACTGTACCTGGATGTTAAACACATAGCTGAAATAGAGAGGTGTTAAGTTACCAGAAAAAAATACTAACTCTGAAAACAAAACGTGAACACAATATAACATAGAAACTAAAAATATCATGAATCAGCACATAGCCAATCAGAGCAGAGCAAAGACTGAAACAGTATTTCCAAGAAAACAATAAAAACCGATGAGTATTTTTTTGTTGTCAACATGAATAGGTGATGTAATTTGAAATGAATTATCATAAAAACAGCCAAGGTTTTTTTTCTTACGGGATCTCATTCAGATGTTTGTGTTTGTGCAGACAAACGGAGGAGATGTGCGCGGCGGTGGACGCGGTGAACGTGACCAGCACGGAGGCGGAGATCAACCAACTGGCCGGCCGCCACCTGGACCAGCAGAGCCTGGTGCACGCCCAGTGGGACAGTCAGGTACAGTGGGCAGTGGGCAGTGATGATAAAAAAACATATTGTTAACTTGGGGTAGAGTTTAAAAAATATCTAATTTATTATATCCATAATTTCATTAAAGTAATGTCTTGACAAAAATCAAATTTAGTATATTCAGCATTTCATCTAAGTGGCTTTACAAAAAATTGGAAGATAGAGTTACAAATGTCTTAACAAAAATCTTTACTAAGTTAGTAGATCCAGCATTTTATCTAAATAATGTCTTAACAATCTAAGTAGGCCCCTAATGTCTTAAGGAAAATCAAAGATAGTAGATCCAGCATTTCATCAAAGAAATGTCTTAGCAAAAATCTAAAATTGCAGATTCAGCAATTCATCCAAGTAGGGTCTTTACAAAAATCTGGAATTTCTGGCTTTTATTTTTTACAAGGCAACACTCACCATTTTTTGTTCAGCTTGAAGTCCTTGTCAGTCTTGTTTTTTTCACACCACATTCACACAGTTTGTTACACTTATCTCAAATACGCCAGACTTCACTATAAAATTACGTTTTGCGAGACAACAAAAACGTCTTGCATCATGAAGCTTTTTATATTATTTACTATGACAAGGTGGTCATGGATCCGGCTCAAACGTCTAACTCGGTAAATAGCTAATACCTTACCAAAAATACAGTGTCAGTCAGAAATAAAAATCTAGAAGATAGAGGTACGAAAGAGGTTAATAGAGGCTTTTAGTGAGAAGGTGGTGGAGTTGGTAGTGCACTCAGTCTCAAGATTTATGGCAGAAGTGTCGCAGGTTTGAGTCCCGTTGATGTCACATTCTTTTAGCAGTACTTTTCACCCTTTTACTGTATCGGCCAGATCACTCCTTGCTTTGCTTGTTAACTTCCACACACTGATCAATTGTCTGTGTGGGCGGAGCTAAGGCAAGGTGAAGAAGAAACCGCCAACCTCTAAAAAAAAATGGCATGACATGAATCCCAGTTAGTAGATCCAGCATTTCATCTAAATAATCATCATTTATTCATAATAGCATTTCATCTATTTATCTTGACAATCCAAGTAATGGCTTAAAAATCAAAGAGTAGATTTAGCATTTCATCAAAGTAAGGTCTTAACAAAAATCTAAAACAGTTTATATTCAGCATTTCATCCAAGTAGCGTCTTAACAAAAATTTGGAAGATGATAGAGGTACAAAAGGTATAACAGAAGTCTGTCCGTAGATCCAGCATTTCATCCTTATGATGTCTTATCAAAATCTAAAATTAGTTTATGCATTTCATCTAAGTAAATTCAGAATTTGTCATATTTTAAGAAAAGTGCTTCACATCACATATTTCTGAAAAATTGTGGCACCCTGTGTTTTTTTTTCAAAGTTAGCAACATCCTTTGTAGTTACATCACAAGACAATAACTTAAACATTTACCTGAGGTATGTAAAAAATATATTAATACATGTTTTAAAATTTTTTAGGTGGATGCAATCAAAGAGGCGCAGCGGCGTCATTACCGTCAGTGGTTAATGGACAAACAAACCTCAGCGACCACGCCAATGTGAGTGGATATTTGGATATTGAGAAAGCATAATAATGCTGTCCATAATCCTGTATGAGTACCATTTTAAATTATCTTTATATTCTAAGATAAAGGAAATACCGTAATTGGTTTGTTGCAGCCTAATTTGATGTAAATTTCTTACTATTAACAGATATTAACTAACGGAGCGAGCTTTTCCTTTGAGGACAATTCTGTAAGTTGCGGGCCCCTTACGCTCTGCTACCAATTGTGTAAGGTGCGGACCCATAGTAGATCATCATTTTGGCTTCCCTACTTAACAATAATTGTGAAAAGCTCAGTTGGAGCGAGCTGCATGAAATATTAGTTATATCATATTCACTTTATGATTAATATAGGCT
The DNA here is from genome assembly GCA_035578135.1 of Flexamia atlantica. Classification (NCBI taxonomy): domain Eukaryota; kingdom Metazoa; phylum Arthropoda; class Insecta; order Hemiptera; family Cicadellidae; genus Flexamia; species Flexamia atlantica. The sequence continues at coordinate 9,906,820 of JAQJVK010000012.1, read as the reverse complement.
TATTGCATTTGCCGGATAAGAGAATTATTAATATTGAAACAGGAGCAAGCTATGGTTGCTCACACTAGAAGGGCGCGGCCTTGATAAAACAAATAAATCTATAGACATGTATAAGGAATCAGTAAAGTTAAACTAAAAGATTTCCTAAACCCGTTAACTCCCCCCTTCCTAAAAGAATAATTAAATGCATGACAAATCTGTTTATATAATAATCAAAGAAAAAAAACCTATTAATACAGCGATCCAGGTTGCTTCTTCTGCTCTGCAAGCCACATACACATTGAGTAACCACACTTCAGGTTCATATTGCTCTTCCTCCCTTCTCCAAAAGGGATACGAGTCGTTTTGAACTATTCTAGATAATTTTGTCAATAGTTGGAACCGAATGTGGTCTTTAGCGTCGCAACTCAGCGAGTGTTGACTTAGTGTGTTATGTAGACATCTTCTCACCACCTTCTGTGGCCGCGGACCAGATGTTCAAGTGAGCTGATCGCGGACACCCACCACCCGGTGATGCTGGAGAGCTTCTTACACAGTGTGTTATGTCAATATCAACTCGCTGCCGTCAGTGGCCAAGCTTCACACATAGTGTGTTATGTCGACAGCAACTCACAGCCGTCCGTGACCGAGTCCGTGAGTGTGTTATATCAACAGCAACTCGCCACCGTCAGTGGCTGAGGTTCACACATAGTGTGTTATGTCAACAGCAACTTGCCGCCGTCAATGGCCGAGCTTCACACATAGTGTGTTATGTCGACTGCAACTCACTGCCATCCGTGGCTAAGCTTCACAGACAGTGTATTATGTCAACAGCAACTCGCCGCCGTCCGAAAGAGCTTCACAGACAGTGTGTTATGTCGACAGCAACTCACCGATGTCAGTGGCTGAGCTTCACAGACAGTGTGTTATGTCGACAGCAACTCACTGCCATCCATGGCTAAGCTTCACAGACAGTGTGTTAGTCGACAGCAACTCACCGCCATCCGTAGTCGAGCTACACAGACAGTGTGTTATTTCAATAGCAACTCTCAGCCGTCCGTGACCGAGCTTCACAGACAGTGTGTTATGTCGACAGCAACTCACTGCCGTCCGTGGCTAAGCTTCACAGACAGTGTGTTATGTCGACAGCAACTCACCGCCGTCCGTGGCTAAGCTTCACAGACAGTGTGTTATGTCGACAGCAACTCACCGCCGTCCGTGGCTGAGCTTCACACATAGTGTGTTATGTCGACAGCACTTCGCCGCCATCCGTGGCCGAGCTTCACAGGCAGTGTGTTATGTCAACAGCAACTCACCGCCGTCCGTGGCTGAGCTTCACACATAGTGTGTTATGTCGACAGCACTTCGCCGCCATCCGTGGCCGAGCTTCACAGACAGTGTGTTATGTTGACAGCAACTCACCGCCGTCCGTGGCCGCGGACCGTACATTCGGCGAGCTGATCTCAGACGCCCACCATCCGGTGATGCAGGAGAGCTTCACCATCCACCTTGGGTCGCAGATGAAGCAGATGCACAACATCCGGCTCCTCTGCACCGACGTGCTGGACTTCTGTCAGCTGCGGAGAACTGCCTCGGGGTGAGATTGGTGTACAGTAGACTCCCTCCTATCTGGACATCTCAGAATATTGCCAAAATCAAGTGAGAAAGTCGTTTATGCGAGTATACATAATATTTTAATGTGTATTTTTTATTATTCGATATTATGGACTATTTGCCACAGTCATCCCTCACTTATTTGACAGTCTGTGTAACTCCACACTTAAACAACTGACAGGAAAACTTCAAACTACCTTTATTTCAAAACATTTAGTTTCAATTGTTTCTCGTGTACTCATGTAAGTTATAATACATGTAGTTTATATGTGAGACTCAAATCTGTTATGTGTATAAAAACCCATTAAAAATTCCAATGTTCTGGATGACTCGAGAAACCCCAAACTCGACAACCTCTGCGTTCACGAATAGATTAGTTAGAGATGTTTTAGTGTAGCCTATATAGATTTTACTGAAAATAATACCTACGGTATATTTGTTTAGGATTGATTTTTTCATTTAGTTTAGTCAGTTAAATTAGTCAAAAAGTAAAAAAAATTGCCTCAGCTTAGAACATTTTCTTCAAGGTATTTGAAAGTAATATTTTATTAATATTTCCACATACACAATAATGTTGAAGATTGGATTCTGGGCACAAAACTAGATATCATAGCCACACCACTCTTTCTTCCCATTTGATTTGACTTTGCCGCTACAGTACCTTACTGTCTTTAGATCACCAAATGGGCATATCACCACATGGCGATGGGCAGTTGAGTTTTAAAAAAAGCTGCAACAAAAATGAAATCCAATCAATACCAGGGTTGTTGAGGATAATTATTCAGCCACAGTCATTCACGAAGCTAATGTTGTGTCTGTGATCGGCAGTACGCAGCCGCAGAGACTGCAGACGGCTCTCGCTCTCTACTCCAACGACCTGTGTGGCCTGGTGTTGCTCTCTGACACCCACCTCGGCAGCTACTCTGCCTCCGGCATCTCCAAAGGTAGGTCGGAGTACATTGAGACGATTTGCTAGATGAGCTGTGCAATCCAGCCAGGTCTTTTGAAAAACAGTAGATCTCACTGGGTTGGTATTAAATTAGTGTAATATAGGAAATAACTGGTTTACCTGTAGTTGAGTAGGCAATCAGAACAAAAAACTTTACTAGAAAAAGTCGACATCCCTTAAGTTAAAGTTTTGTGTCCTTTCTCATCTCAGGTAAGCCAATTGTCTCCTCTGCAATCCTAAGTAATATTACCACTTTGACTTTTGCCCTCCAGAAAAAAAGATCTAGCTAGTTTTATTATAGTGATTGTATTGAAAAATAATAGTATAAAGTAGGATTCAGATTTAGAATTCAGATTTTGTAACCACCATTTATTCTAAGAAAATGCTACAAAAAAAGTAGTTTTACCTTCAACTGACTTTTTTTCTTAACAAGTACCGTTGTTTTCTACGGTTTTGACGTACAAGTTGAAATTCTAGTAGATTCAAATGTCTAGGCCTAAAAACTTACTTTTAAGTCATTACTTTACTCATCAACCATTTTGAGTTGCTTTCCTGATAACCTTCCAATGAGAGTTTGTGCAGTCTAAAACTTAATGTGAGCAATGTGTACCAAAAAATGAAAAATATGAACCATTATTTGAACCATTCCTGAAACTCTACATAAACTGGTTGTATTTTGAATGTTCATTGTAGATTTCATAAACGTGTGCCAGAGCAGCACCGAGTTTCATTTCAGCAACGTGGACGACCAGATAGAACGAGTGAAGGAGGCCGTGAAGGAGGGGGTGGCTTGGAGGAAGGACCACATGGCGAGGGAGTCCACCCAACATCTACTGACCCTCACGTCTTCCGAGCAACAGGTACGGGAGAATTCGAACTTGGTCTGCTGGCGGCATAGTAAGATTCTAATCGGTCTATACTAGTTAAGATACTGCCCTTTATGGAACTTGGATACTTGTGGCATTATAGATATTATGTCAACTACAAGGGTCGTCCAGAAAGTAAAGAACGTTTTGTTACTAAATCTAGCTCTGTTGCCCCAACACCGCGACTGAGTGTGCGGTCTAAAGGTCCACTCAAGGACTCACTTTGAGCGAAGTCTCGTTGCCGACCGATCACACATTCATTTTACAGCTTTTCAAATGAAAAGTGGCAGTGGCAGAGAAACTCTTAGTTTCCCACTATAGCAACCTAATACGTAACAGCTTTTTCCACGTCTTGATAACATATTTTTATTTTTTTCTGATCAGTAGGTACTTCTTGAAGGACACCTGACAGACTCATAAAGTCTGCCAGGCTGGAGGGCGAGCTGTCGTGGAATAGATTCTACACCACAAGCCGGTTGGCTTTCTTGAGGTGGCTTTTGTCTGGTGGACCCTGTGAGGTTATTGGGTCAGAGGATGTGTAATGCTCATTAATATCAATTTTAAAGTTAATATTCTTTAATCAGGGGCCATTTAATCCATTGAAAATCTCTTTCCAGTGAAAGTATCTTTCACTTGAATTCCTTAGTGATTTGAACAGAAGAGATAGTTCATACAGTACCTTTGTTGGAAGGAATTCAATGGACATTCATAGTTATCAATATAAATTTAAAGGTTTTTTGTTTTTTTTCCACCATAAAACCTAAAATACAAACCTTTGTATGAGTTATAATGCTGCAAAACCTTAGTTCCAAAGTCAAACTTGATGTCGATTAGGTAAACTCATCGTCTATAGCAATCCTATGTTTTCAAAGTTTGCAAACAATATTGTTTCGCCCCTATCTCATCAGGAACTTTGAGAACATAGGATTGCTATAGACGGTGAGTTTACCTAATCTTTATGAGCGATTCCTGGTAGCCAATAGCCACAACTGATGTCGATGTCTATGTCAGTCGAGGAGGAGTGGCACCAAGAACCTCCAGACGGGAGACGTCTACCTGACCCACCACAGCAACCTGGCCGAGGTCCACGTGGTCTTCCACATGGTCGTCGATGACTCTCTCAGGTCCAGTGAGTATTTGCAATGGAGTGTTGTAAAAGTTATTTATGTTTGCTTGTCAATTTTCAAAGTCAGCTCAGCTAGAATCTAGAATTGTTCAAAATTTGATGGTGAAAGTCTTAGGTTGAGTAACAATGAGATGATAAAATACTCCTTCACTGGAGGATGATGAGGGACCTGTACTGTGTTTCAAAGTTGGCTTCGTAAGATTGTGAGCCATATAAATTCTATAGGGAATCTGTAGTTTAAGAGATTTTTAAGGTTGTAAATTTACAATTTACTGTTCAGGACATCTTTGAGAATTTACAAATTTACATTAGGCTGATGACATTTGGACATTTACAAAGTGAAGGAGGTTTTCTTCCGTTTGAAGGGGAGCCCTACACCAAAAGGTGGCTCCCATAAGTATTAAGCATTTTTCTGCCTCCCTCAAAGAATCTGTCTCCTTTGTGCTAAAACATATATATTATTCTGTCAAATTTCATACTATAAAAACCAATTAAGTGTACTGGAAAGGTTTCTAATAGGCCTAGTTATTTTAGTATTTAGTGCATAAAATGGATCTTCCTCCCTTGAGCTAAAGGGTTATTTTTAGCAAAAGTGAGAAATACAAACAATATTTTTCCCAGCAACTGCAGTTTTGTATTCCCAAACTATAAATATAATCACAGTTACTTATTGTAGCTGAATGCGGCAATGCGGCTGAATGCAGTGGTTTGAGGTTATAAATGAGTCGCGCTCAGTTGAAACTAAATGGAAGTGGAAGCACTGGAGCGTGTAGAATAACAATGTTATTAGTTGGTGGATATAAAGTATTTTTTCGTTTTCTCCTCATTAAACAACTGTTTTATAGTGTTTAATCTGACTCTTAACACATGGTTGCAGGAAAATAATTTTGTAGCATACTCTCCCAAATACAAAAAAACCTATCAACAACATTTCATTCTGTATAATCCCTCAGTTCTAATTGGGTGAACAACTCTGATTCTAGGTGAGATCAACTCGAGACATCCAGCGATCCTGGGTCTGCGCAACATCCTGAAGACAGCCTGCTCGTGTGACATCACCACTCTCACCGTGCCTGTGCTGCTGACCCATGAGATGACCGAGGTAAACCGCTTGTTGCATCTGAGGTAAACCGCTTGTTGTGTCTGAGGTAAACCGCTTGTTTTGTCCAAGGTAAACCGCTTGTTGTGTCCGAGGTGAACCCCTTGTTGTGTCCCAGGTAAACCGCTTGTTGTGTCCGAGGTAAACCGCTTGTTGTGTCCGAGGTGAACCCCTTGTTGTGTCCCAGGTAAACCGCTTGTTATGTCCGAGGTAAACCGCTTGGTGTGACCGAGGTAAACCGCTTGTTGTGTCTGAGGTGAACCGCTTGTTGTTTCCGAGGTAAACCGCTTGTTGTGTCCGAGGTGAACCGCTTGTTGTTTCCGAGGTAAACCGCTTGTTATGTCCGAGGTAAACCGCTTGTCGTGTCCGAGGTAAACCGTTTGTTATGTCCGAGGTAAACCGCTTGTTGTGACCGAGGTAAACCGCTTGTTGCGTCCGAGGTAAAACGCTTGTCGTGTCCGAGGTAAACCGCTTGTTGTGTCTGAGGTGAACCGCTTGTTGTTTCCAAGGTAAACCGCTTGTTGTGTCCCAGGTGAACCGCTTGTTGTTTCCGAGGTAAACCGCTTGTTATGTCCGAGGTAAACCGCTTGTTGTGTCCGAGGTCCGCTTGTTGTGTCCGAGGTAAACCGCTTGTTGTGTCCGAGGTAAACTCGGACACATTTCTTATTCATACTTGGCTTAAAAATGACTTAGGACCTATCTGGGTTGGTAGGTCACCATTTCAAATAAAGGGTAAAGTACAACTAAGGTGCCACAACAACTGTGTAGTATCAGCTTGACACTAATGTTTTGATCATTGGGGTATGGTTAACAGATTTTAATTCAGATTCATTAGCTAAAGTTCGGATCAATTTGGTATCTTAAGACAATAAAGGGGTTTAATTCAGATAGTTTACCGATCGGATGGTCACGACATGAATTGGCAAAACTATTCATTGAATTGGGGCATTGTTATGATCATATTTCAACGTGACATTCTTTGCATCAGATTATTTTATTTTATTTTGGTCGGTAAGTTTACTTTAGTATCAGCTATCAAATTAGATACTATTTGAATTGTTCCATTGAGTTCATTCAAAAAATTATAGAATATAGTCATAAACATGCAGTTCAGCTCCATATTGATTGACCATAGTACTTTATATTTTTTACCTTACTTGAAATTGTGACCTACCCCAGTAGGTATTTTAAGCCAGGTATGAATGAGAAATGAGTGTAAGAAGATTATGACACAATCATTTGTTTAAGAAATTATGCCAATTAATTACGAACTGATATGATTACGAGCAGGGCCGGATTTAAGCATAGGCGCCTAGGGGCCTGCGCCACAAGAGGGCCCGCGCCACACAAAAATATATATACATTATTTTTTAATCCAGGAATTATCGTAATTTGGTACTCAATAAACCTCGACCAAGAATAAAAAGAGAATTAATAATTGTTATCCTTATTGAACGTGAAACATAAACAACGTGATTTAAGTACTGTACTTAAATACAAGTAGCAGACAGCTCAAAAGATATGACATCAAGTCCACTGTAGGTCATCTGTTGCGGACGGCGCAGCGCCGCTTTGTGGGCAGCAAAATTCTCGAAGTAAGGGTGGGGGGCAAGGTGAAGAGTGGTGAAGAGAAGAGAGTAATATAGTGTTCAGGTTTCTCAGTCGAAAATGTAAACAGATTGTGACGTCTTTTGAGTACCGGGAACATAACCTGCAGCTAGGACAAAAATTAATGTTAGCCAATCAGAGAAAGAATATTCTTGATACCTCACCTAAAGCTATACCCCATGGTTGAATTCCACCATGTTTATACCCAATAGGCTAATAGAGCTTGCAGAACCTGATATGGGTCTACGATGGACGATGGATGCCACAAGTTTTGGTCCACCACAGGCCATACGGAGTTAGACAACATGACAGGATAATGATATTCATGGGAGTAAATTCAGCAATTTTAAGGGGGAGGGCAAGATTGTCTCTGCCTCTATAGCTAAATTTTAACCCCCCTCCCCTTTAAAATGTGTTAGACGCTGTTTTGTTGAAAAATCTTTCCCAAATATATGACGGCCGTGAAAGGTCTGAGAGATTTAACGATAATGATACGACCGATGATGTTCGAAGGTTACGATACAGCCAAGCCTAGCCAAGAGCTATTTGTTATTGCCATTATGTGACCGAGAAATCTGCTAGCCAATGTACACTTAAAGCAGGGTGCCCAACAGAATTCTCATATTAAATTTCAAACTTTTTTCTTACTTTTCCATACCATTAAAAATGCCTACTATTTAAATCAGTAATGTAGCTTTTAAATCGAACACTTGAGCACTATATTTGATGTAAAATACAGACGGCCGCAACGCGACCGACAGATTTACCGGCCGCGATGTGTCAAAAGGTTTACTGACCGCAATGCGACCGAGAAATTTGCTGGCCACGAAAAGACTGGACGATTTTCCGACCGCAATATCACCGAGAGATTTGCCAGCCGCGGTATTATGACCGACGACCGCGATTCGACCGACAGATTTGCCAAGAGCGGCATAAACGACCAGGTATAGATTTCCCGGCCGCAGTGTGGTCAGTAGATATGACAAAAGAGCTTGAGACTTGACGGTCGCGAAACGACCGAGAAATATACCGGTTAACTGCTGAATAAACAGATTTTTTGGTTACGCTAGGGCCAAAAGATGTGACGGCCACGAAAAGAACGAGAAGCTTGATTTTGTCGGCCGCAATGCGACCGACAAGTCGGGAAGGACTGAGGACAATGGTTACTAAACAGTATCACGAAACTGACACATACTTTCTCCCTTAAAGTAATTTAAAATTAGGAAAACTTATACAATGAAATAAAAAAAAATAACAATTAATTATCACACAAATACATACCAAATTTTATCAAAATCGGTTAGTAAATGTTGGAGATACCGGTTTTTAAATATTTGCCATAAGAATAACATTGGACAACGTACTCAAGGCCACTCTTCTATATTATTAAAAGAACTACTGGGATTTTGTGCAGAGCAAATCGACCCCTAGAAATTAATTTTTCTACACATATTTGTTATCAAATTAAATCTATTACTCTCTAGATGTTCCTTAGTGTAGCCTTGACGTACCTTACTGCGTTTACCACCAAACTAAAATATCAATTATCTTTACAACCAGTAGACGTAGACTAATGATTCAAGATACTAGACTATTTAGTTTTTCAAGCCAAATTTAATGGTTGCAAGTATATTATCTTTAAAAGTTACAGTTTATGTGAAATTTGAAAAATATGAATTTTTATACTTAAACCCCCATAACTTCTGAACCTGAATTTTTACAGACATGCAGGTGGTGTCATTTTGTTTGCCATAAATCGTAAAATTTTATTTTTTTATCGTTAGAGCGGTTTTTGAGACATTTTGATTTTTGTAGTTTTATTGGTTTCATGGGGTAAATAACCTTAAAAATCAAAAATTCAAAAAATGAAAAAATCGCCTGGATATATCATGGTTTTATACCTACATCCCAAATTTCATGAAAATCGGACTGATAATGTCGCCTCTAGCTTTGTTTACATCCATACACACTCACACAGACAGACACCTCGCCGAAAACTCGAAAGTTGTGATGAAAACAATACTTTCTCCATATACATTGTAAAGAGGGGAGAAATTAAAAGGGAGGACATTTGTTATCCTAAAAACGGCCGGTTGGGCACTATGGTCCTGGGGGCCCGCACCACTGAGTGAGCCTAGGGGCCCAAAAGTCCTAAATCCGGCCCTGATTACGAGGATGGTTTTATGGATTAATGTAGTATTAAATTGTGCAGTATTCTTCAGTGAGACCATCGCTTACCTAACCTTCAAGATACTAGATTTCAGGACACATCACCGTCTTAGTCTTATGGGTTAACTTACAGATGTTTTCGAACATCCAGATATTAAGATTATATTCCAGGATGATTTCAAACCTTTTCTGATTTATTTTAAATTGCCCGTTTTTATTATACTACCTAGCTACCATGCATGAGAGACGAGAAATATTGAGGATATAAATGGTTACAGGAGATGACTGTTGCGTGGTGCAACAAACGAGCTGAACTCGTATTCAAGTGTGTCAAGGGCTTCATGATAGAGATGGCCTCGTGGGGAGGATCAGACCTGAAAAATCTCCAGTTCCTAGTTCCTAAGGTAATTAAAATTTGATACCTTCCTTCACAATATGATCTTTCTTTTCATAGGATGGTGTTGTTGTAAGGCTTTTTAAGGAACTGATTAAACATTTGCCTTGCTGAGATGAGAATACTCAGAATAGAACAGTCCATTTAGTATGAAAGCAATGTGGTTACTTGGGGGCATATTTTTTCACTGACCAAATTACCAAAAAAGTATTCATCAATGTCCAAAATCAGATCTTTTTTAGATGCCCCAGCCTTTGAATGTTTTAACCTTTTGCTTCTGATACATCATTTATGCTTTACCAAACTGCCCATCTTAATGTCGTGAAACTTTGGAAAGTTGTTCTTTATATTCTTGTGAAGGTTTCTGTCATATCCCTGTCTTCAAATTCTCTCAGTGCTCCGTCCCTTGGGCTTCAAAAAGTTCCTGTGTTCAACCTTATAGAAGAATAGAAATAACAAATTGAATTGGGAACAGCCGTGAATACCAAACCTCATTATTGAGCAGAAGTATGATAAGTTGATTCCAGCAAATTCTTCACAGATCTAATTACCACTACCAATGTCTAAATGTAATGTTTTCTTACCCTTGCAAAGGACTTGGACATCAACAGTTTATAATATTATGGAATTTATCCCTATTTCCATCTGAAAGTTCATCTTAGTTTAATGCTCTTTTTGGTTTCAGGGTATTTCCGAGGACGTGTTTGCCAGTCTAGCTGCAATGCTGCCGAGCATATTCCGAGTTTCAAATCCGCTTGTCTTCAAAATGTCGCCTGCTCAACCTACCAACACTAAACAGGATAAAAAGGAAAAAAGTAACAAATCCAACAAGTGATAGCCAAAAGGCTTACTAAACAAAAGCATTCCAAACTGTTGAAAACTTGTTGATTTTTACAGTATGTGGTACCAGTCAAAAAATTCCCTTATAATTTTCACCCTATAATCAAATTGAATATTGTGTGATTACAAAAAATGTAAGAAAGACTAATACAATCGCAAAATAGAGTAGACTCTACTAAAGAATCTACTCCTGAAGTAGAACCTCATTAATCCGAATTAAGGGTATCAAATGTCCTGTTAATCTAAACTATAAATTTAGAAAAAATTACAAAATGATACAAATTTGGTAAATCATAAGATAAATAATACATTATGTTACAATGTGAGATGTAGACCACCAGCAAGGGGTATTTTAAGGTGATGATGAGTGTAAGATGAATGTTGGATGATTGTGGTGCGATCTTGTAGTCTTGTTACTGACTAAGGCTGACATGTCCTTAGACAGGACTGTTAATCAATAGCCCTACAGCCAATGGCAACATGGGGGCCCACAGTTTATCGTGGGATCCGAACCAAAATTTTGCCAGTTAATTACGAACTGATAAAGTTATGAGGATAAAGGAGCATTAATGAAGAAACTATCATTTTAAAAGACTATAACGTGTGATCGGCAGAATTAATTTTGCCGAGAAAACTATCACACATCGTTGACGGACATAGTTTTTTCTGCAAGAGAAGATTGTGCAAGATTGGGGGACATCATTTTTCCGAAAAAAACTGTACTTGTGAGTGGCACACATAATTTCGCCATAGTTGATTTGAATAATTCTATAATCTGAACTAAGATCTGTCCCAATTAGAATAGATCAACGAGGCTCTTCTATAACTTTGAAAAAAAAGGTTCTAAGCTCTCTCATTTCTCGAATTTCCACCTCTCAAACATTTTCAGTTTTGTTTTATATTAAAACGAGGTTGATTTAAGTAAAAATGTTTACTTAAGTACGGTATCTTGGCTTTATATTATAATTTTTACCATCTACTTTAAGATTAATTACTAGTACCTGGTGGACCGAGCCTTGCTCGGTGTTATTTCATGTTTACCAGTTCATTTAGTTACTATAAAATATCTCAATGTCATAAAATGTATCAATATAAACCTTTTTTATTGCTCCATGGACTCTTCATCCCACCTGCTGTATTTTCCCTTGATAGCTGTAGATTCCAAACAGCTGTTATTATTACTTCATTTGTTTACACTTTCCTTGTTTATTTTCGTTGCTATCACGGCAACCCATAAGGCCAATGTTAAAATTTTACAACTTTAAAATTCGATTTATTACGTTATTAGATTTTCTCTGGCCAAGTAATCTGCGTAAAAGACGTTTTTGAGTCATAAATTACTTATTTCCAGACTTTGAAAGAAATCCTCGGAGCCGTTTTTGAGATAAATGTGCAAGCAAGCATACAAGCAAGCATACAAGCAAGCACGCACGGCCGGACGATAACATTGCTCATATAAGAGTATAGGATAAGTTTGTGTAAACATGTTTATTGTTAATTTCATATATTTTGTTTGAATATGATATGAATAATATATTTATTTGTGATACTATAAATACTGTAATTATATGAATTAAGAAAGATATTAAAATTGATTCATATTTTGTACCTTCCCTCTACTAAAAAATTCAGTACAGTAACTATTAGACGTAGACCTGAAGAGCAAACCAAATCCAAGAATTTCTGGGAATGGCTAAGCTTAATTGAAATTTCTTGTACATATTTTAGTGATGGTTTTATACAAATTTAGTTTAGTTTTTGATTATGTAATACTTGATTGCCCTAGACAATCAAAACACGGGATGGACTGTATTCGAATGTTTAAGGGAGGAAAAACATAAAATTCATCTGCTGACGAGCCAACTTAGCTGCTTTTAACTTACAGTACAACAAACTAAAATTTTTAATCCATGGTAATATTTATAAATAATTATTCACATTTACGAAAGAATTTGGATTGGATGAATATTTTACTTTTTATCATAGAGTCAAGATGATGATTACATTTACATTTCATGCAGTATTTATAACTATTGTATGGATGAAGAAAAATCATATATCAACTGACACCTCCAGGATCAAAAAATTGTCATCTGAAGGTGAAAGAAAAAGAAAACTCTTCAAATAGAGGCCAGCAAAAGAAGGTCAAAGAGGCTGTCACAGACGCAACAGCTCTGAGGTTAACCGAACTTTTGAGTTAATAAAAGAAAACATTTGTGTAAAGGAAAATATATATTGCAGCAGACCTGCATACTCAATGAATTTCAAATGTAAATCAATATTTCAATCCAACATAGCAAGATTTGACATGTTTTTGTAAGCTCCATAAGAATAACATGGGGAATGAGTACGCAGGTTTGCTGCTACAGGTATATTAAAACTGGGTGGTTTTAATTCAATATTTAGTAGATCTGAACTAGAAGAAGCCATTTACCAAGTTTTATCAAGATATGTTGAGAAATGAGCGAGATATAGAATTTTACTTATTTCCCATAAGGTTAACATTGAGACAAAGGACTGTGTTTACCCTACTGTTGGTATGCAGTGGTTCAAGATACTAAATTGTTTTTTTTTTAGCTGAATTCAATGGTGCTAGCCAAAATTGGATTATTTTTATTTTTCTATTTCAAAAACCCAAAAAACCTATTTTGGGGGGGTTTATCCCCCTTTTACCCCCCCTTCTGGTGGTTCGATCGGGCTGATTTACGAACTCGTCCAATTGATTGCCACTTTACATGTCTGTACCAAATTTCATAAAGATCGAACCAATTTTATTTATGGCCGCTATCGTGCTAACAGACACATCTATCTATATATATATATATATATATATATGTATTTATACATGTACATATATTTGCACAAACCGACATTAATGCTTGTTTATTGGTTACTTTTTAGAGGAATGTAGTCCATGTAGTGGCAGCACAGCATCCGTAGCAAATATTTGTTCTCTGTTTGTTATAGGTTAGGTTTGAAGGATCGAGAAACGTATGTTTATGCAAGGACTACATTATGATTGAAAGTATGTTTTTTTCTGCATAGCATGATGTAAAATATCGTACGTTACACGGCCGGGAAGTTTTGCTGTACTCGCATGAAAATCCCGCACTCGCTTTCGCTCGCGCGGGAACTATCATGCTCGTCCGGGAAAACAGTACTTCCCGGCCTAGTAACGTAATATACTATTTCGTCATACTGCTGCGAAAACGACTGTTTTCAATACATGCGTTGGGGGCGAAAGTAGCTCTTTTTCACCCTAGGGAGGGAAAAGAAGCTGATGTTGAGGACGTCAGCTGTTCGCTTTATGATGCACTAAAACTGCAACCTGTGTAAGTCAGCGTCGATGGTGAGCTATCGATTGCATCGAGAGTGGTTATCGATTATTATTATCAATTGCATTTCATTGTTGCATTGTTGTCGCTTTAATCAATATGTGCAACTCCACCAATCAAATATTAAATCCGTTCGATACATCGATAGTTGTTCATTGTTGTCAATCTAACCTAACACAAATAAAACAGACAATCAGCTGATTGTTTTAAATAGCAAGAACAAGATGGGGGTTTTTTCTAAACGGGTTTCACAATTTACTAGCTACAAGCAATCTCCGTTGTATCTTTACTGAGATAGCTCGTAGCTAGTGAATTGTAAAACCCATTTAGAAACACCCCCATGGAAGCATCTTTGGGAGATATCTTTTTATAGTGATGTGGCTTAGCGAAATTACCGTTACCTGGCGGATAAAAGCATCAAATTTGGTGTGAAGGTACCTTATGGTGTACTAATAAATTTTAGCTTAGGAGCCCATTTGAATTTTTAAAAATTTCCACACCCGGCACCAAAATCCGAATGTGGTATGTAAAATAACAATTAAAATGGGATCATTTTTGAAAGAAAGTTACTTAAGTGCATTTTTTACATGTCTTTTTTTAGATATTGACTTGGAAACAACGCCTATCGACGTTTAGTGGTTAATCCTTTATTTTGACAGGATAATAATTTTCGGCCGCCATCTTGGATCCGCCATTTTGGATATCAACTCAATTTTTTTAAACGTAAAGGTGGTGTGGTGACGCATAATTTTAAACTAGATTTTCACGCTGATTACGATACTGAAATCCGTTTTTGAAAATACGCATTCGTTAAAAAGATATACTCAAATAAAAATTTATCCCTATACATTTCTTATGGGCGTTTCATATTTTTAGCTTTTTTAAAAATTATTTTTCTTCTATCTCTCATTATAATTAAGATATGTACTTAGTTGTAGTCGTAGAATACTCAGTGGAGTAGCGGCTCTCATTTGAAATATTAATCATAAATTTCGGACAAGTGACAGATGAGCTATAAGGCATAATATGAACTTAATACCCCCGTTGCAGCAGACCTGCATACTCAGCGAATTTCAAATGCAAAACAACATATTTCAATCCAACATAGCGAGATTTGGCATGTTTTGGTAAGCTCCATAAGATTAACATGGGGAATGAGTATGCAGGTTTGCTGCTACAGGTATGTTTAAACTGGATGGTTTTAATTCATTATTTAGTAGATCTGAACTAGAAGAAGCCATTTACCAAGTTTTATCAAGATATGTTGAGAAATAAACGAGATATAGAATTTTACTTATTTCCCATAAGGTTAACATTGGGACAACGTACTGTGTTTACCACTTTCAATATCTCGGTAACCAATGGACATAGAGCAGTGATTCAAATTACTAAATTGTTTGTTTTTTTGAGCTGAATTCAATGGTGCCAACAAAAATTCGATAAATTTTATTTTTCAATATAAAAAACTAAAAAAACCCTTTTTTGGGGCGGTTCATCCCCCTTTACCCCCCCTTCCGGTGGTCCGATTGGGCTGGTTCACGAACTCGTCATATCGATTACTACTTTACATGTCTGTACCAAATTTCATCAAGATCGGACCATTTTTACGGCCGCTATCGTGCTAACAGACACATATATATATATATATATATATATATATATATATATATCTAAAAATTCGAACGAATGGTGTTTTTTGCTTCAGGGGGTTGCAAAACGAAAAGTTATCATGATCTGGGGCTTAGGTCTTACCATGAGACCTACGGTAATAGCTTCTTCCCTATAGGGGAAATTCGCTAAAAATAAATTTTCGGTATTTTTTTAATCAATTATCTATATCTCCGGTTTTAAATAAGGTATTAAGTTCTTTTTGGTCTTAAATCACTCAGTAAACCATCAGCTTTCAAGTGAGCTAACTCTCAATAAAATCATATAAAAGTTTAAGTGACTCATGAGCTTTCACTCAACATAAATTCGTTTTACTTACATAATTTTACAGTTCTTGAAGGATTTGTCTAGTTCAAAAGAAGACTAAAAAATCTTAAAGGTCTTAATTGGCTCTGTAGATTATTGGCTTTCATCTGAGTCATAAATTATTTTAATAGATTGCGTTTCAGGTGAGTTGTGGTCCAAAAACATGCATAAAATTGATTTTTTCAGACATTTTTGTTCATATAAAGACTGTTATCTCCATTTCTTGGACAGGTATAAAGTTCTGAATGCTTTTAAAAGACTCAATAAAATATCAGCTTTATTTTGAGACTATGATCATTTAATTTGGACAAGTTCGTAGTGAGATATAAACCACTATTAAGCGTAAAATTTAAAAATAACTAATTTTTATCTCGTAATGAGCCTTAAAATCCATTAAAAACTCAACCAAATTTACGTATCAATATATCAAACAAAAGCCAAATTATCACTGCGTATTTTAAGACCAAAATGATTTAAATACCTAATTTGGAACCCGAGATACAAATACTTAATTAAAAACAAATTTCCGAAAAATTGACTTTTAAGTTTCATTGAGGCTCATAGCTCATCTGTTACTTGTCCGATGTTGATAATTAATATCTCAAATGAAAGCTGTCATTTCACTAAATATTTACGAGACTAAAACTATCTGAATATGTTAATTGTAATGAGAGGTATAAGGAAAATAATAAAAAATGCTAAAATATGTCAGAAAACGCCCATAAGAAATGTATAGGGATAAATTTTTATTTGAGTATATCTTTTTAAGGAATGCATATTTTCAAAAACGGATTTCAGCATTGTAATCAGCGTGAAAATCTAGTCTGTAATGATATGTCACAACGCCATCTTTACGTTCAAAAAAATTGACATGATATCCAATATGGCGGATCCAAGATGGCGGCTAAAAATTAATACCCAATCAGATTGAAGTATTTACTACTCAGCAAGTAAGGCGATGGTTCCAAATCGATATATTGGAAGATATTAGCTTGGATACACATAAATCAAATTTTTTCAATATATATTTCTGTATTTGTCGGCCATTTTGGATTATGGTGCCGTGTATGGAAATGCTTAAAAATTCGTGAGGGTTCCTAAGCTAAAATTGATTAGTATACCCTAAGGTACCTTCATGCCAAATTTGGTGCTTTTATCCAACTGGTAACGGTGTTCTTAAAATACAGCCCTAAGCAACCGGGCTATAAGAGGGTTCCCTACCAACGGCAGTTTTCGTTTTTCTGCGACACTGGCGGCGACTTTTGGAACTGCGGCTCCATAAGAGCCCATGTTAAATTTGTGCACTTTTCGCCGCGCAAGCCGGTGCAGAGGTAAACGCGGTGTCATTTAGCGTCTCCAATTCTTAAAATAAAAGTTATTCAGAAATAGGATTGTAAAGATGAAGAGTTGCAGAGTGTTTATTGCTTCTCCAAAATCGTTGGTCAACTTCCACGGAATGTATCTACAGAATACCTTAAAATGAACAATTTTGGGTTAGCAATTAACATTCTACAACTCTTTGTCTTTGAAATGCTACGTTAAATTACATTTTATTTTGAAAACTGTCGGCGCTAAATGACACCGCGCGGAGCGTGTTTTAGGCATATTTTGGAGTAGGTAGGGAACCCTCTTAAGGTATAGATTGGTTTTCTTAAGAGGTTAGCGTGTTGTATTGAACGATATAACGAAAAATATAGTTCATTACGCGGGTCAAAAGGCTGAATAAATATTTAATTTTGCCTCAGTGAGAAGATAAGCTAAGCGATAACGATGTTAGCGGTAATTCTGATTCATGATATGAAACAGTAGATTAAAACATTCATTGTTGCAATCGATTCTTCACAGCTTTCGATATATCAATCGTTATCATCACCTGACATAACATCAAAACAACTGACAGATAATCAGCTGATTTTAAAATGCAAGAACAAAATGGAAACAACTAACTCTTTCGTCTGTAAAACCTTGGTCACCGGTCTGACACTTAATTGGAGCCAAGTGGCAAGCTTATTGGAGCGGGTTAGTTCGATGCACTTTATTCAGATGGCGTTGTAAAAACATGACTTTCTTATTTTTTGATTAGGATTTTTGCGGACATTTGCCATCACTGATTAGAAAAAACAAGTTTCACGACGGTTCGGGATCTGGAATCTGATCCCGTCTTCAGGTGGAAGAAAACCTAGAACATAACAAGATTAGTAACACATAGCCAGGAAAACCTGGACAAAAACACAGCTAAAACAGAGAACTGTAAAAGCAGTCACGAAAACACTAAGCTGAAAAGAAAATACAATAACACAAAAAAATCCCACCTGAAGACGGGATCAGATTCAAGATCCCGAAACGTCGTGAAACTTGTTTTTTACTAATCAGTGATGGCAAATGTCCGCAAAAATCCTAATCAAAATATAAAATCACCATCACCAACAATGAATTTCAAACAAAGAAATGACTTTCTTCTTCTTCACTGATTCAGCCAATCAGAACGACGATAACGATCTGTTATCTGCTAACTTCCCGTTCCGTTTCCCCTGATTTTCTGTCACGACGCGACGTGTACACAACCATAACGAGTTGGAATTAATTTGATTGTGGGAAAATACCTAAAGTACGTTTGCAGAAAGTTGTTCTAGTGTAAGTTGTTTCGCGAAACAACTTGCACTAGCGGCAAACGCACTTAATCTAAACAAACCGGTAAAGTCATTAAAATTGAAAGTCTAGCAAACAAAACAAGAAAACGAAAATATAAACAAAACAGACGACGACGATCGATATGTCGCATCTACGACGATCGATATGTCGCATCGACGACGATCGATATGTCGCATCGACGACGATCGATATGTCGCATCGACGACGATCGATATGTTGCATCGACGACCATCGATATATCGCATCGATCTTTTTAGTTCGTAGCACTTTATTCATATGGCGCTGCTGTTCCCTTACCACCGAGTTAACATGGGAGTGCCATCTCTTTACGAAGTTCATTATTACTCTATGCCTTGGTTTTTTTAAGTAGTTAGCTCAATATTTTATGCAGTACGATGAAAAATATAGTTCATAACACCGGTCTAAAGTGGCCGCCCCTTGTAATGAAATATACTACTTTTCCTCTCCCGATTTCGATGCACTGAAAACAAAATACCCCTGTTGCAGCAGACCTGCAAACTCAGTGAATTTCAAATGTAAAAAAATATTCCCATCCAACATAGCGAGATATGACATGTTTTTGTAATCCCCGTAAGAATAACATGGGGAATGAGAATGCAGGTTTGCTGCAACAGGTATACTAAAACTGGGTGATTTTAATCAAAGATTTAGTAGATCTGAACTAGAAGAAGCCAAATACCAAGATTTATCAAGATGTTAAGAAATAAAGAAGATATAGAATTTTTTTATCTCCCATAATGATAACATGGGGAATGAGTATGCAGGTTTGCTGCCACAAAAATGGAATTATTTAGGATTTCAGCCTACATTATATATCGTCATTAAGAAACCGCAAACTAAGTTTTATTAATATATGTTGAGAAGTAAGCGAGATTTAGAATTTTACTTGGTTAACAATGGGACAACGTATACTGTGTTTACCACTTTCAGTATGTCGGAAACCAATGGCAATATTGCCAATGGACATAGAGCAATGATAAAACTAAATTGTTTGTTTTTTCGAGCTGGATTCAATGGTACCAACCAAAGTTAGATTATTTTAATTTTTCTATGTGAGAACCCCAAAAAACCAATTTTTGGGGGGGTTTTCCCCTTTGCCCCCCTCTTCCGGTGGCCCGATCAGGCTGGTTTACAAATTCGTCCAATCAATTACCACTTTACCTGTCTGTTCCAAATCTCATAAAGATCAGACCATTTTGACGGCCGCTATCGTGTTAACAGTCACATATATCTAAAAAAAATCGAACGAATGGTTTTGGAGGCCGCAAAACAAAATATTATCATGGTCGTGGGCTTCGGTCTTACATGAGACGTACCGTAATAATTTGTTCCCTATAGGGGAAATTCACTAAAACCATGAAATTTTTATCGACATCGTTTAGAGCCGTTTTTGAGAAATTTGGATTTTTGTCGTTTTTATGGGTTTTTATGGGGTAAAAACCCCTAAATTACAATACAGTACTATGTTTTAAAAAGTTTCAGTGGTAAGTGGCCACTTAATTAAAATATTTAAATACAACATATAATTTTGTGGCTATATCTGCAAGTTCATAGCTTAGTTGTAACAAAGCAATCAAATCTATGGTTGGGTAAAAACAACAAGTACCTAAATAAAGAGGGAGTAAATTGAAATTTACAACATCTTTTTATCTTTTCTAAACCTTTTTTAATGATTATTCATTGTGATTATATAATGCCAGCAGAATCGAGGGAAATATATAACAAAAAATAAGTCCCTTAAGTAGGTTAAAAATATTTTTTATCTTAAGACGTATATAGATTCAACGAACAAAAATCTCATAATTTAATGGTCCTTGCATACAGCAAAGCGAACTGATTCACCAAGTCTGTTTGATTCTGGATTTTCATGTGAGTCAGGAAATCAACACAGTTCATGGTTCACTTCTACATTTCACCCTCCAGGACCAATATTTATGATTCATGCTTGTGTTTCATAGAGGGGGAGGGTAACGTCATAGATGGGAAGGTCGATGGGAATATCTAACAATAACTGTTCACAATGGTTAAATACGTATATAATCATACTCATACCCTAGACCTCATCTTAAGGAGGGGGGCATGGGTGGATTTAGTTCTTTATTTTAGGGGGTGCCAGGTCACCTCTCTTATTAAGTACCGTATTGTATGCTCAAATTCAAAAATCAAACTCCTATTCAAGTAGTCCGTTTGCATCAGGCATACTCCAAAAACAATCTTTTTATTTTACTTGACAACAACCCTGTTGAAAATAATTATGTAATAGTTTATTCAAAGTTATGTTGAAAATTGATTCCCCTTTTCTGCCATACAAACCAGCGAAAATCAGGGGGTGCCGGGCATCCCCTGACACCCCTAGAAATCCGCCCATGGGGGGGAGCAAAGAAACTTCGTCATAGGGGGAAAATAATTTGAACAGGGCCTCGTGTTCCGTATAAAGATGTTGATGTTGGTAGATTAATTAGCCTATTTTAAATTTGTTATTTGTGAAATAAAGACTTCCATACATACATAGTAAAACAATAAACAAGTTAGGTACAAACTAACACGCCATAACAAATTCAATAGCACAAACATCATAAATATCTATTAACTCACAACTTTCTGGTGGAAGCAGCTGATATTCCAGTTCATAAGACCCAGCTTAGCGTAAACTGGCACAATTAATTGTTTTTTTTCTGTGAATTGAATTTCATTCCCAAAACACAAAATGTTAAGCTTAATCTGCATTTAACGATGTTTGTTATTTTGATTCTTTGCTCAAATTTCAAGGTAACTTCAGCTTCTTGTTTTTAAGCTTATCCTCTTCTCGTCTGGCATGTATACAGGGTGAGTCTTCTAAGCCGTCCACAACAGATCATAGGCGAACGGCTTAACATTCAAAGATGAAACAAAACATTTCCCCACTAAATCATACCCAAGGAACAACGTAAAAATATTTTTAACCTTTTTAAAATAGAGGGTGTTCCAAAAACCGGGGGTCACGGGCTCGAATCTCGGAAGTTTTAAATGTAAACATATGTCATATTGTACATCATTTTAAAGCCCTAAGCAAGACAAACAATTTGGTGAAAACAGAACTCAATTATCTTCATTATTTTCAAAATGGCGGCCGTTTTTGTGAAAAATATTAGTTTTTACGGAATACCCTGTATCTCGAGAACTACTGAAGGGTTTTTCGTTCTTTTTCAAAATTCTTAATCCTTGTAAACTCAGCTTTCATTTGTTATGCAAGATGCCGACATTAGAAGAAAATAAATATTTTTTTTAATTTTTTTTGTGAATGTTGGTAGTACTGAAAATTAAAAATTTTAAATGGCAACATATGTTAAATAGGATATCATTTTAAAGGTCTTGCAAAAACCTACAATTTTCCAATTTATACTCCCCTTCTATCTTAGGTAGTTTTTCAGAAATAAACAAAAAACTCTATTTTCCCATATAACGCCCATGTTAAATTTCCTGTACTCAATGTTAAAGGATGCAAATTTAAGTGCTTTGAGAACTGCATATTAACATGTACGTTATATGGGAAAATGGAGTTTTTTGTTTATTACTACAAAACTACTTAAGATAGGAGATAAGTATAAATTGAAAAGTTGTTGGTTTTTGCAGGACCTTTAAAATGATATCCTATTTAATATATGTTGCCATTTAAAATTTTTGATTTTCAGTACTACCAACATTTACAAAAAATAAAAATTAAAAAAATATATTTATTTTCTTCTAATGTCGGCATTTTGCATATCAAATTAAAGCTGAGTTTACAAGGATTAAGAATTTTGAAACAGAACGAAAAACCCTTCAGTAGTTTTCGAGATACAGGGTATTCTGTAAATACTAATATTTTTCACAAAAACGGCCGCCATTTTGAAAATAATAAAGATAATTGAGTTCTGTTTTCACCAAATTGTTTGTCTTGCTTAGAGCTTTAAAATAATGTATAATATGACATATGTTTACTTTTAAAAATTCCGAGATTCGAACCCGTGACCCCCGGTTTTTGGAACACCCTCTATTTTAAAAAGGTTAAAAATAATTTTACGTTGTTCCTTGGGTATGATTTAGTGGGGAAATGTTTTGTTTCATCTTTGTATGTTAAGCCGTTCGCCTATAATCTGTTGTGGACGGCTTAGAAGATTCACCCTGTATATTTATTCTTAAAAACTTCGACTTTCCACAAAAGGTCATTAAAAATAGTGTCCATTTTAAAGTCAATAGGCCTACTTAAGTTTTTTTTTTAATAACCAAGACTCATAATATGTAATTCAAACTTTAAGCTTGTATGTGGTAGCAATTTACCCACTTCTTTTAGATAGCTTTTGCTCCTAATATTTTGGTAACTATGTCTTTTCGATTCTATTTCATTACATTTATTTTTTAATATGAACTTTTGAAATTCTTATTCAATAAAAAATAACAAGGAAATAATTGTCAGCTGCGTCTAAATCCAAATCCCTTACAATACGGCAGATCGCCGATAACCGCCCGCCTTACAAACTATTTCGAGGGAAACTGGATCCATAAATTATGTACAAAAACATCGTTGTTTACCACCCTTCAATCCCCGAACGACCTCTGAAACAAAAAAATTTAATTGGTGTTTAATCGAGTGTTTAATATTTGTATTTACAAAAGACCGTGAATCAATAACCCATGCATATCGGTGGGACTTTCCTCCGCGCAGGTCCCGGGGTGTCTCCGAGTGACGGGCTTGGTGGATCCGTTACCCGCAACTGTTACCAGAACAACCTGTCACCGTTGCGGCGGCGCACCAGTGAAATGCAACTGATGCGGTCGCAACGTTGCAACAGCGGCGGACTTTAAACTACTGACATGTGAGTTTTACTTGTCATTATTGTTTGTTTAGAAGTAACAGGATGATATTTAAGTTTGTTTGTTACTGTTACTACGTAAATAATAACGGTAAACAAGAGCTATAAATTTTGTTTTCAGTAAACTTCTAACTGAAAGGAAATTTATTGAATATTCTGAGCTACATAGCAACCAATACGGAAACTAATTATTTTCATAATTTTTATATTAAACATCTAAATGTTTTACGGTAAAAACAACTGCAACTCAAACAACTTACCTATGTAATGTACATAATTTCTACATGTAAAGAATAGAATAAAGTTGTGTTGCTCTTCAAAAAAACAGGTAACAATCGGATTTTTAAGTTTTGAAGTTAATTAAGATCATTGCCACAACCCAAAACACCAAAAATGCATTCAGTTGAGTACCTTTAGCAACAGCTACTTTTCCACATCAGTTACCCGTGTATCAGTTACATTCGAGTGACTATTACAAAGTAACTGTTACTCTTACTCCGTGCCACCCCGCATGCCACCCCCTTCGGCTCGGCATCAGCTTCAGTGTCCCGCTGACCTCCGAGGGGTGAACCTCTCCCCCCGCGCTCCCCGGACTGCTGCATCTCTCCAGACTTCACTCTCCAGCCTCCAGACAGATCGTCTCCCCGACCCTTCGCCCTGGAGTCCCGCTGTCCTGCGGACGGGCGGTTTCCGCCGGAAGTCACCCAGTAACAGGTGGGCTCCTGGCCGGTGCAGCTCGTAGTACTACGTCCGAGTGCGTGCGCGCGACCTTCACTACGGTCCTTGATAATTTGGCTAGTTGAATATTGTAGTAAGTGGTGACGGGTTTTCCCAAATTATACGGAGTTCCAGTTGGAAAAACGCTTTGATTTAACAACATTGCAGTTTATAAATATCTATAAAATTACATTTTATCCGAAACTAAGGTATTTGAGATAGTTTTTTGTAAGGATATTTTTTCTACATGTGTTTAGGTATGGGATACATTTAGAAAATATTCATAGAAATGTGTTAGCTAGATTTTTTAGGTTTCAAGTTAATTATATTGATTTTAAGAGGGTTGCCTATGAATATGGACACAATTATTAAATCTATTCATTATTTGGTATGAATATTACATTGGTTATTTATTAGTTTTGTAAAGTATTAAAATAATTGTATGGGTGTGTTGTGTGATGGATTACAAAGGTAACCTGTTTGTACTTCAGGTTTATCAATTATTTATATTCCTAATTTGTTGGCATTTTTGTGGGCAGTAACATGTTTGCTCGTCGACGGCGGCGTAACGAATTGTTTGTAACACACTAAGTTGTTTTAAGATAGTTGAGATAGTTGATTTATTTTCGGCCTTAACAGAAAACATTATCAGTACAAAACGTTTACTATACTTGAAAAACTGAGTCAACTCTCATTTTCGTCAACCGAAACTGTCGCATACAAGCTGGTCTAATTTTGCTGGGTGTAATTAATTTAGTTTAATACTTAATACTGTTTGATATTTAAAAGTCTTTTTTGAGAAACTGGGCATTGTTACGGGTATAAGAAAGTCATTGGTATAGTGTATGAATAAGGGCAAGTACATTCAGCGGTAAGGACATAAAAAATACGATGCGATATAGTTAGTTAAGCTCCGAGCAATTTTCCATATGCGTATTTTATGGTATATCCCATATGTGTTTTAACGCAGAAAACAATTTTTTATCTTAGAGCAAGGCCACACTAGTGTGGCCTTGCTTAGAGCGTCAAAACTAAAAATCTTCACTAACAGCTCAACATATTTTTAAATTTTTTAAAATAATTTCCTTTATAACCGTGGGGGGCGTCATATCTTACAGCTAAACATCGACGTTCATAGCATAGCAATGGAGCAATAAGTAAAATCTAATTAGGCAATAGAACAAGTTTAATCACTTAGATTTCGCTTTTGTTATTGTTACCTTCCAATAACAATAACACAATGACTACCAAGCTTCAGAACACCGGGTTCCCATCTTTAATACAACAAACACGAAAAAGTCTGTTGTCAACTTTTTAAAAACATGACACATTACACATAACGAACAAAAATAAACATTAAACATTGAACTTGCGCATTAGCTCATAACGGCCGGGATAGGTAGGTGAACACAATTTGCCAGATAAATATCAGCTTGGGAGGCGGTAGGTAAATGAATGACCTATTACGCCCATAGAAACTCTAATAGGTCTATGCCATGATAAATATAAATGATGACGTTTCTTTTTATTAAATATAGCATACTCAATTTTTCAAAAAAAAACATCAAAATTGTGGTTAAGTAGGAATAGAGACAAAGTTGATAAAATAAAATTAATACCAAATCTCAGATACTATAGGCAAGTTATTCACTAATATTATTTCTTGTCATTTATGATTTTTGAAGTTGTTTAAATCACTCGGATCACTACCCATATTATTTAACACAAGTCCAACATCACAAATGAAGTCATTGAGGTCAAATCTACCAAAATTATATAATTTTGACATCAACGTGAGGTAAAAAATGCACTCTATTTTGCGTATTAGTAAAAGGAACACATGATTTGAAGTCAATGCTAAATATATTTATAAATTTGACGTCAATGTTCAGCTTCCATTTTTTTTATATAAATGTCTTTTTTTAACTAAAAAAGTGTGAATTATGATTCAAAACCAAATTTTTTGAGCAAAACGAATGACTGACTATATATGTCGGAATTACGGGATATAAATTTATGAGCATCATGTCAGTTTTCAGTGTTCTGACCCTTAGACCTCTCGGCCGTTTCACCTCATAGCATTCATGGTTTTCCTAATTTAATATTGTATCAAAAATTTCTATTTCTGGCATTTTATGAATTAAAATAGTTAAGAAGCATCAA
The DNA here is from genome assembly GCA_035578135.1 of Flexamia atlantica. Classification (NCBI taxonomy): domain Eukaryota; kingdom Metazoa; phylum Arthropoda; class Insecta; order Hemiptera; family Cicadellidae; genus Flexamia; species Flexamia atlantica. The sequence goes on along the minus strand of JAQJVK010000012.1, from coordinate 9,880,482 downwards.
ATTAATTTTTTAATATGTGAACTTTTATGCTTTGTTTAATTGTGTTGAATAAAATTTAAAATATATAAAAAGTTTAATATGTGTGTCTGTGTTGTACTTTTACTTCAAAATGTCACGCATAATTTTTTATGTGTAAACTCTAAATTTAAAAATTATTATTTTGTAGGCCAACCATTTCTTTGTAAATTTCAATGTTAAATTCATATATATCCATTTTATGTCAACTTTACCTTATTTGGACAATGTGTATTTAACCAGAAACGATTATACTCACATCTTTACAATCACCCATCTTTGGAATAAAAATATTTATCTTAAAAGAAACGTATGAATCAACTAAGTCAAACAAAAAAAAATAAATTGAACACATTACCTGAACTGGAAATTATTTCATTTAATCTAAAAAAATGTAAATGGCAATACAATTTTATTGTCCACCTAATTTTGTTATTGTTTTTCGTCAATTTTACATAATTGTGATATGGAGAATAAACTAACAAAAATTAAGTTTTATTCTGTAATTTTATTTTTATAGTTGAACTATTTAAGACTAGTTAAAGAATGCCATATGAAATAATTTTACACTAATTTACATAAATTTGATGAGCAGAATTATTTCACTAAAAAACGATGTAGGTAAAAATAAAAATACTCACATCATTTTGACATTAATTTGATTTGTAACTATTTACTTTTATGTCAATTTGAAATCATTATTCACTTTTTGACGTCAAAATGACATTTTGTGCTGTATGGGTAGCCTTTATTCATTTTCATCCCGTCACCTCGGGGACGAGATTAGGGCAGTTAAGGCAGGTTAGTTAAGGTTAGTAGGGGTAGGGCAGGTTAGGTACATCGAAGTACATAAACAACTGGAACACTGGGTAGATAAGAATTGACGGATGAAAAACGCGCCGTCTTGGCAGCCTTCCCCCACCACCATGATGGACCCAACGCAGATGAGTCAGTTACTCAAGCGTGCACGCGGTTGTTAATACGCTCCTGGCCGTCAATACGATAGGATAAGTGCAATTATACTTATAGATTTGGAATCTGCATTAAATGCAGAATCTGACCGTATAAATATATTATTATTTAAAGTGTAATTCGAATTTTAATAACTGAAAATAACAAAAAATGTTTACATCTTGACATTAAAAAGTTACTAAGCTAGGATTTTTTTTATTTTTTGGTCAGAAGCAAACTTCAAGCGTGAAAGTTGTAGCTAATGAGATGATCTTCAGCATATAACCAAGCAATATCAAATAAAATTCGTTAGTCGTGTGTGATGGAGTGATTAATAGCGCGACGAGGTTCTTTATAAGTCGCGCCGCGGGCCGTCCTCCCTGGTTCCATTGTTCTTTTCGTTTACGGTACTTCTTGAAACTTTCTGAGTACAATCAGTATTTATATTAAAATTTTTTATTACAGGTTACACTACAGGTTAAATGCTGTATTATCACCTTCTTGGTAAACTATTTACATGCTATGGTACTGTAAATTAAAATATAACATGTAGACTACATATACGGGGACTGGTAGTCCCCATATATTGTTAACAAGGAATCGTTTACTATCTACTTTGTTTGGTATTTAATGAGAAATAGCAAATAAAAATATTCAGAGCACGTAATTTATAAGGTCATAAATACTAAACCTAGGAAGTATTTAACTTTAAGGCAATAGCAAACAATTTAACAATAAATTTACAAATCTAATTGTTAATAGTGTTCCTCAACAATAGGAGTGTTTTTTTGATCATGTTACGAAGACACGATTAGTAAAAACGTGTTTTGATTCCCTTTTTTATTTCGTATATTTTTTAAAATTCATATCACGTATAAGAGGAAAGGGTTAATAATACAAAACAGTATTTCTAAGAATATGTTTTACTTTCCACAATCGTGTTTAAATACAGTACAAAGGTTTGACTACATATTTTGAAATAAAACCAATTTCTTGAATTTTTGTCCTACACCTAACTTATTTCTATTATATAAATTGGTTATGTTCCTAGCATTTGAGTTTGTCGTTTGTTTGGAGACTAGTCTGCGGCCACAGCGGCGCATGCACATCGAAGTAAATATACAACTTTTGTATATACAAAGTTGTATATTTACTGAGTTGTATATTTGCGCTGAGGTGACGCAAGGAAAGCGCCTTCTTCGAACCGCTGCTCTGCATGTCATTGAAGAGCCTTTTTAATTGGACTTTGGCATTATTTTTTTAAATATAGGAATGAGTATACAGTAAATAACTGTATTTCATGGAGTATTTCATTCAACGGAGCTGAGACCCAGTTTCAATTTAGTTTCTTCAACTGAACGGCAGCCCGATGCCGCGGTATTGGCATTTATCTTCTATATGTAAATAAAATGTATGATCAAACTTATAGAATGATTGTATTCTTCAACTTATATCAACTATTAAAAAAGTTAACATTAATTGAGCTTTACAATGATTGAGTAGCAAAAACATTTTAAAGAATTGCTGGACTGAGGAGGTTGGTGCGACTTAAAAATCAACCTCGTCGCGCTATTAATCACTCTACTGCAAAATATCTGCACACTTAATTGTAAATTGCTTGATTACATGTTGAATATCATATCTTTAACTACAACTTTGACGCTTAAAGTTTACTTCTAGCGCAAAAATACAAAAAACCACGCATACTAACTTTTTCATGTCACAATGAGATAATTCTTAACATTTTTTTAACTGTGAAAATTCTAATTAAAATTAAAAGTAAAATGTATTTATGATTTATACCATTGCATTCTGCATTTAATGCAGATTCTGAATATATAAATATCATTGTACTTAAACTGTGTTATTGAAGGCTAGGAGCGAGTTAACAACTTCGCATGCCTTTCAATGCATTGGCTCATTTCCGCTGGGTCCATCATGGTGGTGGGGGAAGGCTGCCACTATGGCGCGTTTTCGTGAACCCATACTTAGCGTTCCAGTTGTTTATATACTTCGATGGTTAGGTAGGTAGGCGAGATTAGTTAAGGCAGGTTTTATGCAAGGCGTTCCACAATGTGCGCCAGTTTAGGCGCATTCCAAGTTCTATTGTGTTAAATAAATGCATTTATGCACAGTCGCGTGCTGCCGTCATCGATATCGATGGTTGCCGTATGTCGCCGGACGAACGCGAAGTCCCTGGACAGTTATTAGAAAAGCGTAGTTTAAAACAGACGCGGGTACTCTCTAAGTATATTGAATCAAATTGAGGCATGCAATGTGTCCTGCGTCCGGTGTCCCGCGACCGCCGCGACAGCGAAACACTTGACCTTGAATCCGGATACGTAAAAAATATACAGATGGAAAAATATAAAACCAACGCGACAGAAAAAACGGGTGACCGGATTCTAACAGAAATATGATGCACTCGTTCGATGAAACCCCGTGACAGGGCGACAGCCAACGTCGTGAAAACGCGTGACCGACGACGCGAGACGCGCATTTGGGGACTACCGTGACGTAAAATAATATATTCAGCATAGAGTAATAATAATCAGTGCGGAGAAATTGATGAATTTTTGGTCATTATGACCGTTTTGCAATCTACACTCAATGTAAAATGTAAACAAAAACAATGTCTGACCCAGCAAATAGGTTAGGACCGGTTGAAAATCTACATTAGGGTTTTGAGAACAGTAAGATTTTGCATTTTTGGTCCCAGTTTAGATAAATATGTGTGCTTTTTTAGTATAAACTGCAATTAAAACTGACCATTTAATGGCAGATAGGAGTTAGATCCTGGTGATCGTGGTGAATTTCGTTCTAGCTAGGCCTAGTTGTTTTATGAATTAATTAAGACAAGGTATAATCAAAGAGTTTTTACTTAAATCATATAGAAATCCTACTATATTCTCCTTGGTTGCCGTTTACTCTCCGTTCCACACCTAACCTCTATGCGATTGTACTGATTCGATAGTCAGTAATCGGAAGTACAGTAGAGTCCCGCAAACCCGGAATTCGATAACCCGGAATTCTGGATAACTCGGAAAGCCTGCCAGAGCAATAAAGTGCAATGTGATTCAAGGCCAGAGCATCGTGTGACACATATAAAACAGTTTTGGGTTTTCTTTAAATTTTTTTGTAAATGATAAATATAGTTTTTTTATTTTTTACTATGCAATAAATAAATTATTTCTTATAGAAATAACAGAAACTTTTCTTTTTTTTCTTATTTTTACTCATTTCCCGATAACTCGGAAATTTCACAAACCCGGACACCGTTCGGTCCACATTAGTCCGGGCTTGTGGGACTCTACTGTACTGACAGTCGCATTATCGATCGATCTCATCAATCACGTGTAATCGATACATTGATCACACATAATTGATACACCAATCGGAATCCTAAAATCACAATCAGATAGTCGATTGTTGAGGTTAGTAGTATGGGGTGTAAAGGAAACTACAGCCGTTCTCCCCTTCCACTACATTAGTTCTCACTCTCGGATAAACTATGAGGACCCTTCTCTCAGCTTGTGCCTGATTTGCACAATTGTATCCTCACAATTAGCTTTCATGGCACTAAGGGCACGAGTTCCATATCTGATTTTCTGTCTTTACGGGTAATGTTTACTGGTCGTATTCACTAAAAGTGTTCAGTATTAGTAACTGAACTTCTTAATTGGCCTATAACTAACATAAGAGAAGTTCATTTTTGTTTTTGTGTAAGCCCTCACATGTCTTAGTAATCCAATACCGATATCAGCTATCAACCTATTGTGTTTGGCTGACCAGACTCATTCGATATCACTCTACCGATAACCATCAGCAATGAAGAAGGAACATCAATATTTATTTATTTATTTACAAGTGTCACATCTAGTCAGTCTTAGTGCCAATAACCACTAACAACCAAAATCCAAGACAAATCTAAGCTATTATTCGATCCTCCCACGAACAATAACTTAATCTAAGTCTAACTGAACGTACTAAACTTCCTGTTAACGTCATTATGGAACTGCTTGAATTATGCACTCAATGTAACTATTTTGAACTAGAGGGTAAATTATACCGTCAAGATGAGGGGATGGCCATGGGGTCGCCATTGTCGCCTATCTTTGCTAATATCTTTATGGAGGAGTTTGAGCAAAAGGCTTTGTCTTTGGCTCAACTCAAACCGAAGATTTGGTGGAGGTACGTCGATGACACCTTCGTGGTATTTCCGCATGGAGACGATGAACTAAAAGACTTTTTAGGGCATCTTAATAGTATTTCTCCTTCCATCCGCCTAACAATGGAAGAGGAAGTCCAAAACAAACTAGCATTTTTGGATGTGTGCGTAGAAAAGGATAGGGACACGCTTAGGACAACTGTTTTCAGAAAAAAGACACACACAGGGCAGTACTTAAATTTTCAATCAAACCATCAAAAATCTGTCAAAGAAGGGGTAGCTTATTCACTATTTGACAGAGCAAAGAGCATTTGCTCAAATCAAGATGGATTAAATCAGGAAATCAAAAACGTAGAGCAAGATTTGGCTAAGAATGGATACCCTCAATCCGTAATAAGAAAGTGCAAAACCCGTAGGGCTAAACAGAATGAGTCAGAAAACACTGAAAAATTCGTTCCTATGTCAATCCCTTATGTGCCGGGATTTTCGGAAAAAATTAGAAGAGTTGCTAGGAAGTTCAAAGTTAGAACCGCGTTTAGGACACAAAACACTCTTAGGCAATGTCTCGTAAAAACCAAACCAAAAAATGGCACTCAGGGATAAAAAAACTGTGTTTACAGAATAAACTGCAATAGTTGCTCTAGGCCGTATTATGGCGAGACAAAAAGACCTTTAAATGTTAGAATCAAAGAACACAAAGATAACACGAGGAAGGGCTTAGTGGATAAATAAAAAATTGCTCAACACTGCTGGTCTGAAAATCACCATATGAATTTTGACGAAGCAAAAATAGTACACTGTGAACCTCATTTTTTCAAAAGAAAACTAATTGAAGCTTCATACATAAAACTAGTAGACCAACCAATCAGTCAATCTTCACTTGAAATAAGGCCAGTATGGCTACCAATATTAAACAAAGAATTGAAAGACAGGGAAAATAAAGTGTCAGAAAATAGGGTAATTACTAACAATTCTGTTCAAAATTCTCACAACATGTTAACCCGTAGCAAGGCCAAGGGGCAAAATCAGGTTAAGAATTAACTAACAAAACACAAACAGACACACGGAATTTGCATATCACATGTCTCTGTCAGGTTTTCGCCACCGGTAGCGCGCCGTGTTTTGGTTGGCTGTGGGCGCCGCCATTTCCGTTGCCGCCGCCATTTGCTTTCCTCCCACCAGTCTCAGCTCAGCTCTGATTGGGTGTGGACGTGCTCTCTCCTGCCTAGTGATTCTTGATACTTGTGATTCCTGTGTTATTTTGTGTATTGTTTTTCTTTTCAGCTTATTATTTTCGTGACTGCTTTTACAGTTCTCTGTTTTAGCTGTGTTTTTCTCCAGGTTTTCCTGGCTATGTGTTACTAATCTTGTTATGTTCTAGGTTTTCTTCCACCTGAAGACGGGATCAGATCCCAGATCCCGAAACGTCGTGAAACTTGTTTTTTACTAACCAGTGATGGCAAATGTCCGCAAAAATCCTAATCAAAATATAAAACCACCATCACCAACAATGAATTTCAAACAAAGAATTGATTCTCGGTAGGGACCCGGAGTAAGTAATCAATTAAGTGAACTTGAACAAATGCACCTAAAGTTGGCTAGGCACACCAACCATTTAACTTTTCTCACTAAGTGCAAACTCGAAAATCTAATACCGCAGAGTTTCAGAATTAAACCTCCTTTTAGTAGTTTTAAAGCCAGCAAAATAATGTCTGCAGCTTCAAAATCTCTCCTAATTGAAAGAGTAAACTTTCATCGAACGGAAAAGAGAACCCTCAAAATCAGTATTGAAAATAAGAAATCTGAATTGGCAACTTTAATTGGTTCTGAGTTTCAGAACATTTTTCAAAGCATCCAAAATAGGTTTGACAAAGAATCGGTTGATATTAAATCCAGACAACAATCAAAGCTAGAAAAATTAAGACCTGTCGAAATTAGTAATAACTCTAAAAATGATGAACAGATTAATGATGCAAATAATCAGGTTGTGAATCTTTCTTCACGAAATTTAAATTCAAATGAAATTTCCGTTTTGTCTAAAGGGCTGAACTTTTCTGTTGTGCCTAAATCAGTGAGGGCGCTTGACTTTGTTACGGGGATTGAGTCCGCTGTGTCTCAGCTCCCTGAGACTCAGGGGGATCAGTTTCGGTGCGAGGCCAGCATCTTACTGAATAAAATTCCTGTCCCAAAGCCCAACCTAAAGAAAGAGGAAATCAAGGCAGTATCTATCCTCGGGAAAGATGATACTATCAAAATATTGCCCGCGGATAAAGGAAACGCTACTGTTGTCTTGGACACAGTAACATATAAAGAGAAAATATTGGAAACTCTCCAAGCTGGTAAATATACTGAACTAAATAAAGATCCTACAGAAAGTTTCGAGCGTAAAGTTGCAAGCACTCTTAGGAAGCATAAACAGTTTTTTTCTGATAAACAAAGAACTCGTTTAACACCGCATCACTCGAAAATCCCACACATGTATGGGTTACCTAAAATTCATAAAACTGATGTACCTCTTAGGCCTATAATTAGCTCTCGCGACTCACCGTGTAGGGAACTGTCTAAAGTCCTCCTGGACATCCTAAAACCATTGGTAGGAAAAACTGAGTCGTACATAAAAAATTCTAAAGACTTCGTTGAAAAGTCGAAGGACATAGTGCTGGCTGAGACGGATAAGCTGGTTAGTTTTGATGTTGAAAGTCTGTTCACGAATGTCCCAGTTCCTGAAACCTTAAAAATAATCGAGTCTCGGCTCGAAAAAGATGAAAGTCTAACTGAACGTACTAAACTTCCTGTTAACGTCATTATGGAACTGCTTGAATTATGCACTCAATGTAACTATTTTGAACTAGAGGGTAAATTATACCGTCAAGATGAGGGGATGGCCATGGGGTCACCATTGTCGCCTATCTTTGCTAATATCTTTATGGAGGAGTTTGAGCAAAAGGCTTTGTCTTTGGCTCAACTCAAACCGAAGATTTGGTGGAGGTACGTCGATGACACCTTCGTGGTATTTCCGCATGGAGACGATGAACTAAAAGACTTTTTAGGGCATCTTAATAGTATTTCTCCTTCCATCCGCCTAACAATGGAAGAGGAAGTCCAAAACAAACTAGCATTTTTGGATGTGTGCGTAGAAAAGGATAGGGACACGCTTAGGACAACTGTTTTCAGAAAAAAGACACACACAGGGCAGTACTTAAATTTTCAATCAAACCATCAAAAATCTGTCAAAGAAGGGGTAGCTTACTCACTATTTGACAGAGCAAAGAGCATTTGCTCAAATCAAGATGGATTAAATCAGGAAATCAAAAACGTAGAGCAAGATTTGGCTAAGAATGGATACCCTCAATCCGTAATAAGAAAGTGCAAAACCCGTAGGGCTAAACAGAATGAGTCAGAAAACACTGAAAAATTCGTTCCTATGTCAATCCCTTATGTGCCGGGATTTTCGGAAAAAATTAGAAGAGTTGCTAGGAAGTTCAAAGTTAGAACCGCGTTTAGGACACAAAACACTCTTAGGCAATGTCTCGTAAAAACCAAACCAAAAAATGGCACTCAGGGATAAAAAAACTGTGTTTACAGAATAAACTGCAATAGTTGCTCTAGGCCGTATTATGGCGAGACAAAAAGACCTTTAAATGTTAGAATCAAAGAACACAAAGATAACACGAGGAAGGGCTTAGTGGATAAATAAAAAATTGCTCAACACTGCTGGTCTGAAAATCACCATATGAATTTTGACGAAGCAAAAATAGTACACCGCGAACCTCATTTTTTCAAAAGAAAACTAATTGAAGCTTCATACATAAAACTAGCAGACCAACCAATCAGTCAATCTTCACTTGAAATAAGGCCAGTATGGCTACCAATATTAAACAAAGAATTGAAAGACAGGGAAAATAAAGTGTCAGAAAATAGGGTAATTACTAACAATCCTGTTCAAAATTCTCACAACATGTTAACCCGTAGCAAGGCCAAGGGGCAAAATCAGGTTAAGAATTAACTAACAAAACACAAACAGACACACGGAATTTGCATATCACATGTCTCTGTCAGGTTTTCGCCACCGGTAGCGCGCCGTGTTTTGGTTGGCTGTGGGCGCCGCCATTTCCGTTGCCGCCGCCATTTGTTTTCCTCCCACCAGTCTCAGCTCAGCTCTGATTGGGTGTGGACGTGCTCTCTCCTGCCTAGTGATTCTTGATACTTGTGATTCCTGTGTTATTTTGTGTATTGTTTTTCTTTTCAGCTTATTATTTTCGTGACTGCTTTTACAGTTCTCTGTTTTAGCTGTGTTTTTCTCCAGGTTTTCCTGGCTATGTGTTACTAATCTTGTTATGTTCTAGGTTTTCTTCCACCTGAAGACAGGATCAGATCCCAGATCCCGAAACGTCGTGAAACTTGTTTTTTACTAACCAGTGATGGCAAATGTCCGCAAAAATCCTAATCAAAATATAAAATCACCATCACCAACAATGAATTTCAAACAAAGAACTTAATCTAAATATAGTAAAACTAAATCAAAAACAATAAACCTAACCAAACATTTAATTAAAACGATACTTATATAAAACAACTACCGTAAACAACTTACCTTATTTCTCATCATCCTCATCCATCATCTTGGACTAAGACACTATCGATAACTGATAACCTAATACTTTTATAGAGTAACAAAACAATCAATAAATACGAAGGAGTCAAGTCCTAACACACTGTAAATTGAAATATCAGTAGATATTGTCCGGTTTTTTATTGTTTTCTTTAAGATCAACTGTAAAATACAACTCAATCGTCTGCTATAGGAACGAAAGGCAGAAGATCAGATATGAAACTCGTAGCGGCACTAAGTCAGTCTTAGCCTATAATCTGGCCTTGCCAGGTCCTGCATATATAACCTTGAAAATTTTCCCCACATATCCTTTGTTACTTTTGTCCATAAATAAGCTGTTATACGAGTTAATTAAAAAAGTGTCTTTTCTCTTTTCAGATATTTGATGTCAGAGGAAATACTCTTAACGATATAATGAGCTGGTAAGTAACCAATCTATTTTTTATCAATAGTTCTATTCTTAGGCCAAAACAAGTGAAGAGGCTTACACCTGATGCTTGTTAAACTAATAAACAGCAGAATCATCTCTTTCAATAAAGAAGGGAAGGAACTAACGTGTGTGGAACAGGAAGAGTGGAAAAGGACTATCGTTAATTATTCATTTCTATTAAGTTTAGTCTACATTCAATCCTCCTCTTTTTGCAGGTACACAAGCCTAATTTCCAGACATCCGGTTGTCATCCTTGTTGCAGTTGCAGTCTTCTCCATTTCCTGCATTATTATTTCTCTCACCACAATAAAACTTCCAAACTTTTCAGATCCGCAGTTGGTAAGCATCTTTTTAGCAAACTCCTAATTCTAGTTGAACAAGCATAAAAAAAGATAAGTTGTTTTCAATTATTTTGTAACAACCACCTTTGGTTAAGTGTTGTTTGGATCCCAGGAGGCCTGAGGAAGGCAATGCAGGGGTAGTTACAAGACTCTACATTCTTCATGAGTACTTTGCCTGGAGGTGCAATTACCAGTAACAGAAAAGAGCTTTAGATATCTTTATTGCATTAGAATAATTAGTTTTTAAAAATCTGACATGTAATCTAGTCTGAATAATTGGAAGTAAAGTATTTCTGATTTGTGGGTCAATTTATAAAACGTAATATGCAAACAAACACACAACACCGAATTAAATGGAGTGTAAAATCTTCTGAGTTTTGACGCAACAAGTGATGGCAAGACTCCTTTTCGTACAAGATTGTCTGCCGTGATAGTGCTACGAGATTGGCCGGCAGATGGTTTGTGTTGTGCTCTGTTCTGTACGATGAGAGGACGGAAATACCTTATTACTATGTCATGATGTAATAGGCATAATGGGATTTTTCTTCGAAATTAAGGGAGTTAACACACCCGATACTATAACAAGGGTTGTCTGCTGGGGTCTTAGAACAATGATAATGACAGTTATATCGTACAAGATAATTCTGTGAACACTATTTTTACACTGACCTATGCACTGTTATTATCCTGTCGCTATTCTCCCTCACATTATCCAGATTTTTGTCATCCTTAATGGGACGCCACCACATTAATCCGGATGATCTAAGATGTACTGTAAAGACATGAATAGGCCCTTAAAAAGCCTTCTTAAGTCTTTATTCAAATGATTTCATATTAAGGTTACCATGACACTTGAATACGCTTCCCTATAGTTCAACATTGAATTTATGGAGTACCCTAGTACAAAACTCGATGGGAATTTTGTAAAACCAGTTCTATAGTAAGCATCTATAGCCCAAAGGGAATATAATTACCAAATGTCAGCTCTTAAGGTCTTATAATTTTGGAGATTTGGTGTCCGATAGAAAACCCCTTCATTTAGAATAGGAGATATAGGCCTAAATAGATTGTACCTACATTAAATATGAAAAAACTTCAAAAATAAATACCGATACTACATATTTGTTTTTGACATGTTTATATCGGGTTAAATGTATTTCAGGGATTTGAAGCCCGAGGGACACTAATATCCTCAAGGTTGACAGCCTGGCAGAACTTATTAGAAGCAACCCGGCCCTCGGGCCCTCTTACCACCAACCCTCTCGGGGACAGGAAAGTGGAGGAAGAGGAGAGGAGGAGAAAGGAGAAGAAGGAAAGGGAGAATAAGGAAAAGGAGAAAAAGAAGAAGGATGAAAAACAAGATAAACTATCTTTTCATGACCAGGTGTTCCATTCTAGGGTAGGAAACTTGACTTTTTCTCAGAATATAAATTATTAGTCTTGATTCACTGATTGAACTTTTAAAACATGGAGCTATCACCTGAGGGAATAAAAAAATGTAATCTATATATATAATTTCGTAAGGCGATTCTTTGTGTCAAAATTGTGGGCATCTGGCAAGTCGTAGAAAGATGGGAGAGGGCTCAAATTAAAGGTCTCTATTCCGTGATGGCGGGAAAAATAATGAAATTGCTTGAAATTCACCAGAAAACGAGAAATAATATAAAATATCTGCCATTTAAAAAGCATTGGGATCTAAAAACGTCTGCTTTGTTTACATAAAACATGTGATGCTGATACTTGATTAAAAACCATGTGGTAGGCTTAATCATTTCTTAATCATTCATTCTTCTAGATATCAATGTAAGGTAGATTTAGTTTGCTATGACATTTTGTACCATAATAAATAAGGATTGTTTGAATTTTCCCTCATCTTCAAACCACTAGTATAACTAAAACTTGGTGCAAAATTCATTTTAAATGAGTACTGTAATTTGTTAAAATAATGATTAGCTTTTGAATTAAAAAAAATGAAATTGTCCTTTTTTAACTGGTATGGGCAGCATCCACTCCAAACAAATATATGATGGAATTTTTCAAGGAAGGTAGTTCTATGAAACGGGTATCCCATAGAATAATTGAATATCTTGTAAAATACTTTTGCATATTATTATTGAAAATCTACTTAAATGCCAAGTATGCAGAGAAATGGTTAAGTATGATGCTTAAACCATATATTATTTTAGTCTCGACTCAGTCCACTAAGTGATACATAGCCTAACAATAAAAGTTAGGTACACAAAATTTATCTCCATTAGTACTGTCCATGGATAACTTTATCCCGAACGTTTAGGATGCTTTCCTACCTCATATTAATTTATCTTTTAATATGCTTGAAAAGTTTGGTACTGCCCAGTTGTATAAGGATTGATTTAGTTATTCTTCATGCTAAACAGCTAAATCATACATTTTTTAGGACTTTTTATCTGGGGTGATGAAGGATTTTGCAAACAAAGCAACCAACAGTATATCTTCAGTTAACATTAATGAATCACCGACAAGAAGTAGAAATAATTTTGTTGGAGATAATAACATCACAGTTGTAAGTATAGCTAATTGACTTTTCCCTAATACATCTCTCCAAGACTTTCTGATTTTCTCCTAACTAATTCATTTGCTAGGCAGGTGATTTATAAACTATCAAAAACATGAATTTACTGCTCTAAAATTTATAAGGTGGATATAAAACGTTCCAGAAATGTAGATCAATTTTAAAAAATCCCTAAAACTTTATAATTATTGTCAAGCGCACATGTTGAACTTAAATTGACATTTATTATAATTTTCTTTCAATTCCTATTTGCACATGTTTATAACTTTTGTTATTCTTCATAACAAAATTAGTAATAGTTCCTACTTTTTAATTTTTCTTGTAAATTACGTCCATTATTATAATAAGTTGACAGTTCAGATTAATCAAGGAAATATGTTTTTATATTTTTACTTATGTCATTAAATATTCTGGATTTCCAAGAAGTAATGTTTTTAAATATAATAAACACCCTGTCACCCTTTTCAAATGATTTATTATGTTTCATTGCTTTATTTACCTATTTTATGGTCTTAATATTGATTTACACTTGTCCACAGATGATTGTGGACGAAGATGATCGCAATTCAAGCATAGCAAATAATAATTGGGCAACACTCACAAGGAAGTTAAATCAACCTTTAGAATTCAAAAATCTTGATTTTGAAGAAGATGTTCACAATAACCACTTCCACGATGACCACAACCACTTGGGAGAGGATGGATTTTTCTGCAGCTCAGGACCCGGTACTATTCCCTATTTTCATCATCTTCACTTCTTCCAATGAAAGAGATCGATCAAAGGGTTGTCAAGAGTTGCTTTTTTCACAAGTTGAGTCTACCTGATTAAGAGCAATAATAATAGGTCTACTTTATTCAAAAGATTATATAAAATATTTCTAAGCCAAATCTTGTTGTGAGAATTAATGTTCATAAGGAAAACTGTTTAGACTTGCTTCTAATGAAAATCAACAATCCAATGAGCTTATTCTATTGTAATTTATTTGTAAATTCATCTTTAAATGAAAAATATTGTGATATTTATCAACATTTCAATTAAGTCAGTGTAAATATTGAGTGTATATATTGAGTTCCCCTCTTACCTTGTTTGTTCCACAAGTGGGAAATAAGGTTTTTTAAATCAAAAAGGTAATTATGAGCCTAACTTAATATTGACTATTTAAAAAGTATGAACATTGGAGCTCCTTACGAGTACCATTCACAAAATAAGGGTTAGCAAGGGGTAGAACTCAATAAGCTCTTTCAAGAGGGTTTTAGGTAGGATTATTGTTGTTCAGTAGGAGTACAAGCCCTGTTAACAGCCCTTGTTTTAACTGTCTTTTAAGTTAACCGCCTTTAATTAACCGCCTCTTTTGAATTTCGACGGGTAAGGAAACTCCTCCCATTTTCAAGTGACCCTCCTTAAAAGTCAATTTATCCTATCGTTACTATTTAACCTACATTTATGTTTTTAATTTTTTACACACAATTCAATTGTTTGAGTTTCGATCGTGGGTGTATGTGGTTGTGTGTATGGGTGTTGTGACGCTGTTGGCTCGGAGGCTTTGTCGTCAGTAGGCCTAAGGCATATGCTTTTTATTTTGGTTTTTTTTAATAGTACTGTAATGTATTTTGTGTTTAATTGTGTGCGAGCATGATTTCCGTGTTGCTGAACGTTTGGATGAATGTAAATTGTGTATAGAAAACCCAAAAATGTAGTTTGAATAACAATAAGTATAATAGATGCAATTTTAAGAAAATCAATTGAAAACGAGTGGAGTTTCCTTACCTCTTGAAACTTAGTGTATTTAAAACACTAGAAGCAAATGGGAAATTCCAAATACATACACAGTAATATTAGTTATTGTTGTTGTTGCGCAGGCCCGGAGTACTCTCGTGTGGTGATCTCCGCTCGGGGGGACGCTGACCTGATGTCGGAGCAGGCTCTGAGGCAGGTGTGCCAACTGGAGCAGTACCTGACCAACCGGCCAGGCTACGGCGACGTGTGCGAGAACATGCGGCGGGGCCAGTGCTGCCAACCCTGGTCCCTGCCCAACTTTGTGGCCATGCTGCATAACCGCTCTTCGTGTTTTAATATTACTGTGAGTTTGTAACTTGTTCTCATTGTCTCACACTCGACCAACGGTTTGTTTTTCATCATTGTTGTCATGACAAGTACCTTGGTTAACACAGTTTATCGGGGAAAAATTTCAAATATAAGCAAGATAATTATTTGCTGGAGGTATCCATCATGTTTCAAGATATGTATATGTTAGTTTTTTATGCCTTTGAGTTTGCCATATTCATGGGGATGTGGTCTCCCCCACTACTGTTAATAAACATTACTGGAATAAAGTCTTTTATGTTGAACTGTCAAGAAGTAAGCATTATTGTAGCCTGGTTCTCCAGTGATATTGTGATAATATCATAAGAACGTGAAGTTACAAAAAATAGTCGTAAATGTAGCCTATAAAAGAGATAGGCTTTCATGATCGTATTACGAGACTTAATCTCAAACTATTTATTATATATGCAGTGTTGAGAAAAGCAAAAAAATACCTTTAAGAAGATACACTGGTGTTAAATAATTTTTTTCCATAAGTATTAGCATGTTTTTTTTCTTTAATCATTAAGTGAAAATTTGTTGAGGTTATAGTTGAATTTCCATTCCGGAAACAAATAAGGTTGCAAAAACATAAGTAGGTTATTTCCAATATTTTAGCTATCTGCAATCAGTGGTACATTACAAATTAAGCCTTTTAAGTTAAATCAGCTGTGAATTTATTTAATGAATGGTTTCATCGTAAAAATGTAGAAATAAATATTCAACCTAAACCTATCAACAAATTGTTATTTTTTTAAATAATATAAGCCCTTTGATCTGTATTTTTTCAGGAGGAGGATGTAAGAGAAACGAGAGAGCTGATAGAGAATTGTTCCCATTTCTACTACAGTCTCAGATTACTGCCCGATATTGTCAGTAAGGAGCTGCCATTGGCCTGTCGCGAACACAACGCAGTCTACAACTTGATGCACTACATATTGGACATGGATTTTATGCCTCCTAATGTAAGTGGGTCCAAAAACTAAAATAACATTACAGTAAAAATTTACTTATCCGAATCCCAGTGATACGAGTATCCAGTAAGTTTGAATTGGATGTTCAGAAATAAAAGCATGAAAATAAGAAAATTCCCTTATAGACGTGATAAGATAATGTTGTCAAAGAGAACGACCGAGAATTAACAACACCAATTTTGAAAGATGATCGCTCAAGATTTGAGGAAGTAACTTTTCTGTAAAAATATGAACAAACTTGGGGATTTAACTTTGTCAAAAAAAGATGATCATGTGTGACGGGTGGATGTAACTTTGCCGTACCCTCTTGATCCGAACATTTCAGTAATCTAAACTAGATTGGTTCCAATTAATCAGGCGTAGCAAAGTCCTACTATATCTTGAATTATTATTACAGATGGCAAAATGTCCTTATAATATTAGAAGGTATTTTTTCATGATTTTTCTATATTACAGCAGATAAAGGACATGGGCTTCAGTTCTCAATTCTTTTATTAGAATAGTTATATTTTTTGTGCTGGTTCAGGGTAATGTATTTTACCCTTCATTTAATGGGTTCCCTTATCTTACAGAGCAATGAGTCTGGAGTTTTGAAAAATTCTGTATTATTTCTCCCAATGGCTCGGAGTTCTGCTGTCTTGGACTATTATAATTCATTAGAAGGCCAAAACCTGAGAGTAGGTGATGTCTATATCTCCGCTATAGAATTTGGTAAGTTTAGTTTTTTCTTTTTTTACTAAGAACCTTACTATTGATAGTTAAGAAATGAACATCATTAAAACCATTTTATAACTAATTAGCTTTAAGGTTTTTTATTTTATTTATTCTAACAGCTTCTGTCATCGTATTTGCAAACATAATTAAATTTATTTTTCTTTGGAGATAGGCTACATAATGGTTTAATTTTCTCCATCCCAATGTGTTATGTAATATAGAATCATCTATACTATACCAGCAGTACCAAATAGGGTGGGTGAGTGAGTGGGCTGCTGGAAAAATTATTATTTATTATTTGTTTGCGTAGTTAATCAACTTATATATGATCTGTTGAAGTAAACACAAATTCACCCGTAAAAGGCCCTGAAAAACATATACCAGTGGTTCCCAAACTTTTTGGCCAGCCCACCAATGAACTTTAAGATTTTTCGCGACCCATCATTGGTATAAATTTATGTACATATCAAATCCAACAAAAAATAGACCATAGTAAAACAATAAAATGAGTAATATTTAACCTGTAACGTAATAATCAAACACGATTGTCGAGTTTTAAGGCTATTGTCTTTGTATCGCAAGAAAAAATAACTCTAATTTTGGACGAAATGGATTTGCGGATTTAACGGATTTGCGCCGTATTGCATCCAAATAGACATTATGGTTTTTCCCTTTTACATAATAGGCGCTTTCATAAATTCTACGCAAGATAATTCTAAAAGTACTTTTTAAAATAAAGCTAAATATCAATTACCCCGGTCTACTTAAAATTTATGGTGTTTTCAGAAAAAATATATCTTTCAAGATCTGGAGCGTCCAGATACAACAACAATGAATAAGACCAAACGAACTTCATACTGAGATAAGAACCGTTTGGAAATGCCCATAAGAAATGTATAAGGAAGAATTTTTATTTGACAACATCTAAAAAAATTACCTTGTTTCCAATATGGCAGATCCAAGATGGCGGCTGAAATTATACCTGATGAAAATAATGGTGTATTTACCACCCCGTAACTATCGGCCGAGGTTTCAAATCAATATCTTGGAAAATATTCGTTTGGAAACCATAAATACATTTTTTAAATATCTGATTCTGTAATTAATTTTTGGCTCTGTGAACTTTGATCTTCTATATTCAAGATTGCCCAACGATGACACTCTCGCATCCGCCATATTCTTGTTCAGTACATCAAATTCAGGGTGTTTTTTTTAAACGCAACCCAGAACTGTATTTTATCAGTGAAGGATTATTTCCCCCCAATATCCCTGAATTTGACCCTTCTATGCTATTTTCTTTGGGAATACATAAAAAGTAAGGCCTATGAAAACAATCCACAGGATATTCAGCACCTCAAAACAAACATAACAAATTTAATGCAAGAAATTCAAAGAGGTACCTAGCAACACAAGTTCGGGAATTTGATAGAGAGAGCATATCTTCATACAAATGCCAGTGGCGGATTGTTTGAGCACATAATGTAAACTAAATGTGATCAAACTTAAATAATAGGTTGTATAAAATGTAAAGAGCAAAGTAAACTAAATTTAATCAAGAGTTTTTACCTTAGAAATGTTTGCACATTCCAAGTGTTTGCTCAGAAATTATTTTCCATCGTTTAAATAAATTTTACAGTTTCCTTTTTCATCCTGAGACATTAAATACTGTAAAGAAACTTTGAAAGAATCTAAAATATTATTGGTTTTTACTTGGATGGAATAACTTTGTTTTTTTATCGCTGGATATTATCGTAATATACCACAATAATTGAGTGGATCAAATGCTTACCTCATAACCTCATGGTTGACGGTTCGAATCCTGACCAAAGCTCTAAACTGGCTTCCATTTACATTTATCATTGAGCTATGAATTAATGATACTATCTAGGCCTAATTAAAGGTTACCCTTAGATAGTAACAAGACCTGGGGTTGAACCTTTCCCTATCAAAACATTAAAAAAATTTCTCTGGAGTTGAAAAAAAATATTGATTACAGAAGTGTAAGGCGATTTTTTAGACGTTGGTAATTTACTAACCTTACTATGCTGAGATTGTGGAAAAGGAAGTATTGAGTAGCCTTTTGTCCGTAATCCAAACAATGGCAAAAAATAACAGCTTATTCACTATTGGCAGTGGTTAAATTCCTTTATCACTCACAACTGTAAAACTTTTCCTTTTGGCTTTATACGTTATAAACCTAATATTTTTTGCTGGATAGTCTGGTAAGAATAGCAGGATAATTTCTGGGTATTCCAGTCAGTATTAATGTTCCTTGTTATCTTATCTTTGCCGGCCACGCAAATAACAGTTCGCTGCTGACCTGCATCACCACGTTAACTGAACAGATTGGATCAAGTTGTTGTATATGGTATGATGATCAGGTTATGTTAGGTTATTTTAAGCTAAGTAATATGGTATTGAAATTAGTTATGTTTGGTTAGGTTCTGCAAGTCATGTTACGATCCCATGAAACTTTTTCTTGACTCAATTATCGCTTATAAATTAATCCGAACGTAAATTAACAAACGAAACATACAATAACCTAAATCAACTTAACCTAACTAAACCAAACCTAAACTGACATAACCATTCTAATGTAACATATTCCAATCAGATCTCCTGTTGCGGACAGATAACGGAATTCGACCTTTGGATATGTACTTACTGGCTATGTACTTGACGAATCGGCTATGTACTTACTTTTTCCATCGTCCTCCCGGTGTTTTAGGGCTGAAGAACACCCTGTTTGACGAGCGACTGATGCGGGATGCGAGGTTCATCGTGATGGGAGCCATGTTCGTGCTCGTCTGCATGTGGGTCTACACGGGCTCGTTCTTCATCACCGTCATGACAATTGTAGCGATCGCTTTCTCGCTCGGCGTGGCGTACTTCATCTACACGCTGATATTCGAACTGCGCTTCTTCCCTTTTATGAATCTACTAGCTTCGATTGTCGCTGTGGGTGAGTAGATTGTGTTGTTAGTTGTTTTGAGAGTGTTAATGTCACAGTGTTAGTTGCAGTGAATATATCATGTACATTACGTTACTAGGCTGGTAAGTAATGTTTTACCGGCAAGCATGATAGTTTCTGCGCAAGCTGTAGGTAAGTGCAGGATTTTCATGCAAGTATGGAAAAAATTTACGGGCATGTGATGTACAATACTTTACATCATACTACTCAGAAAAAACATACTTTTTAAATGATAACCTATTTCTTGCATGGACCACTACGTTTCTTAATTCTTCAAACCTACCTGTACATAAAAACACATTTGCTACAGCTTCCAGTGCTGCCATAACCTTCCTCTAAAGTAACCTATAAACAAACATTAAACGTTGGTTTGCTGCAGTCAACTGATTGTTTACTTTTGTTTCCAGTCATAGTTCAGAAGATTTTTTGCCTGAGGCCGGAAAATTTTCCGGACTGGTATAGCTAAAGAGTAACTTTCATGCCAATGATAAGGAACAGAAAACAGATGTTTCTGTTCACTATTATTTAGACTTATTATACTTCAAGACACAATATCGCTGCAGGTATCGGGGCGGACGATGCCTTCATTCTGACCAAGATGTGGCAGTGCACCAAGGCTGACTCGTGTAACCTCACCATCCATCGACTCGTCCAGGTGACGATGAAACACTCGACACTGTCCATGTTTGTCACAACTGTCACGACGGCCGCTGCGTTCTTCTCGTCCTGTGTCAGTGCAGTCACCGCCATCCGCTGCTTCAGGTATTGTCGCTTGCAAGTTTGACTCGGTTGGATTCATACAATCGCCTCTTGATAAATCGAACCTCATTAACTCAGAATCCTCATTGAGTCGAATTATTTTCGATCCCCTAGGAAGAACCTGAGTTAGTCGGAATTAAAATCATGCATAGCTCAAAACGGTCATATTTTACCTCTGCAATTCGAAGCAAGGCAAAAATTGTCTTTATAACTCGAAGCTCAGTAAATAAGTCAAATAAATTTCTACTTTACCTCTAAGAGTCTAAGTTTACCTCTATATATATAAAAGTGTACTCAACGTACCTCTCTAAGTCAAACCCCAGCATACAGGTTGCAACGTATCAATTATTCATATCCCATCCAACGTCACTACTCTTGCCTCGAATTTCCATTTTGTTTACTTCTATATCTCAAATTTAGCTCAATTACCTCGATAAGTTGAAATTAACTTAACCTCTATAACTTAAACTAAGCCTGAGTTGCACTGCAGTTGACTCTCGCTAACTCAAAAAACCATGGCAATTTGATTTTTCTTCAAGTTACATATAGTTCAAGTGGAAGCCGTATCTTTGTTAATGTGTTTTGGGGCAGTCTGTTCGCAGGGCTGGCCGTCCTAGTCAACTACACACTGATGATGACATGGTTGCCAGCGTCTATAGTCGTGTCCGAGCGAATGTGCTGGACTCCCTTCCCACACCTGACTACAGTGCCCCTCAGCTTTCTTGAGACCATTGGATCTTCTTTGAACAAGTAATCCATTGTTATGTTATTCTAGCAGTCGTTATACAGATTTGAAAGTAAAAAAACCTCCATTTTTCAGCACTTGATAGTTTTACCAGTCCTTATGCTTTGACACAGGCTGAGACTTGATAGTTTTACCAGTCCTTATGTTTTGACACAGGCTGAGATAACTCATGAAATCAGTAACCAATAAATCGGAATTTGAAACAATCTAATCATTCAAAATATTTTGTCCCGGGGTTTTTTTGAACATATATTGCTGTGTGTTAGCAAATTACCTACATAATTAGCCAGACGAATTGCCTTAACCCTTGAGCGGGCGCTTCACCGGCAAAACCAGAGCGGGCGCATGCGGAGTTTTACTCTGCAACACTAGACTGCACAAATTTAACCCATTTTACTTGTTTTATAACGAAATATAGTATTTAAATGTTGACAAACTTCATAAGGAATCACATTTCATCGTCGATTCAATTAATTGTTCAACTTAATAGGTGTAATATTTCAATTAAACACAGTTATTAATTTTCTAGTATGAAATATGTATTAATTATTATTAACATTTTTGGACTTTTCCTTTCACTTCTTTTTTTCGAAAGAAAAAGGAAAAGTCCAAAAAATTAATAATAATTACAAATCCATTGTTATTATGAATTTTAAAAATAGGTATCAGTGTCTGTGTAACGGGAGAGGGAACTGAGACGGCATCTCTGTATTGCATATAACGAGGTACCAAGGGGGGGGTGGGGGGTATAAATAGCCTTAGGAAATTTCTGGAATGAGGGGCATAAAGTACGGAGCCGGACACGACCGCCGACAACCATTATGTCTGTTTATTTTAACATAAAAAACACGTGCGGAGGAAAAATCCGCGTGCGCCCGCTCGAGGGTTAATAAATTTAGCCAATTTCCATGAACAACATTAGTTTACGAAGCTCTCATTTAATATAATGTTCTATGTACTCTCTACAGTTAGACATTTTTATACTTTGACTTCCCTGATGTTCTTCTGTTTTGGGTTGAGGATATTTTGCAAATATTTACCGAAATTTTTGTTACTCTTTTGTTGGCAAACTTTTTTTGCCTGGTGAAGATAACTTGGTCTAGAAATGACTTGTGGTTTTGAGGTTGTGTTTTTGTGAAGATGGATCGGAAATGTTTAATGTTTATATTTGAGAAATATATCGCTAACTACAGAATTTTGAACTTTTAAATATGAAACTGAAGATGAAATTATGCGAATCAGGGAGTGAAAGTCATCTTGGAAGTGCTAAGTCTGGACATAGGTATTAGGCCTAACATCGGGGAGAGTGATCCTGACACCAGGGCCGACCAGAAATGCCGACTGATGGTACTAATGTTAGCTCTAATATTATTTTAGTAAATATACATTGTAAGTAACATTCCCCCAAAGTTTAAACATAATATGATGATAAATAACAGAGCTGCAGTGGTTATTATGAAAGTCTGTAAAAGTGCAAAAAAATAGGATTTTCCAAGGTTCAACAGGTTCTGCACTCCGACATTGGTAGGCCAATGGGTTAAGCCTTACTAAGTTCTTCTTCAGCCTTACTCGGTCCTTACTTAAGCCTACTCAGTCTCGGTATCAGTCACCCGTCTGTTGTCAGCTTTGTGGTGGCATCGGTGATGAACCTCCGCTATCTGTGGCTGAGTCTGCTGACCGTCGTGGCTGTCGCGAGTGTCTCCGTCGTCTTCCACTGGCCCCGCTTGCGACTGCCCGACTCGGCCGACTTTCAACTCTTCGCCGCCAGCCACCCTTTCGAGCAGTACGACTACGTTTATAAGGACAAGTTTTGGTTCGAGAAACCTCAGAAGGTAATTTTTGTCATAGAATAGAGTATAAAATATTGTTTAGCTTTTACCTCAATTTTTTGCAAATCTTCATATTAATATGCAAGTGGTTTTATTTTCAAAGTCATACCTCAATAATGGCTGGACTGATTAACGTTTGTGTGTCAAATTGTAGGTATTTCTATATTGATTTTCCAACTTGTCTCAGAATTTAAAAAAGGCATCACCAAAGTACAGTAAAGGGCTGAAGTTTCGAAACAGTAGCGCTATATCTATTGATAGTTGACCAAGCTCAGTTCACTGTGTCATGCTTTGAAACAGTTTTACTGGTAAACCAAAGATTGCAAACTAGTAATCTAGATTTTTAATTATTGTAAGGAAAAACCATCATGTATTTAACACCCTAATATAAAACAAAGTTTTTGTCACATTAACTGACATTTTTTATGTAAAGTTTTTTATCAGTGAACATTTTATTTAACTTGTTCTCAGACATTGATTTTTTTTGTAAATTAAATTAAAAATTTTATGTGTTTGGGTTAAGATGAGGAGTAGTTTGTTAATTTTTGAAACATTGATACTTTATTTTGTTGCAAACAATTGGTAAACTCAAGAAGTTGTAAAAACTATGCAAAAACTAAATCTATATATGTTATAAATGTGTTTTTAAGTGAATAGTTATAAAAAATTGTCCATCAGATATTTCAATAATTTACTAGTGTTTACCGCAAAAGTTTTAAAAATAACAGGTTGTCCCTTATTTATAATTTTTTTTGGGGGTTTCTCATTTAATAATAGTAGACTCAATACTTTCCTGTGAAGTATCCTTTGTCTCATTACCTAATCGGGTATTTAATTTATTTTTAAGGTGAAAATATTTTTGATAAATTATTTGAGAGGGTCATAGGTTCAGTGGATAACAGTATTTGTACGTAAGGATCATAGGCTTATGAATTACAGCGTTTGGCTTTAAATGTCAACTGCAATTTTTATAGAATTAAATTAAAATCGTATTTATTGTCCACAATCTTTAAGCCCTAATTCAAAACTGTGGTGTAGGTGGACACAGGGGAGAACAACGCACAGATGCCTCTGAGGTTTGTCTGGGGGGTGGTCCCGGAGGACAACGGGGACCACCTGGACCCGGCGTCCCGTGGGACCCTCCAGCTGGACCCAAGCTTCGACATGGCCGCCCCGGAGTCACAAACATTCCTTATGAAGTTCTGCCACAACCTCAGGTAAGAATATCATCCAATTTATAAGTAGCTGAAAGGTGCTTGTTGTTCTGGTTATTGCTCAGTAAGTGTATGAATTTTTTTTTTCATAACAACTATAAGGGCCACATTCCTGGTTTCACATTGAGCAAAAAACTGTTGGAGTGTATTTTCTGTGATTTATCTTTAAATTATTCTGGAAAGCAAACAGCTGGTAATATTTTCAAAAGCTTGAATAACAAAGGATGTCTATTGAAAAAATTAGTGAACAAAAGCTGCTTAGCAGCTGCTAAGCAAACAAATAATTGTAAATAAAAATAAATGCATCAGCTGCTTGTGACCCTTTTCTTTATATTTCGGCCCTTAGTGAACATTTTATCCAAAAACTAATATTTTTCTTATTCCTTCATTCATTCCTTTTTCTTATTTGCTTATTTCTTATATTTCTTTATTAATACTTCAATTTTCTCACCAGTCTTTCATTCAAGTATGAGGCTAATGGGTTTTTAGCAGACTTATAATTTTACCAAAAGTTCCGGTTAATTTGGGCTTTAAATATATGGTTTGTTTTCACTGGTTACTGTCACTCTCTATCCCTAATTTCCTAAAAACTTTCTGTGAGCACCTCTCTAAAATTAAGTGAAAAGTATGTTTCAAACTTTATTGGTGTCGTAAAATTTTTCATGATTAAAAATTTTTAAGAAAAAAAGAATTTAATATAAAATCAAATTACATAATATTTTTTAGTCATGTTCTGCATTTAACATAAGTGCATTTCTATTATTAGCTTGTTGTAGTTAATAAAACCTAAAGTTAATCATTATAGATAGATATAAAAGTTCGCCAGTTCACTTCTTGATCTCAAAATGTTGTCCTCAGGCTTCAACCTTTCTTCCAAACAACACCGGGTATGTACCTGCCCAACTGTTTCATCCAGACTTTCGTCGACTGGATGAACCGGAGATGCCACGACCCGATAGACCATAAGAAGAGTCGGGTGCCTTGCTGCGAGACCGCCAAGTTCCCGTATGAGAGGAAGGTCGGATATTCCTATTCTGTAAAACAAGCATTTGTACTGGAAAATTTGTTTGCATCCAAGTATTTTTTACTTTTCTTTTCATAAGGAGTTTTCAACCACGAGAAATTGATTGGAGCTGGTTACGAGAGTGGGGACAATCCAGTTTCCATCCTGCAGCACACCAAACTGCCCATGTGATAGTTATTTACATTTTCAATCAAAACAGCTGATTTATATATTCAGATTATTCTATTCGAAGAAAGCTCGGTCCCCCGGTAGCCGGAGAGCCCAGCTGCAGAACAAGTTGTCATAAACCGAAAAAAAGCCATTGGATTAATTATTGGTCGAGGAAGGATGATAAACTGCAAAATTCTCCTCACTAGTTAAAGTATTTTGACTTTAAGTTAAAAATTATTTTTCTATTATATGTCAGTTTTTGTTTGAAAAAAATATCTAAGATATTATGTGCATAGTGTTAAGAACATAAAACATTTGGAAATAATAACATTTTGAAAATAGACCTACCTACATTTATATGGTGCAAGTGCCTGAATAGTCTTCTGTATTTATAACACAAATTCAGAGTAAACTCTTAAGAAGATCTATGACAAAATCTATAGCAATGTATACACAGTACACCAAATAGTTGTGGCAGAAAACAAACTAGATTACAAACAATTTGGTTAGTCTGAAGCTACCACAACAACATTGCATATTATAAAAAAATTAGCGATCATAGAACTAACAAAAATTAACATCAGATCGTGGTGGACAATACTTTACTCTCATTATAATATCACATATCTCCCCTAGAGGGGTAGAAAAATCACCATTATATATCACAACATAAAAATACATTATTCTAGTCTCTTCATAAGACTATACAGTGTCCAACACAAATTTTGTCTGCCATAGAAACTTGTGGTAGTATTGTAGCAGAATAGTCTCGTCTAGGTATTGCACACTGTCCCAAGAAAAGTCATATCTCGGCAGTCATATCTCAATATGACCGTTGAATTTTGAAGATCAAATCTCAAAGGTTTGGGTTCGAGGCAATACTGTTGTCACATTTTTAATGAGTATTTGCGGAACAAAGTTTTGGTTGGATCTGAATTTGAAAACGCTATATAGAAGATAAAACATACTTTCACCGCAAATCTATTCCTTAACCTTATCTGGATAGTCCGTAATCTGGATAATCCTAGATGAGCTGTATTTTTTATTTTCTTTTTCTGTTTCAATGCCAGGCCATTTTTTAAACTTTTTAATTGGAAACGGTCCAAATTTGGGTCTTTTTGCTATCTATCAGGGACCTCTTGATAGATCATTAAGTCATAGTCGAATGACAAATGGCAACTGCACCCAGTTTCGATTCAGGTCAGGATTCAAATCGGCAACCTGCAGGTTACAAAGTGAGAACTTTACCCACCTGGCTATCCAGTAAATAATATTAATATTTTATTTATATTAATACACTAACTATAAGTTAATCCTTGTATTGTCGAAGGATTAACAAAGATGGTTTGATTCTGAAGGTGTTCAATCAATGCCTGCCACAAGCCATTCACTCGCTGCTTCACACTCCTGTAATAATGCCGGCAGTCGCGGGGCCGAGGTTTGCACGAACCTCCAAGAAAACCGCTCAAGTGAAAGCCGCTGTGATAGAATACGACAGTAACCAGGTCCATTCCACCTCATACACAGAAATGGACACATTTTTCAAAGAGGTAAAATGTATAACCTGTATTGTTTTTACATCATAATACACCGAAACATCTGTTTTCTGTGCTTTACTCTTGGCTGGAAAGTTACTCTTTGTCGATAACTGCACCATAACTGTGCAGTGCATGGTATATTTACCGTGCACTAGAAAACTGGAATAACAGAAGTTAACAATCAGCTGATTGCAGAAAACTGATGTTCAATGCTTGTTTATAGGTTAATTTAGAGGAATGTAGTGACAGCACTGATAGGAGTATTTGTTTGTTCATTTGCTGACAGCATCAAATGTTTGTTCATTTATAATAGGTTAGGTTTGAAAAATTGAGAAACTTAGCGGTTTATGCAAGGAAAACATTATGATTAAAAAATATGTTTTTTCTGATTAGTATGATGTTAAGTATTTTTCATCATACATCACACAGAACACATCTTTTTCTCTTCTTTTTCACATCTTTTTCTTTTTCTTTTTCTTTTTTTCTTGACTCAGAAACATCTTTTTTGTTCCTTTTTGCTGGCTCGAAAGTTACCCATTGCCGCAGTAGTCTGGCAAAAACTTTTTGCTGTACTAGCCCGGCAAAATGGAAGTAAACAATCAGCTGATTTGCAGCAAACCGACTTTTAATGCTTGTTTGTTGGTTACTTTTTAGAGGAATGTACTGGCAGCACTAGCAGGATCAGCAAACGTTTGTTCTGTTTGTTATTGGTTAGTTTTGAAGCTTGAAGGATTGAGAAGCGTATTGGTTTATGCAAGGACTACGTTATGATTGAAAGTATGTTTTTTCTGAGTAGTATGATGAAATGTATCGTACGTAAGTTTTACCGTACTCACATGAAAACAGTCATGCTTGTCCGGTAAAACAGTACTTAACAGTCAAGTAATGCAATATACCATTAAAAGTTAAAAGTCATTTATGTGTCCAGTGACTTAAGTACAACATTGTCTTATGAGTGAAATTGTTGGCATCATTTAAGGAGTTTGATAATTTATATTAAATAAATAAATTATAGATTTTAAACATAAATTTTGACGGTAGAGATGGTTTCTAAAGTTTAGCCCAATTTTGTTTTCAGGTGGAGGCATGGACTCAGCAGGAGATGGCCAAAGCACCGCCGGGAATGAGAAATGGGTTTTTTGTCAGCCAGTTGGCATTTTACGACCTTCAACATACCTTAGCCAAAGATACAGGTAAGAATAATACGAAGATTCAACCTAATGACTGGAATACTTTTATATTTTCAAATACCGGCTCTGTTTCTTCTATAAAGTACTATCGAGATGTTCAGTATGAATTTGAGATGAAGACTGGTATCAATGCATTTATTATGAAGACTGAAACAACATAGCTAAACGTTTTTTGACTATCTTGTGTGATCAGCTGTTCAAATGTTAATTCAGGGGCATCATCAGTGCCAGCACAATTCATGGAGGTTTGTTATAATTAAACTTTACACAAAGGCAAAACCATCAGCCAATAGCTACAATATGGTTTCATAACAGGAGCAACCGTACCACACCAAATTACCCCCTTCTTTTGCTAAAAGTGTGTTAAGTATTTATGCTTTGTGGGCTCAGGTCTGACTTGTTGACTTGTGATGCCTGTTAAATCCATTGTCTAAGAATCAACCAGAAAGTGGAACGTTTTGTCACTTTATCCAGCTCTGTTGCCCCATCTCTGCAACTGAGTGTGCAATCTAAAGATCCACTTCCGGTCTCAATTTCAGCCAAGTCTCACTTGCGACCGATCACACTTTTCATTCTAACATTGTTTCATAATGGCGGTGTGCACTGAAAGTCCTGCCAAGTGGATCTGACCTGATAATGTTGCCTCTTTCAGCTCCTTACCATTTGCAAACACTTTCCTGCCTAGAAGTTCCCTTAACCTTAAAAAGAAGGTAATCACCTAGGGTCTGGTAAGGGTTATTTAGAATTTGTCTGTCAATGTCCTACTTTAGGTGGCAATGTTATGTGAAGTTGCTGCTGCTGCTTGGGGAGGGTGGGGGCTTCAAGTCAACATGAATCAGCAACACACTTGTCTGCGAAGGGATTTTTCCAAGTCGTATTTTTTGAATGGCATGTCATTTATCAAATGGCCTCACACTAAACTTAGGATTATTTTTTTCTCCTCAAGGCATAAATTCAACATGGAGTAAACTTTTTAGGCTACAAAACACTATTGAAATCAACTCATTAACATTCAGATGGATTTTCCATGGACACTGCTGTAAAATGAAAGAGTTATTGGAAGTCAACGAGATTAGGATCAAATTGAGACCGAGAGTGGAGCTTTGGACCACTCAATCAGTCATGTTGTTGGGGCAATAGGGCTAGATCTAGGGACAAAACATTTCTGGGCGTCCCTCGTACACGGAGACCACTACATGACGACCTCTGTCGCAGTGCTGGCCATCGCGGTGTCGCTTGCCGTGTCGCTCGTGGTCCTGCTTATCGTCACGCTCAACGTCCTCATCAGCCTGTTCGCGATCCTGTCCATCACCTGCATCATCTTCGTCACCGTCGCGATCCTCGTCCTCATCGGCTGGAAGCTCAACGTCCTCGAGTCGGTCGCAATATCTGTCGCGATCGGACTGGCGGTCGATTTCAGTCTTCATTATGCCGTCACATACAGGTGAGTTGAAAAGTTATATTTCATAGCTGGATTTTAAAAGTATTTAAGATATGTAAGAAAAGTGTTGTGTAAAAAGTAAAAATGTTTCATAAACCAAGACACACTTAAAAACCAAGATCTGTGAAATTTAAGGTTTCCTTCCACAACACTGAGTGGTCCTCAGTAAAGCAAAGCCTCAGCCACTCAGAAAACAAAGTAGCATTATGTGCTCCATTGCATTATCTGAGGTTACTAGATTGACCCTGAGTTAAGTCTCAACTAAATGTTACACAGAATTTGAACAACATTGATGTGAAGCTGAACTGAGATACTGTTGTTTTTTTTGTCTGGTTAATTAATTATGCTAACCAAATAGATTGACATTAGGTTATTAAGTTACCAAGTCTAGGGTTAGGGCTCTACTTTATTATCATGCTTACTAAATCCCTGGTATAAATAAATGTTTCTTTATTAAAAAGTTGACGAAATCCATGTTATCAATAAATGTTTACAGTCATTGATGCAAGTTAAAATTCATGATAGATGTATTAATAATATAATAATCTTTATATATTTCTGCCATATTTAATCCCGTTGACGGTTTTCTTGTGCAGGTCTTGCAAAGACAAAGACAGCAGATCACAGTGTGTGATACATTCTCTACAACTCATGTCAGGTAATAATGATTAAATTTATTAGACTTTGATTGTATGTTATGGTTGGAGTTAAGTTAAGTTAATATTTTACCATAAACATAAAACAAAGTATTGTTTGTTTGACTTTTATGCTGGTAATTGCTCAGCTCAGATTGACCAGTCCCTCTTAATACTGATGAGGTAGCCAACTATTGTAGTCACAAAGAATCTCTTAGTTTTATAGAACATTTGTTTAAAACTTTTATTTTAATTGAGAGTTCTGGTTTCTGGTGTGCTGACCACTGCCGCGGCTGAAGCCTTCATGCTGCCTTCGTCAGTGCTGGCCTACATACAGATCGGAGTGTTCCTGGTGTGGTGATGGTCACTGTAGTTGTTGTATATGCAGGCCACACACTGATGGCTGCCCTGACCACTGCCGCGGCTGGAGCCTTCATGCTGCCATCGTCAGTGCTGGCCTACATACAGATCGGAGTGTTCCTGGTGTGGTGATGGCCACTGTAGTGTGTTGTGTACTGCAGGCCCCACACTGATGGCTGCCCTGACCACTGCCGCGGCTGGAGCCTTCATGCTGCCATCGTCAGTGCTGGCCTACATACAGATCGGAGTGTTCCTGGTGTGGTGATGGTCACTGTAGTGTGTTGTATATGCAGGCCACACACTGATGGCTGCCCTGACCACTGCCGCGGCTGGAGCCTTCATGCTGCCATCGTCAGTGCTGGCCTACATACAGATTGGAGTGTTCCTGGTGTGGTGATGGTCACTGTAGTGTGTTGTGTACTGCAGGCCCCACACTGATGGCTGCCCTGACCACTGCCGCGGCTGGAGCCTTCATGCTGCCATCGTCAGTGCTGGCCTACATACAGATCGGAGTGTTCCTGGTGTGGTGATGGTCACTGTAGTGTGTTGTGTATTGCAGGCCCCACACTGATGGCTGCCCTGACCACTGCCGCGGCTGGAGCCTTCATGCTGCCATCGTCAGTGCTGGCCTACATACAGATCGGAGTGTTCCTGGTGTGGTGATGGTCACTGTAGTGTGTTGTATATGCAGGCCACACACTGATGGCTGCCCTGACCACTGCCGCGGCTGGAGCCTTCATGCTGCCGTCGTCAGTGCTGGCCTACATACAGATTGGAGTGTTCCTGGTGTGGTGATGGTCACTGTAGTGTGTTGTGTACTGCAGGCCCCACACTGATGGCTGCCCTGACCACTGCCGCGGCTGGAGCCTTCATGCTGCCATCGTCAGTGCTGGCCTACATACAGATCGGAGTGTTCCTGGTGTGGTGATGGTCACTGTAGTGTGTTGTGTACTGCAGGCCCCACACTGATGGCTGCCCTGACCACTGCCGCGGCTGGAGCCTTCATGCTGCCATCGTCAGTGCTGGCCTACATACAGATCGGAGTGTTCCTGGTGTGGTGATGGTCACTGTAGTGTGTTGTATATGCAGGCCACACACTGATGGCTGCCCTGACCACTGCCGCGGCTGGAGCCTTCATGCTGCCGTCGTCAGTGCTGGCCTACATACAGATTGGAGTGTTCCTGGTGTGGTGATGGCCACTGTAGTGTGTTGTGTACTGCAGGCCCCACACTGATGGCCGCCCTGACCACTGCCGCGGCTGGAACCTTCATGCTGCCGTCGTCAGTGCTGGCCTACATACAGATCAGAGTGTTCCTGGTGTGGTGATGGTCACTGTAGTGTGTTGTGTACTGCAGGCCCCACACTGATGGCTGCCCTGACCACTGCCGCAGCTGGAGCCTTCATGCTGCCATCATCAGTGCTGGCCTACATACAGATCGGAGTGTTCCTGGTGTGGTGATGGTCACTGTAGTGTGTTGTGTCCTGCTGGCCCCACACTGATGGCTGCCCTGACCACTGCCGCAGCTGGAGCCTTCATGCTGCCGTCGTCAGTGCTGGCCTACATACAGATTGGAGTGTTCCTGGTGTGGTGATGGTCACTGTAGTGTGTTGTGTACTGCAGGCGTGCGGGCCCCACACTGATGGCTGCCCTGGCCACTGCCGCAGCTGGAGCCTTCATGCTGCCGTCGTCAGTGCTGGCCTACATACAGATCGGAGTGTTCCTGGTGTGGTGATGGTCACTGTAGTGTGTTGTGTACTGCAGGCCCCACACTGATGGCTGCCCTGACCACTGCCGCGGCTGGAGCCCTCATGCTGCCATCATCAGTGCTGGCCTACGTACAGATTGGAGTGTTCCTGGTGTGGTGATGATCACTGTAGTGTGTTGTGTACTGCAGGCCCCACACTGATGGCTGCCCTGACCACTGCCGTGGCTGGAGCCTTCATGCTGCCATCGTCAGTGCTGGCCTACATACAGATTGGAGTGTTCCTGGTGTGGTGATGGTCACTGTAGTGTGTACTGCAGGCCCCACACTGATGGCCGCCCTGACCACTGCCGCGGCTGGAGCCTTCATGCTGCCGTCGCCAGTGTTGGCCTACATACAGATTGGAGTGTTCCTGGTGTGGTGATGGTCACTGTAGTGTGTTGTGTACTGCAGGCCCCAACTCATGGCTGCCCTGACCACTGCCGCGGCTGGAGCCTTCATGCTGCCGTCGTCAGTGCCGGCGTACATACAGATCGGAGTGTTCCTGGTGTGGTGATGGTCGCTGTAGTGTGTTGTGCTGCAGGCCCCACACTGATGGCCGCGCTGACCACTGCCGCGGCTGGAGCCTTCATGCTGCCGTCATCAGTGCTGGCCTACATACAGATCGGAGTGTTCCTGGTGTGGTGATGGTCACTGTAGTGTGTTGTGCTGCAGGCCCCACACTGATGGCCGCCCTGACCACTGCCGCGGCTGGAGCCTTCATGCTGCCGTCATCAGTGCCGGCCTACATACAGATCGGAGTGTTCCTGGTGTGGTGATGGTCACTGTAGTGTGTTGTGCTGCAGGCCCCACACTCATGGCTGCCCTGACCACTGCTGCGGCTGGAGCCTTCATGCTGCCTTCGTCAGTGCTGGCCTACATACAGATCGGAGTGTTCCTGGTGTGGTGATGGCCACTGTAGTGTGTTGTGTATGCAGGCCCCACACTGATGGCCGCCTTGACCACTGCCGCGGCTGGAGCCTTCATGCTGCCGTCGTCAGTGCTGGCCTACATACAGATTGGAGTGTTCCTGGTGTGGTGATGGTCACTGTAGTGTGTTGTGTACTGCAGGCCCACACTGATGGCTGCCCTGACCACTGCCGCAGCTGGAGCCTTCATGCTGCCGTCGTCAGTGCTGGCCTACATACAGATCGGAGTGTTCCTAGTGTGGTGTTGGTCACTGTAGTGTGTTGTGTACTGCAGGCCCCACACTGATGGCTGCCCTGACCATTGCCGCGGCTGGAGCCCTCATGCTGCCATCATCAGTGCTGGCCTACGTACAGATTGGAGTGTTCCTGGTGTGGTGATGATCACTGTAGTGTGTTGTGTACTGCAGGCCCCACACTGATGGCTGCCCTGACCACTGCCGTGGCTGGAGCCTTCATGCTGCCGTCGTCAGTGCTGGCCTACATACAGATCGGAGTGTTCCTGGTGTGGTGATGGCCACTGTAGTGTGTTGTGTACTGCAGGCCCCACACTGATGGCTGCCCTGACCACTGCCGCAGCTGGAGCCTTCATGCTGCCGTCGTCAGTGCTGGCCTACATACAGATCGGAGTGTTCCTGGTGTGGTGATGGTCACTGTAGTGTGTTGTGTACTGCAGGCCCCACACTGATGGCTGCCCTGACCACTGCCGCGGCTGGAGCCTTCATGCTGCCGTCGTCAGTGCTGGCCTACATACAGATCGGAGTGTTCCTGGTGTGGTGATGGTCACTGTAGTGTGCTGTGTACTGCAGGCCCCACACTGATGGCTGCTCTGACCACTGCCGCGGCCGGAGCCTTCATGCTGCCGTCGTCAGTGCTGGCCTACATACAGATCGGAGTGTTCCTTGTGCTTGTGATGGTCGTCAGTTGGGGATACTCGACCTTCTTCCTCATGTGCCTGCTCGCTCTGGCTGGCCCGCAAAGAGATTTCGGCCAGCTCCACTACCCTGAGTGAGTTGCACGGCTTATTACATTTAATGGTTTTTTAGCACATGCGTTTTACTTAAAGCAAGAAGAGAGTTGGTAATACTTTTACAGATTTTGTCAGTACATTTAAGCTTGAATTGACAACATTCGAAAGTAGTGTTTCTGAGTCTTTTGGTTGATAAAATCAAGCTGTCTCATTCTCAGTAAATTGGTAGTATTGTTTATCTGGCACTACAACAAGGACACCTTACACGGTCAGTATTTACTGCCAGTTCATACCGACAATACTGAATCTAGAAATTCTAGTCTTTTTAGTGATCCTATTTTTCAGCATTCATCAGTATTCCCAACAGGATTTCATTACCCACAGTTTTCATCAGTATTTATTGTCAGTACCAAGAAAAACTGTCATTAATAATGACCGTATAAGACGTGCTAGTCTGATATCTGCAGGAGAATTGTTTTTAGGTTATGCTTTTTTTATTGACTTTAAACTGACATGTTTACTAGGATGTCTACTGTGAACTGTCTCGTTTAAAAAAAAATTGCAACTGTTGATCTGGTAATATTTATCTGATGCAGGTTGCGGCGGCTGTGCCAGCAGCGGTCCAACGGCAGTCGGCCCGACAGCGACAAGACTGTGTACATCAACGTGCTGTCGGAGGCCTCGCTGTCCACGTCCTCCACCATGTGCGCTCTGCATCTCGCCAACAACGAGACCCACGAACTCGACGCCCTCACCCGACACAGCTACAGGTCTACTATAAAATCTCTTTTTTGTCCAGTTTGTTTTTATTTCTCAAAATTTACATTTAGAGGTGTGCGGATAGTGAATTTTTGGATCGGATCGGATTCGGATAGGATAGCTTATGTTCGGACAGGTTTCGGATCGGATAACAACAAGTTCGGATCGGATAGTACCGGATTCGGATATTTACGGCACGGCGTAATGAGCAGATTTAAGTTTTCTCATAAGCCTAAGGTAATTGCAAGAAACTACCATATTATCCTAATGTGTAAGGTAAGGTTTGCCTTGATAGCCCTGAGTTGTTGATTGTTCAGATATATTGTTTTCAATGCAGGTCAAATGTCAATTAAGTATGCAAAGGTACAACTAATTATCTGTTAATAATTTGGAAATTTATTAATTCCCCTTAAACATAGTTAGTATTTAATTCAACAAGGTTATTAGGCCTAAATAAATTTCAGAATTAGGTTACTTAAAAATTCATTTTTCAATGCAATCTAAATTTGTTCATTTTTATGCCTCTGTATTTTTTGTTCTTTTCCTTTTCATAAATCAATAAATTATTTGATCAGTGACTAGGCCTAAGTGATAAGACAAAATAATTAAATATAAAACTTGATTCACCAATCTCTTCACATTTGAAGAAAGCTCTACATTTTTATTCATGCATTAATGCCTGACAACCAAGATTTTGATTCACTACAAAATAATACTATAAAATAATAAGTCTGAGCAGTAAACTTAACCTAAATTTCAAGATGAGTTTCAAATGTTGTAGGTTTCAGTATTAAAGCTTGGTCATTTAATTAGAACAAAAGTCTATTTGTTTTAGCAAATAAACAACAAACAAATTCACTAATTATAATCACTGGCGTAGGTTGTCAATTCAGCATTTTACTGTTATCTAAGAATGTCCATTTTAATCAGTATTGTAAATACGGCTCGGCTTAATTCGTCAAAGATTAATATTTCATCAAAATAAAAACTTAATTTTGATCATTCAACTTTGTATTTCAATTGATAAATAAATTAATACAATTGAAAGAAAGACATTCTTGAGTTAATTCAGCTTTTATAAGCAGACGACTACATTCAAACACGCAATGTGAGATGGAAAGACAAACAATGAAATGA
The DNA here is from genome assembly GCA_035578135.1 of Flexamia atlantica. NCBI lineage: Eukaryota > Metazoa > Arthropoda > Insecta > Hemiptera > Cicadellidae > Flexamia > Flexamia atlantica. Next base: position 9,844,253 of record JAQJVK010000012.1, on the reverse strand, counting down.
ACAGGTTCGCCAAATCTTTGGTAGCCCAAAACTATTGTAGGCATTTTATTTTCTCGTATCAACAGGCCACTTAAGATATTTACGGCCTGAAATAGTCGTATGAAACATCAACACGACTATTTATTTATGGGGTATTTACGGGATATTTTGTTTTGGCAATTGAAGACGACTGTGGGGACACTGTCGGTCATTGACGAACTCTGATTTGTCTTGATTGCGATTAAGACAAATCAGACCAATCAATGTTTTGTCGGTAACGGATACTGATCGAGATCACGACAGTGACAGAACTAATAAAGGATGTACTATTATTTGTTAACTGATTTAATGCTACGATACAAGAATTTATCTTAGGATGTTCGTTATCGCGTCGGGTATTGTGCAATAGGCCTACTCTGATCGTATACAACGATCTCGATCTTATCACGAGTCGCAATATCAGCAACCGAAATACATCGCTTGATGCATACCACTGCATAATCGCATCGTGTTGAGGCGTTGTTCAAGCCGCAATCGCGAATCGTCACATTTCAAAGTGTCATTTTTGCTCTGCGATGTTTTCTCTCACCACTGCACTCTCGTTGGCAGTGACTAGTTTTGTTTGGAAGACTCTCCAAACTTTAAAATTTGATCCTTCTTAAAAGTTTTCCCCAAAATATGCAGTCTATCCGATAGAGTCGGATATCTAGTCAGTCTTACCGGATAGTTATAAAACCCTCGGATCGGATTCGGATATCCGATCCGATCCGAATTTTCGGATATCCGCACACCTCTATTTACATTTTAATCATCTGAAAAAATTTAAATATGCAAAAATGTAAAAATGTAGGTTTGGCAAATAAAAAAATCAAACTATGAGAATATTATCTCTTTTTGGCATTGAAATAATGCTACTCCTGTTCTCATTAGTTTTGCTAAGATTGTTGGACTTTAGTGTTTCAGTAGTGAGGTGAAGGAACTCTTTCAATCAGTGTTCAGTTCTCTTTGTTCAGTCTCCATCTCGACAAGTGGCATCAGATCTTCTGTGATTGGGTAGGCAGGAGATCGCAGAACAAGTAGCTGTGATCAGACTCCTGGCTGCCTTGCACTTGATTAAGTTTATTTTTTTACACACCACAGTGTGTAAAAATTTGGGGAGGATCCAAGAAATAGCGTGTCTTCTGTGCTTCTTTCATTCTTTTTCCTGTGGGAGACAAATCACAAGACTCGTTACATGTCACAGGCACCTGAGGAAGCATTCGCACCGAATTGGGGTGTACGATGGGGATCCCTCTTGTAGGAAGTGCGGGCAGTCGGATGAGACTGCTGATTACCTGCTTCTCGACTGCAACAGGCTTGCTGAGGTTAGGTTGGCAACTCTCAGGACCATGGAGGAGGGGCAGACACAAGGAGCTAACAAGCCAACAAGTTGCTGATATTCATGAGGAACATGAACCTTGAATCGCCTCCTGAATCACCTCCTTGAATTAGTTCCTGAATCACCTCACCATTGAGAAAAGGGTGCGCAAAAAGCCCTCGCAGCTGAAGTGCCTTGGGACTTCAGTCCACCCTTTCAAATGATTGAATGAATACTGTACAGTAACACTCGCGACTGCCTGTGTTGCAGGCAGAGTCGGCGGTCGCGACGGTCAGGCAGTCTGTCACAGCCGGGCAGTCGCAAGGTGTCGCTGCCAGCCGAGCAGAGTCCGTCCGCGACCTCCGCCACCACCATCATACATGACGACGACCTCGACCTGCCGCATAGCTGCAACCACGCGTCTTAGGCAGGTGAGGCCAGATACCAGACACGACCAGAACAACCCACCCAAACGATGCGGTGGTGTTACTGCTATCTGGGGAGGGTCAGAAATTAATCCAAACAAAAATCTGGCAGTAAAAATTAACCTAACCTAACCTTAACTAATTTTGTGGTTTTGTATGATACAAATCATACAATATATAGAGTAGTTAGAGATATAAGTGTGATGATATTGCCAAGTGTGATGACAATCAGAATATTTTTTCGATTCAGTTAATTTGAAACTCCAAGAACTATTACATAAGTTCAGATATGTGCTATAACTGCGCTACTTTAAGCATTGCTGAAGTCATCAAATTCCTACTTTTCTCTCAGTGATGGAATGTTTATAGTTTTAACCGCCAGATATTTGTTTGGATTACTTACTGACCCTTCCCAGGTATCAGTCCTAGAATGTGTGTAGTGTAACGTGCCTTTAAGAGGCCTAGGTAAAAGTCAAAGTCACTTCAAGTTGACCGGTGAAAGTTCGGATGTCGATAAATAATTCACAAGTTCCAAAATAACAAAGTTTATTGATATTCAAAAATTCCTTTAAACATCACAAAGCTTCATTAGGCATAAACATCTTAATATTCCTAGGAAAATAAACCTTTATATAATAAGGTCAAAGTTGGCAAAAGGCCGCAGCGATTCATCAAAATGCAACAAGTTTCTTTGAAAATTCAAGTAAATGGAGAGACAATAAAAGTTAAGTTATTACAATATTCAACATTTTACCATAAGTTAATATACTACCGTGAAATAAAAATTTAAAAAAATCAAGTATCGAGGCAAAATAATTAAGAGATACAAGTTACGGAAAATTGACAAGTTACATTAAAAATACTAAATTCAATTCAGTTAATTCTTTCACATATAATTATTAATTAATTAGTCCTAAAGAATATTTTGACTGCATAATAAATTTAATTTTCAAGACAAAATGTAAAAGGGGCTTCTTCCAAATAAACGGATGTTGGATGCCAGACTATATTTCACCTGACTAAAGCAGCCCCAATATAATAAAATTACAAGTCAGGTCTGAAATAATAAATGGATTAAATCACTTAAGATTATTTTAAGTTAGCCCGGGCCGTAGGCCTAGGCCAAGCCCGCTCAGGGGAGTGCTGAAATCGGCAGCTAGCCACAATGGAAAATCTAGCAATACATACATGTGTAATATGTTGTGAACATGTGAAATTTAAATATGTTTTAAAAATGCAACAACCTCCACTATTTCTAATGTCTGTAAATCAATATTTTCCAGGATGAGGACTAACTTTTTCTCTTCTGATAAGATGTGTCGGCGTCTAGCTGTTGTTGACCATCCATTGCTCATCTCTGTAGTTTAGGTTTTATATGACGATATCATCTGTAATTCTGTGATCAGTGTGCTATTAGAGATCCGTAGAACTTGCTCAATTCATTCTTCCATTTCTGAGCTCTTCTATCATATGCCAAGATACATAAGAGGCTATTGTATGTACAATAATGTTTGGTGTGCAATTTAAAAGAAAGCTTTTATTTTGTGTTGTAATAGAGCTTTGCAAGTACTAATTTCTGAATGTCAAATTCCTGTGCAATCACTTATTCTGAGTGCAAGAATAAGAGTGTGCCACCAATCTTGCTTTGGAACATTTTCCCTTTGAAATTAGAGAGAAACAAATTCATACAAAGTTTAGTTTACTGCAGTTGTAATAATTAAAGCAATAATTATAGAAAACAATTAAGCTTAAACAAATTAAATAAAGTATTAATTATTTATGTTGTGATTGGTTTTTAATGTTAAACGATGAGCCCAACATCAGCTCAATTTGTCTTCTGAGGAAACGCATTTCAATTTCAACTCAGCGATCCAAGGTATAGAATTTTACCTTTCTCTAAAAGATTCTATTGTTCCTTTTTTGTACTACAGTAGAGCGCCGATTATCCGAACGTCGGTCATCCGAACCGTCGGTTAACCGAACGCCGTAAGAGTTCATTTTTGAACATGATTCTGAAGAATTTCAAATTCGCACGCCAACTAAAACTCCCGTCGCGCCGGGATATCCATGTATTCTGATAGATTTCATAATAAAATTACGTGAATAATTTTTGTTTGATCATTTTTTAGCCTTTTTACTTCTAAGAATTACGTTACATATATAATTTTAAAATGTTGTTTTTTCATGTTCGATTATCCGAATATTCAGTTATCCGAACACCCCTTGTCCCCAATTAGTTCGGATGATGGGCGCTCTACTGTAAAAAGATAATTCTTTGCAATGATCAATTGTGCTTTCTAGATTCTTTAGCTATTTCCATAACATAAAGCCATGAACAAGGATATTGAAGACTGATTAAAATTTTACATGTATGCTATTTTGAACAATGGTTTCTTTTTATATTTTAAAACTTCTTATCTTGCACATGAAACCAATAAAATTAAGAATAAGATTTCACTATAAGTATTGAAGAAACACACTAAACATTATAAATCAATTTTGCCTAACAATCTTTTAATTTAATTGAACCATTTTCCATTGTGGAATTTTTTGGAAAGTTCTTTATTCAAACTCGTTTTTTTAGCCAAAAAAATAAAATGAGGCTTGAGGTGTTACACTCAAATTGTTAACTTTCCTTGATAGCTTTAATCTTAGTATGAAAATAAGACAATATGGTAAATAAATTATATATTTTATATAATTTTTGTTAGTTTAAATACTACTATTTTGCTTAGATAAAAGTTAGTAAACATAGGGCCAACAACTCAAGAATAGAATATTTATTAGCTCTATATATTTTCTGATGTGTTTTTAATTTTATGGGTAATTTTACATGTAAATTAAAACTATAACTTTTTTTTATTTTTTAAATATATTCAACTATTTTTTAGTCTAAGATTAGTTATTTATTTTATTATTAATGCAGTTAGTATTCGTCCAATGCCAATAATAGAACAAAAATGAAAGCTGTACGTATATATCTTAAGTTAGGTGTACTTTTAGCAATCTGGACAATTGTTTAGATTTTGTATAATACCTCCTTAGTTCTACCAATCAAAATAAATTAAATGTCAAGGGCATGCGGAAACATTGATTAATTTAAGGTAATTATTTTTATACTTCAGTGAATTCATATAGAGCTTGTGCGTTTTCTGGTGAAGCCTGCTTGTCACTACAGCCCCCTACACCCAGGCTTCACGAAGAACCGCACAAACTATAGGTACTTATACAAACTATAAGATGTATTTATACATTAATTGTTGGTTGTTACATATGTTGTGAATAACATAAGTTATATAAATATGTGATATACATATAAAAATATTTAAATTTAATGTGTAAATATATTTACTACAACTACTGATTTTTACACTTTACTATTGATCTCATGTTAGTGTTAGATAAAATAATATTTGTCAGTTGAAGAAAGTAACATAGCTGAATTTGTGTTAAAATATTTTATATTATGTTGATAAGTCTAAAATGTTTTACATCTCAGTTTGAGTTTATATTTTACATAAAGGGGCATAAGGGGAATAAATGACGTTTTACACCCCTGTAATCAGAGTTACCGCCCATAGAGAACATATTAAAATTGTTTTATACGTAAAGCTCAAGTATTTTTTAAACTCCACTCCTTATGGCTTCTTAATAAAGGAGGGATTTTGAATGAATCCCAGTCTTTCTAATTAATTTAAATTGCATTAATATCCTCCTTATTATTATTAAAACACAATTTGAAAAGGCAGTGAAATTAGCTTTATTTAGATACATGAGAGTCCACAAAGAATTAACTCTGCAACCCTCTGTGGCACAGAAGTATTGGTATATTTTCAACTTATCTGTTAAAGTGTTAAATTACATGTTTTAACTGTCTCTTAGCTGTCTCTTTTCCTAGATGTGAATTGTGTACAACTATGCTTTTTTCTTGCTTTTTAGGGAAATCATTCTTTCTTAATGATATTGTCAAGGGTGTGAGTGTTTTTTTTCAGGTGAAGCAAATTCATTTTTACTAATGATTCTAGAAAGTATCGTTAACTCAAACCTCTTTTTCTCAAAATTCTTGATCAATTAAATTTTTAACTGTCCCCTTCTGCTTTGAGTTCTAAGTACTTATTATTATTTTATTATTTTTTACCCTCATTTACTGCCGATATTGTCCAGTGTATCCGTTTTTTCCGTCCAATTTCATGTGATCCAGATTTTCTTGATTCATTAGATTGTAAAACGCTTCAAAATCAGTAAGTTTTTCTTAACTTATTTTAGGACATAATAAACATTTCTCCATTTCGCCTGTTTTCTCCTTTTCTTTTCGTGATAAGGTTTTCAACAAATGTGAACAATCTAGAATCAACAATTTAATTAATCGGTATTCAAACACTGTTTAATGAAGTTAAAACAAAGTTATTCATCTAAACTTATTCAATACATGAGGGGATTTTTTGTGATCAAGACTCCCACAGCTTTGTACCGATTTTAATAATTTAAATGCTCTTGGAAAGAGCTGGTTGTGAAGTTTTACAGGAAATAAAATTTTTGACAGAAAAAAATCGCTAGTTGCCCTTAAGTTTTGAATTTTTGTCCATAAAAGTTAACATTGGAGCTGAAACCTTGGGGAACAACTGCTTTTAACTACTATTTGACGGGCCTTGCTCGGCAGCTTCAAGTTTTTATTCATCTGATGATAAAACAATGTTTATTATAATCAGATGTTCCTTAAAATTTCTATTTCCATGTTAAATGTTATGGAAAAATCCAAAACTTTAAAGGTGTGTAGGGCTCTTTCCAATTGTCTAGCTTTCATAAATTTTATTTCCTGCAAAAATGTATGCCACGCTCTTTCCAGTGACACCTAAACTATTAAAATTGGTTATAATTGGATTATTGGATTAAATAAATCCATTTAATATGCAAGGGATTATTTTGCGATCTAGAGTCCTTCAATTATTGTTGGAGTCTAGATCGCAAAATAATCCCTGGCATATTAAATAAGTATAGATGTATTTATCAGCAGACCATAAACAAAAACTTAAAAGCAGTATGGCTCACTGGTATATATAACCCCCTGTATCAGTGTTTCCCAACCTTTTGGTGATAGCGTACCACCCACCAAATTTTAAATATTTTGGCGTATCTTCTCAAGGACCCGCCCTCCTCACACCACCAGCAAAATTTGTTTTGTTTTTGCCAGCTAAATTTACTTTATTTTACTTTTCAATGTACATTTTTAGACCCTATATTGATTATAAGGATATTTTGATCAATTTTATGTTCACCTCAGCTCTGCTCAATAATTTTATAGTCAATTCGGTGAAAAAAAAAATTCCGTATGAATTTGAATATGAATTTCATGAATGTGAAAAAATGTCAACATACATGGAGAAAAAATAATCTCTGCCTGTTATTTGGAACTTAACATATTTTATATTGAAAAATTAAGGTGGTAAAGTCATTAAAAGTGTATTGTATTTTCACCAATAATGTTTTATTTGATTATATTATTTACAAAAATTTATATGACAGATCGACATAACTAGGCTGTGCGTTAAAAATAGAAAATATGTTTGGTTAGTAAATTGTGCAACTCACAACTATAGTAATACCACTGAATTAACACTGTAAAACTGGTAGTATGTTTTTAATGAGAAGAATATTTTTAATGCAGTAATTATTTTTACAAATCATTACTGAAAATTCTGAAAATGATTTGTAAAAATAATTACTTTCAAAATGAAAGAGTAACATGTCCTTAAATAAGGTACGAAATTGGCATGTTAAGACTAAAACAGATCCTGAAAAAAGTTAACAAAGTTAAGGCATTAAGTGCGGCTTTACTGTTCGTCGGGACAGCATTCGTTCATAAACCTAGTAGTACTACTTCTTCAGTTTCTTGCACACCACCTGAAAGGCCTTTGCGTACCACCAGTGGTGCGCATACCACTGGTTGGGTAACACTGCCCTAAATACTAAGGGGCTAAAACTCGATTGACATTTAGTTGGGAAGTTTCAATCTATAATTTGGACCAAAAATAAGAAATCGAAATTTTTATTATTATTATTTATTATTAATTGTTATTTTTCTAAGAACATACTTATATTATTAAGCCAATATTAATGCTGAAGTATATACGAATTTATATGAAGACTATAGTTGTCAGTAACTGTTGACAGGCCTAAGATATCTGTCACTGTACGTGTAGTAGCTATTTTAGTATTAAGAGTTATTTTTTCGAGCCCTACTGAGTTATAAGCCTAGAAGTTCATGTTTATAACTTGCATTCTTGTTTTTGTTTTGTTTTTTAACATAAAATATTATTGGATGCGCTTCTACTCCAAACCGTTTTTTTTTTAAGATTACTGACATTACTATAGCAATTTTTCATTTAATTCCATTACTACACAGGACGAAATAATAATGTTTATTTCTTTTGAAATAATTTTTAAAAAACACATTAATATCTTGGAATTTTTTTAGTTTTGAACTTTAATTTGCTTAGCAACCGAGCCCTGTTTTACACAAAGCTGGAAGACCTGTAGTATAACATGAAATCCAAACATCCATTTTGCTAATTATTATGAACTGTTCTAGTCACAAGGATGGTTTTGTCGATGAGCGTAGTGCAGATGTTAATCCTACACTTGGGAATACCACATCCACAAACTACTGCTTTTAACTATCCATAACTTTTGACTTGAAAGTGGCTGGATTACAGGACACGTCATCCCAGTCTTTGGTGTGTAGGATAAGTAATGAAACTAATAATCCCACCCCAAAATATAAAAATATTTGCATACCAATTCAAATTTTTTTATATTATGTGGTATTTTTATGAAATGGTCAAATAAATGTTTTTGAAAAAACTACGATGTGTAGGTTATGAAATATCAAATTGATGTTTTCTGGGTTAAATTAGGTAGTTTTTTAATGCAAACTATTTACACTTCTCTGGTTCAGATTTTGACAAAGGAAAATACAATGAACAGGGCTTATGTCTCGGTACGGCTTGGTTAATCGTGCCTATGATGTTTTAAAAACATGTGCTATATATCACCAGTACAGTGTAGTGTTATAAAATTTTGTATCAGAAATAAAGAAAATAAATGTCCTTGATGTGTTCTTTTATAAAAAATGAGTGCATTTTTATCTTATTACTTTACCTTATGCTGCTTTCTCTCCTCCCGAAGTGAGTTCCCTCAACTCAGTCAGAGAAAGGATAGAACAATAAGGTGAGAGAAAGGTGACATAATCCCGTTATGATTAAAAATATGTTATTTTCTGGGTGGTATGATGAAAAGTATCGTACATCTCATGGCCAATAAGTTTTACGGTACTCGCATGAAAATCCCTATCATGCTCATCTGGTCAAACAGTACTTTCTGGCCTATTAACATAATATACTAATTTTCAACATTCAAATGCCCACAACACCTGTTCTTAACTTCAACAGATATGCTGTTAGTATCATTTGTTTGGCATCTTAACACTATAAAACATTAAATTTTCATCTAAATTCTGAGCTGTATTTGAGAAATTTCAATTTTTTTTAACCTTTACATGATGTGATTTTGCGGCTGCTGCCTTGCGACAAGGAGCTGTGTGGTTCTTAGTTGTATGTTAACTTATGAGCACTTTCACACGACACGATAGTGTAATTTCGCCACACAGTAATTTTATATGATACTGCACCGGAGTAAGTTGTTAATACTGCACCGAAGTTCAATCAGTTATTTATGCACGTAATTTTTTTTGACTTGCTATGCTAGAGCTGTTGTTTTGATCGGTTTCTTTTAATATTGTAGTCTGCTATTTTCTGATGTAGTTTTTTCGATGATTGCTTATGTTGATTTTTTTATGTCTTACTGCGTTTTTTTGTGTAGCAACTTTGTATTTGCTCTTATATTCAGCCTTCAAGTTAAAGTTTTCTCTGTTTTTCTGTCTTTGCCTTAAATTTTTTTCCTTGAGCTAGTTCTTTGTAGGAAAAAAGTTTTTCTTTATTGTAGATTTGTTTTTTTTTTCTGTTAATGCATAATTTACCAGTTGCATGGATTTTTGAAGTTATTTAATTATTGTTCGGTTATGTTTAAATTTGAGTTTATTTGTAGTTTGTGTCACAATTGCTGTTAAATTTGTTCGGTTGTTATTTATTGGTTCAGTTTTCATACTTTTGTATTGTCTTTGTTATGTTCAATATCACTTTTAAATATTATATTATATGCACTATGCAAATATCTTAAGACTTTCTAAATAGGACTACAATTTACAATGCATTTATATTTATTGATTTTTGTCACAATTTCAATGTTTTAACTCCTGTAAAAATGGTGTATCCGTTAATAAATAAATAAATAAATCCATATGCTTAACTGGGACTGCATTGTGTCGCATAACTCCTTGTCAAACAGCAGCATCCGCAACAAAACCGCTTGTGTGGAAGGGGCCACAACAATTACAAATTTTTTTAAATTAGTAATTCTTGGATAAATTGTGTTTGATGCCTATGGTACATGCCAAATTTCATTAAAATTTGGCTCTCAACTGAAAGTTCTGTAGATAAGCCGAATTAAGTTTGAACTTTACCTCTATATAATAATCTCGATGTAAACTCAACGGATCTCTGTAAGTTGAAACCCCGGCATACAGGTCACATCAATGAGTAGGTGTTAATTAGTAATCACAGTATTAATGAGTCATATCTGGTTCAACATCATGATTTATTAACCTCTGTAACTCGAATTTTCATTTGGTTACCTCTAAATCTCGAATTTAGCCCAAGTTACCTCTGTAAGCCGAAATTAACCAATAATTACCTGTATAACTCCAACTTTGCCTAAGTCGAACTACATGTAACTTGAAGAAAAATTGTATTCCTGTGGTATTTCAAGTTACCGAGAGTCGACTGTACGTTTAACCCTTGAGGGGGCGCTTCACCGGCAAAAAGCGAGCGGGCGCATGGGGAGTTTTACTCCGCAACACTAGATTGCACAAATTTAACCCTTTTCACTTCTTTTATAACGAAATAAAAGACAACTTCATTAGGAATCACAAACTTCATTAGGAATCACATTTCATCGTCGATTCAATTAATTGTTCAACTTAATAGGTGTAATATTTCAATTAAACATAGTTAGTAATTTTCTAGTATAAAATATGTATTAATTATTATTTAAATTTTTGGACTTTTCCTTTCGCTTCTTTTTTTCGAAAGCAAAAGGAAAAGTCCAAAAAATTAATAATAATTACAAATCAATTGCTATTATGAATTTTTTTATATAGGTCTCAGTGTCTGTGTAACGGGAGAGGGGGCTCCGCAAACTAAGACGGCATCTCTGAATTGCATATAACGAAGTACCAAGGGGGGGGGGGGTGGGGGGTATAAATAGCTTTAGGAAATTCCTGGAATGAGGGGCATAAAGTACAGAGCCAGACACGACCGCCGACACCCATTATGTCAGTTTATTTTAACATAAAAAACACGTGCGGAGGAAAACTCCGCGTGCGCCCGCTCGAGGGTTAAAATTAAATATCAATCAAAAAAGCATTTATCACGAGAACATTATTTTTTTCCATCACCATTGGGAGGATTATTTTGCTTGGGAGGTTTCGGCTTCAAATCTGAAGTGGATTGCCTCGAAGGCCTACTGCCACTAGTCCCCTCGTCAGTACTCGGTCTCGTCGGCGTCGGTGTCGGCGGCCGGCTCTGCTGAACCACCTGTTCGGAACTCTGCATCGAAGTCTCGACGGACAGTTCCTTCGACCTGTCGGCGACCGGTTGTGGTTTCGGCTCCTCCGCGGTGTGGTGCGGCGCCGGCGCGCGGACGGAGCGGGTCTGGAACTGGCTGTGGACGTGGTTCGGTCTCTGGTTCCCACTCTGCCGCTTGTTGACGTCGAGTTGGTTGTACTCCGTGCTGGAGAACCTACAAGGACGGATTTGCCATATTAGATATTTTGTGGTGTTACTTGTAAAAAATATTGGTTAAAAATTTAATACCTGTATTTCAATACCTACATAGGTTAACAGTTTACTGTTTTGAGAAGCCTCGGTTGAAAATTGAGCCTTAAAATGATAAAAACCTATTAAAAATAGAATCATATAGATTGAAGAAAATATGTAATTTTAACTAAGGTTTCATAGATTTCATTAAATTATTTGTTAAGTTAATGCTATTACGGGTATTATATTTGTTCAGGACTATTACTATTGTTTCACAACAATAATAAATAGACTTATTAAAACATAGGTAGGCCCTATATAATATTATTTTTTATTTTGTTTATGCCTAATATATGAAACATTTATAATATTCAATATTTAGAATACATATATGCAGATATTTCATGTATAAACGATTGTTTTGCATTAGCTAAAAATTGTATTATGTGAGGTTTAAACATTAGGAAAATTTACTACATTTATTTTGTTAACGCAAGCGATGTAAGGAACAGAAAGGTGAATTAATTATAGCTGTGTAGAATGTAGGCAAGTCACATTAGTTACTTTGGAAATCCCTTACTTTTAAAACAGATGATCGAAGAACCTAATGCATCTTCGCGCTCGTTTTTTCTAGCGGCGTCAAGTGGGAGACGGACTCAAGGAATGAGAGGTACCCTTATTTTTTGTGCCAGAGGGTCATAAATCTTACAGAACCTCTGGCCTGGACGGTGGGCACGAGGGCTGGAACAACCCAGAGAGAGGTGACTCACCGAGAGAGGAGGGGGAGGGGCGCTGGGGTACGTGTGAAGACGCTGGAATGCTGAACGGATTAGCTAGCTGAGTTCCATTGAACCACCCCAAATCGCCCTTGTTTGAGCGGATAAGAATGGTACAGAAAGTGTCAAGTGGTATGAATATTAGATATGAAACTGTAAGCAGGAAGGGCCATAGTTTTAAAAGGAGATATTATGAGCAACAATTTCCTGTTAAAATTCTAGTGAAACGATCCGGATATCACTTATTTCTACGTTCAGAGGAAATCTTACTAACTTGTCAAATAATTAGCTATGTTATATTAGTACCTCAAAATATAAGAATTGTTTACAGGATAACAAACCTTTTTTCATCTATAAACATAATTAATTGTTACTATCTGGTTCGTCAGAACATTTTTTTTTATTTTTCATGATTTTTTATGTGTTACTGTAGATGCTCCCGTGTAAATATAACCAGTGTTAAAAAATACCAATAGGCCTACCTTAAACGCGTAATGTACTGCATCATGCCTAGTAGTATTTTAACTAATACAATAAGTTTACAAAGTCTGAATATTGAATTAAAACTCGATTACGATTACTAGTTTAGCGTATTTCACCTAGGGGAAAGAAGCTGTTAGTGTAGTACTCATGGTAAGTCCCAAGCCCGAGACTATGATAAATTTTCGTTTTGGGGCCCCGAGAAGCAAAACACCATTCGTTCTGAATATGTGAGTGTGTGTGTTAACACGATAGCGGCCGCAAAATGGCCCAGACTTAGGCCTAGTTAAATTTGGTACGGACGTTTAAAGTGGTAATTACTCTGACGAATTTGTAAACCAGCCCGATCGAACCACGGGAGGGGGGGGGAGGTAAAGGGTGATAAACCCCTCAAAATGGGGGTTTTCAGTTTTTTAACATAGAAAAATAAAAACAACCCGATATTTGTTTGCATCTTTGAATTCTGCTCGGAAAAGCAAACAATTTGTATTTTGAATTATTGTTTTTTCCATAGGATTCCGAGATATTGAAAGTGGTAAAGACAGTACACTGTCCCAATGTTAATCTTATGGGAAATAAGTAAAATTCTAGATCTTGCTTGTTATTCTTCAGCATATCTTGATAATACCCCCGTTGCAGAAGACCTGCATACTCAGCGAATTTCAAATGCAAAAGAACATAATTCAATCCAACATAGCGAAATTTGACATTTTTTGTAATCTCCATAATAAGAATAACATGGGGAATGAGTATACAGGTTTGCTGCTACAGGTATGTTAGAATGGTTGGTTTTTTATTTATTATTTAGTAGATCTAACTAGAAGAAGCCATAAACAAAGTTCCATCAAGGAATGTTAAAAAACAAGGAAGAAACAGAAATTTTTTATTTCCCATAAAGGACAACATGGGGAATGATTATACAGGTTTGCTACCACAAAAATTTAAATTTCGGGGATTTGAGACTAAAATACATTAGATCTCATGTAGATGAAGCCACTAACCAAGTTGTATTAAGATATGTTGAGGAATAAGCGACATGTAGAATTTTACTTATTCCCCATAAGGTTAACATTGGGACAACGTACTGTGTTTACCACTTTGAATATCTCGGTAAACAATGGACATAGAGCAATGATTCAAAATAGTTAATTGTTTGTTTTTTGAGCTGAATTTAATGGTGCCAACACAAATTTGATTAATTTGATTTGTCTATGTAAAAAACTAAAAAAAAACCATTTTTGAGGGGTTTATCCTCCTTTAACCCCCCCCCCCTTCTTCCGATGGTCCAACCGGGCTGGCTTACGAACTCGTCCGAGGGGATTGCCACTTTACATGTCTGTACCAAATTTCATTAAGATTGGACCATATTTACGGCCGCTATCGTGCTCACAGACATATATATATTCGAACGAATGGTGTTTTTTGCTTCTGGTGGCCCCAAAACGAAAAGTTATCATATGGTCTCGGGCTTAGGTCTTGCCATGAGACCTACGGTAATAGGTTCTTCCCAATAGGGGAAATTCGCTAAAACTTGGTTTGTGGCTTCATATTGATGGAACTTAAAGTATATGGCTCTAAAATCCCCAATATTTAAATTTTGTTGGCAGCAAACATCCATACTACAATTAAATAGCACCTGCGCTTGTGGAGCGTTGATGGCGTTTTGATTTTCCCCATGTTATCCTTATTGAGAAAAAAATTCTATACCTTCCTTATTTGTGATAATATACATATTTATATATTTATATAATATCCATTTGCTGTTGCAATATTCATTATGGTTCTTTTTTCTTTGTTCAAGTCATTTGGATTCATTGGTACTTTTAATAGTAGTTTGATCAACGAACGAATAATTTCTATTAATTTATTTTCATTTTTATTTGTGTATATAAATATATAAAAAATGAAGTATTATTTTTTTAATGTATATTTTAATGTTTATCTATATTTGTTTTGAGTCAGGGCTTGTAATGGGTTTATTTTTTATTTTTCGAGTCTTCCGTTCTGTTTATTTCTGAGTTTATGTTTATCTGTATTTTTGTCAGGGCTTGTAATGGGTTTATTTTTTTCGAGTCTTTATTTTTACTTATTTCAGAGTTTATTTTTTGTTATTTTCTTATATAATTGCAATTACGTATATTTCAATGTTTATATGTTTTTTTAGTTTGTTAGGGCTTGTAAAAGGTGTTTTTCGAGCCTTTACTTTATATTTATTTTAGAGTTTGTTTATTATATTCTTTTATAAAATTTCAATTATATAGTTACATTTAAATGTGTATCTGTATTTTTTGTATTTTTGACAATTTTGAATTTTTATTCCTATATTATATTTTTTAGTAAATAAAATCTTATGATCTAAACATTTTTTGTAAAGTGTATATAGAAAATAAAATATATTCTTCAGACTATTGCTTTCTTTCGTCCGTAATTTCTCAATTACAAACATGTTTTCTAAGTTCATAAGCCTAACTAATTCTTAATTTGGAACAGGTAACATTTATTTGTGGTCGCCCTAAAACAGGAAATCTTACCAGAAGCTCTTGTTAACTTTACCGCTGTAGTAAATTAAGGTGCTGAGGTATTTTTTTGAGTCATAAATAAACAATTTTATGTATTTAAGTTATCAGTGTTTAATATCTCTTCTTAACATTGCAAATACAAATCCAGTTTTTAAGATATCAGTGTTTGAGTCGATATTCTTTTGCCAATTAAATGTTGTTTATGAGTTATTCAGAACTTGCAAAGTTTGTGTTTGAGCCTAAAGTATACTAAAAAAAACACATTATAAAAAAACGTAAAAAACTTTTAAAGTCTACTTTCCAATAAACGACTGTTATGTAAAGTTTGATAATCATTAATTTTCTTTAAAAATACATCTTCCCTAACAGCCTAATAAAGATTGCTATACAAACCAAGGAATGTAAAAAACGACTTTTTTACTTATAAATTAGTTGTATACGTGATTAAGAACACTGAGTATTCCTACGCCATAGCTGCCATTTAGTAATTTTGTATATGTGATTAAGAACACTGAGTATTCCGGCGCCATTGCTGCCATTTAGTAATTTTGTATTCGTCTTCATATTTATGAAAATAATAATTTTGGTATTGTACATCTAGAACTGACCCTTAATCAAATCATTTCCAATTATTCTTCTGCATTAGGTTTATTTTGTATAGAAGTCCATAATTTATTTTAGTGTATAGGCCTTAGTATCCGTACGTAACACTATACATTAAGATTGCCCCTTCTTTCCCTTTGGAAAATAAGTGACATAGAAAAAAATGGTTTTCGTACCAAGATTTGCAGTGTACCAATGACAGCGTACAAATCCTATTAGGTTTCGAGCAGATCCTGTGTGGCCGAGTGTTGGCAAATGGTTCTTTCTAAGAAATGTACAAATACATTCTCTCACACTCCCTTGTCATTCCCTCCATCTACCGCCCCTTCACCACCCCCTCATTCTCTCTGAAGGCCCCCCCGTTCCTACAGTCCAACCCTCAGACTTTGACAGTTTTACAACCCCGAGTGATAACGACTCAGGTAAACCCCCGTTCCTTGGGTCCTGCACTCGCGTCAAGTAGCGTATGTTGGGCTGTTTTGCCACTTTAACTGCACAGGTATCAAAGTTATTATTGGCTATATCTGATCTTTTGAACCTAAACATTTGCTAGTTACGAAATCTCCGTTGATACCAATGCAATAAGGAGGACGGATTTACACTTACTGTTGCTCGGGGCTAAAACTTAGTCTGGCAAACACAAGAAATATATTATATTTTTAATGGGTCTTTGATGTGACGGATAAACAATTATCTTGTATATCATGATTTTATCTTATGACCGCACAATACAACCGATGTTCGTAGGTCACGATACAGCCTAATCAAGAGCTGATATTGCCATGACTGAGAAATTTACCAGCCGCTGTAAAAGCAAAGAAAGCTAGGTGCCTACCAGATTTCAAATGTGAAATTAGATTTTTTGTTGGCTTCCGATTCTTTTTATCTTTCCCGACGATTTCAAAACAATTCCTGACCAGTGGAATCGGCTATGTTGCCTCCTAAAACGAATACTTGAGCCCAACTATAATAGTAAAATGCAATATTATTTGACGGCCGCAATGAGACCGAGAAATTTCTCGAAATGGTGCATGCCATTTCGAGAAATTGCATGTTCCATTTCGTGGAAATGGCCACGAATGAGCGAGCGATTTTTCGGCCGCGGGACGAGCGAGCGGTTTTCTTGCCATCAAACAACGGGAAATGTGTCGGTCACGAAAACAGAGACACAGAGACTGCCGCGATGCGGAAGAGATTTTCCGGCAGTGATGCTACATTTGCCGGGCCCGAAACGAAAAACTTTCTTATTTTTTTTACTTTTTACCTGACCGGAGCCAGTTGGCTGACGCCCCCGCTGCCCCCCCTTATATCCGTCACTGGCAATAAGGACGACAAAACAGCAGACGACGACAGCGGCGTCAAACTTGACGCCGCCAAAAACAAATGCATTGGGTTGCCAATCTGTTTTACTTCTCCATCTGTGCGTTTAAATATCTAATACGAGAAACCGTAACTATATTCAGCCGTCCCGCCGTCCCTACCGTCCCTACCTACGCGGCAGCACCAGCCTGCCCGTGTCGCGCCGCTGGAAGTAGCTGCGATGGTTCTCCGTGTTGCTCTCCCTCAGTTCCCCGCCGCCCCCGCCGCCCTCGTCGTCGCCGCAGTCGCCGCTGATGTCCTGGGGCACCAGGTCGAACTGGACCTTGCATTTCACCTTCTTCTTGGAGAACGGCTTGGAGAAGAGCTCGCGGTTGGCCTGCTGCACCCTGGCCGCGCGGTCGAAGGAGCTGTGGGTCGGCTGGAGGATCCGCGGGAAGACCGGACTGTCGTCGTCACTGTCCGACTCGTCGTCCGAGCTGGTGATGGTGAACAGCCGCACGTACTCCGGGTCCTCGTTCGGGTCGCCGTCGCCGCTGTCCATCGAAAAATCTAAATTTTTCACACACCTTTTTGGAAGGAAGCTTTACTAGCGAGGTTGATTTTTATCATCGCAATTTTTTACTTTATAGTAAATTGTTCTGTAAAATTAACCGTATACAACGTCAATTGAATCCAACTGTCAAAATTGTTAAATAATAAACAAAACGAGGTGTGTTGTCTAACACAAGAAAGCAAACGATTTGAAAACATCTGGTTTTATGGCCAGTGCCTACCAATACAATTAATCACAGTAACTACAGTTACCGTGCAATTAATAACATGTAAAATTATGTTAGCGAATTTCCTTAGAATTTAATATCATTTTAATTTGATTTAACGCAAAAAATATTGAAAAAAGCAAAAGAAGTTATGGCTACGTCATTTACACTTGGCGAGAACAGAGGAGTCAGATTTAGAGGGAGTTTTTGTTTTGGTTAAATTTGTTGATTAATTAATTTATTCAAAACAACTGAATTCAAGAATATAATTTTTCTGTATGATCTCTGTAATATCCTAGTGAAAAGCAAAAATATACTTGGATTGTTGGTGAAGACAGTAGGGTCTATTATAACAGTGATAAAATGATTACGGGCCTACAAAAATATTTTAAATTATTAAGTATAAATAATTTTTTTTTCATTTTTCAAAAGGGCAAAGGATATTTCCAAGAATGGGCCACGGACCAGAACAATTAATTAACAGTAGGGGTTATAACTAATTGTTTAAAAAGTGTCTGGCGGACCGAGCCTTGCGCGGTAATATTTCATTTTTACCTGTTCATCTAATTACACAACACTAATAACACGCTGAATCAGCTTTACTATTGACAGATGGCTGAGTTTGCATACAGCATTTATGGTTACTTGGTTAATATTTTCGTTATTTCGTTGCTTTCATTGCAACTCATTGGACCCATTGTTAAAATATTACATCTTTCAAGTTCTCTTTTTCTTGTAATTAGATTTTTACTGGCAATGGGACCGGTATGGATCACGTTTTTGAGAAAAAATAATGCAGCACTTAAAGGAAATTCTCAGAGCCGTTTTTGAGATAACTGTGCAAAAATATACAAAAGTTGGTTTTATTAAGAGTATAAGATTATAAATTTTCAAGAGTTAAATTGAAACGTTGATAACAGGTAGGCCTACTATATAAATTCAAAAATTAAGTTTAAAACAGTTTCATTAATGTCTTTCAATAACGACAGTATATTTAGCGGAAATCCACAAACAATTTAGCAAGTTCTATCATCTAACGAATTTCTATAGGTCAACGAAGTAAGAAAAGTAGCGCGCCGCGGCTGGCGCCGCGTATACGAATGTGAGCCGGTTATCATGTTATCAGCTGTGTCAACACCTCACAATTGAGGCGCGAGCCCCGGCGCGCAGTCTGGCGGCGGCTGGCGGAGTCAGCTGACATTGTTCCCGCGTTGTCCATTATTGAGTTGGTCCGGCAGCTGAGAGGCTTCCCACCCTCGTGGATTATTCAAAGGTAAGCGCTTTTCTTTCAGTTTTGTATCACGACAAAACTTTCATAACCGGCTATGTCAGTTGTACAATTTAGGTTATTTTTACGGATCCGCAAAACTGCAAATTTTGAGAAATAATCTAGTTGTTTAAGTCAACTAACTTAAGCTACAAAAAATTGTGTTATATTTACTGATAATTATAGAACAAAGTCATATGTACAGTTTTGTAGCAAAAATAACTTTGTGTTTAAAAGCTGACACCATTGATTTTAAAAGCTGACACTGATTTAATAATGACAATGTATAGGTTCTGTATACATTGACAATGACCAGAAACCCGTTCAAAACAATTTATATCAACAACAAGAAAAACGACTCTACAATGCAAATACAAACGACAAAACGAGGAGAGATATTACCATTTAAAAGAACAAGTCGTTGGACAGAATATTACAAAAATCTAAACAAAATAATATATTTACCAATTAATCGAGATTAAGAATACATACAAATCCACTGAATTAATGTTTAGGCTAAACTGTTTGGCATGTTGACGTAAAGATAACAGTTACTTACAATTTTTTTTTTATAACAATTAATTTGAACGTCGAACATGTGTGAATTCTCAAGCTGAATAGTTTTAAGTTTAATATGTAGTCTATTTTATCGAACCAGCACTCCAGTTCGAGTGATATGTTATCTCTCTGATGAAGACAGTTGTGACCGGTTGTGGAGTATTGTTATCTTGTCAGACAACACTATTGTCTTTTAAAATATTTCTTATTCATCAAAATTGATAACTATTCTGATTGTAAGATTGTAAGATTTAGCGCGATTAATTATACCGAACCCTACAGCCAAAATATTTTCTAAGTCACGAATAGTTCAGTATAGAACGAGTCAAATAACTTGACCTAGTCCGCCCGTAGGCTACGTTAATTATAGCATTCGTCAAGGACGCAGCCAGGGCCAAGGTAATTACCTCGGACTATAGTCTAACTACTGTCTGTACTTCTGCGTGCCAAAGAGAGCGTGGGCGTTTGTTTATTATTGAGCCGCCTCATTCTCACTGCGGCACCTTGATACAGGGTGAGTCAAATATCGTGACCCTCCTCCGTAAGCCCATTGTTAAAATTAACATCAACGAACTGGGCCACGTAATTTGACTCGACCTGTAATTGAAGTGCCATCTTAGAAGAGAAGACTTCATAACGACAATCGATTGCATATCACCTGCTGGGTAGATTTCTGTTTAAGGTAATTTGCCTATAAAACCATTTCATGTACCCTAGGATATTTGTAATTCAAAACTTACCAGTTTGTTATTGAGAGGGTTCTTAGTTAAACTTTAAGGTATCAAAAAATAAATCAGACATAAACGTAGATTACATTCACTTTTTTATAGTTAAGTAGGCCTACTACGTTGGTTTTCGAGACTATAGTCACAATCGAGTACACTGTCGGCGTGAATTAGTTTTAAAATCTAGCGCGTCCTGGGGAATCAGAATAATTCTCTCAGTTCATTCTTAATCATTCTTTTCTTCATCATTCTTTTTTGAGATAGTTACCTCATGGACGACGTTACCCTGAATCAGTACGCCTATTTTGGTGTTCTCGCCGTTGAAAGTGCCTGTATAAATTAAACAACCCGCTGTTTCGATAAATTGCACATTTGACCTCAAGTTGTATGTTTTCACCATTCTGTATCAGTAAAAAGCTCAAGCGAAACTTTTTCCACGAAAGAAAGTTTAGTTGTTATAAACGAGCCCGACACCTAAAATAGATTTTCATGTGATTTTCTAATTAAAAGTTCATAAGACTGTTTTATGTAGCTCATAACAAATTTTATGAAAATTTGATAAAAACTCACACAATTTTAATTAACAATCGAGGCAGTAACAGTGTTAGTTTTCCGTTAGCTTCGTTTTAAATGTCCCAAAAGATGACTTCTGGACTGAGGACAATATGACTTCTGGATAAACAGGTAGGAATAAAACTGTTAAAAATTGTCATTTCAATTGCCAATGTAAAAATCAATCTGCAAGGTAATTTTATTGTAACTACATCGCGTCGTGATCCCAGCTTTACCCGGGTACAATTGTGGTTAACCTAAATTTCAGAATGTCTTGGATCGTAAATGTCTTCTTTTTGAGACAAGGGAACCTAAACATAAACTCCTCCAACAAGGCACCTTTAAAAAAATTCGACTATGTCAAACTAAAACTATAGTCCGTGATTCTAATTCTAAGTAAAAACACTACTGTGCGCTGCGCAATACTGTACCTAAAAGCCTGATTCAAAATGTTTGTCACACCCTGTCCTCGCGAGCACAGAAAACTAAAACTGTTTTAGTTTTCTGTGCCTCGAGTTATTTAGCTTTATAAATATGGAAAATAAAAATACCAGTTGAACGATACGACACAGAAATGTAAACAAGTGTAATGAACCAACTCGTTGGCGCCACCTGGGGTGCGGGAGTGTGTTTACTGTTCTAGAATAACTACAAAGGTAATCGGTTTATGATTGCCGTGTTTTTGCTGGTCAAACGATCCTGTAACATTTGAGGAAAGTATTGTTTTACGTCAAATTCACAGTGTGCTTTGGAGTACAGTAGTGGATTTTAACGAAACGTTTTCAAATTGTAAAAATGTAATAGCTCGGAAAATAATGAAAATGAGTAAGTTAGATTATGTGTGTATTGACGGTTGTATCGACATGAATGTGTTTCTAAATTTAACGAGAAGTCAATGTTTTGATTTACTCAATAAATTAATACGTTATATTGTAATAATTACTGTGGATCGTGTGATATTTTTGATTCAGGACAGTTTATGGAGGTGTGGTTGAATGAATAAATCAACAGCCAAGAATGTTTTTGTTGGAACTGCGTTCCAAGATGCCACGGATTGGAATGGATCCAAGGAAGCAAAACTAATGGATTTTCTCCATCAATAGACTTCATAAGTGATTTTATCCCGACCCAGCTTGCGTGAAATTCCATGATTAAAATAACATATAAAATCTATATATATAATTCTGTAAGTCAAATTTTTGTAAAGAAATTGTGAGTGACTGGATGGCCGTAGAAGGATGGGAGGGGTCTTATTTTAAAGGTCTTGACGTGAATTTTGAGGGAAAACTATTCATTTTTCTTATTTTTTTACCATAAATTCGCAACAGAATAAAACTTTTCCCATTAAAACAACATGGGGTTTAATTTGTTAACATCTTTTGAAATTAAAACAGCTGTGCCATAGAGTTGTATCATCATATATTTAATTTCGTAAGGCGATTCTTTGCGTCAAAATTGTGGGAAAGCCGTAGAAAGATGGGAGGGGGCTCAAATTAAAGGTCTCTGTTCCTAGATGGCGGGAAAAATACTGAAATTGCTTGAAATTCACCAGAAAACGAGAAATAACGTAAAATGTCTGCCATTTAAAAAGCATTGGGATCTAAAAACGTCTGCTTTGTTTACATAAAACATGTGATGCTGATGCTTGATTCAGAGCTATATGCTAGATGTTGACATATGGTTTTTTTTTCAAAAGGCAGCTAACTATGCACGTTCAATGTACTATAGCAAATAAATATTTTAATTTTAAGATATTCTTATTTTATAATTATGAATTTGAGCATATTAATAATTTAAAATTGTTAAGAGTTAAATACGTTATGACGATGCCGATTTAATGCTAAATGATCTACCTTATATCTATCTGGGAAATTTTTGCGCCGAAATTGTGGGTGTTGGGCAAGTCGCAGGATGATGAGAGAGGTCTCAAATTGAAGGTATTGATATTGATACCAGGGACTCGGAAAAATACTGAAATTGATCGAATTTTACTAGAAAATGAGAAATAACGTAAAATATCTGCCATTTAAAAAGCTTCGGGATCTGGAAACATCTGCTTTGTTCACATTAAAACATTTTTGCTTATACTTGATTTAAGATAATATACCATATATGTTCATATATATGGTATAAAAAAAATTTAAAATTTAAATTTGACTAATAAAAGTATATTTAATCTTGAATCTACCAAGACAAAGGAGTATTTATTCACGGGCAACCATAAAAACGTGTAGAACGTAGGGTAAAATCCTCAATATTAACTATGTACCTAGCTCATGGTCTAAAAACCTAACGCCCGTATGAAGTGGAGCCAGAGGCTCCAACGTCGAGCTTGGAGTCGTCAACGGGAGACCATTTTTCTGATTTCATCCTAACCTTTTTGCCTATTAGGTAAAAATGTAGCCTCAATCGGAGGTTTCCATAAAAAGTACCCTTATAATGTCCGATATGTTCCGTTGAACTAAGTGGAAACACAACATTTGTTAAAGTTTGTTGTGTGACATATGTCACGACTTCCCTTGGGAAATAAATAAAGTGCTGCAATCTGTTATTAACCTTAAGAACATTTTCAAACCATGCCCATTTGCAAACAAAGTGAACTGAGTTTGTTTTGAGATCGACGGATAGCGCCACTATTCCACAAAATTCAGCCCTTTATTATACTGAAGTAACGCCATTTCTTAAAATTCTGATGCGTACTGGCAAATGTCAAAATATTTTTAACATTACACTTTAAACATTTACATACGTCAAAATGTCACCGGGTTGTGAGTGTGAAGGAAATATTAAATATTCAGCATTTGTATTCCATTGTTAGGGGCTTTTGCCCCTACAAGCCACTAGTCTGGATTTAAAAGATTATTTTATTGCTATCACGATCATGACAGGTAATAAAGCAAAATTAGTGGAGAAACTGCAGTCGTGCTGTTGCCTTTTCTGTGTCAAAACAAAGTTCGAAAAAAAGATTAATTAAAAAATAAAATTATGATTTAAGACTATTTATATGACTATATATTTATATGTTATAAGATTTTTTTGAACATTTTTAGTAGCTCCATCTACTAATTGCTCAGTCCCTAAAGTCCCTTATTTCCACAGTTTAAATTAGGTCTGCCTAAATTAAATGTAACAGAAACAGGGCATAGGCAGATGGGTCTCGCTCTAAAAACGATAAGTATATTTTTGCGAACTGATTTGCACCAAAGAACTATAACTTTGTCGCCTTTATTGAAACCCTCTAAGGGAAATTAATCAAGACATACTAAATTGTTGAGCCCAGATTGTTTACTACTAAAATTGAAAGTATAAATAAATTAGTATAAAATGGGCTTATTCATTCATCATATTTCCATAAAAGTATTAATATTCTTATGATTTCTGGGGCCTTGGTTTCGCATAACTAACAACATGTCTCCGTTGAAAAAAATTTTTATTTACGGCGTTTTTATTAACGTGTAATTGATGTTAATTCAACTGAATGAGTTGAGTGAATCAAAATATACCTACAAAAACCCTTAAAATTAATATACTCGTAATAATGAACTTTATCAAGCATTCACTTAATTATGTTTACTCAAAATAAACAAGTTTCAGCCCAAAGAACACCATCAGTCTGCCAGTCCAAATAGTGCGCTCTTGTTTTTGTATTAGATTCTAAAACATTCGTTTGAAATAACTCAATTGAGACTTCGGCAAATTCGGCGCACCGAAATTGCGCCGCATACCAAACTGACGAAAAAGGTTCATTAATCTAACCGATATTGCGCCGTGAGGGTGGTAGGTACCTGTAGACTGCAACACCACGCAATGACTCAGGAATGTTACCCCCCCCCCACCGTTGACGAACCTCAAAATATTTGTACTTCCCATAAATGATTAAATTGCTGTACTTGATAGATAGCACAAGCGAGATTGTGGCTTTGAAACGGAGAAATTTGTACCTTCCTTGATTTGAACTGAAGGTTATTTTCTGT
Source organism: Flexamia atlantica (assembly GCA_035578135.1). Taxonomy (NCBI): domain Eukaryota; kingdom Metazoa; phylum Arthropoda; class Insecta; order Hemiptera; family Cicadellidae; genus Flexamia; species Flexamia atlantica. Next base: position 9,819,028 of record JAQJVK010000012.1, on the reverse strand, counting down.
TCAGAGCTTTTGTAATAACCTTCACTGAATACCTAGGTTAACCACAAATTTTCAAATTATTAAAGTTGCTCAGTTTTAAAACTTTTTAGCTTTATACGGCCAATCATTCCTGCGTTTAAATACATTAAAGATTGTATAGAGGAATACAAATACTTATAATGCTTTTCTATATTACAAAATGTCAACCTAATTTAAATCCAGAGAGAAATAATAATATATTTTAAGGCATACCAGCCCGTGTCCTCCTAGCCCCAGTCATTGTATTGTTTTTTTTGTTTTTTTGCAGTCCTGAACTGAATAAAACAACGAAGGAAAGAACCTACTCACCTTCATTGCAACTCTTACTTCCTATTCAGGGTCACAGTAACTAAACTAATTACAAGGTTATATCTTGTTGCATTTGCATCCAAGGTTACAACGATGTTATGGAGTTGTAATTCGGGTTTGACTTGCTCGTGGTATAAAACGTTTTTTTAATGTGCTAGTGAGCATTCATTGGTTATATTACGCATTTGGTATGAGTCCAATTGAAATCCCGTTTAAAAAAGGAATACAAACAGTCTTATTGATCGATTTAAGCAATTTAATTAATAAAATATATTTAGTTTTACATTGAGGAGTGACAATCTTGAATAAATTATTGAAGTAATGAAGTTTATTGTTTATGTGCGGAAAAATAAGTTTTTTAACACGTATATAGATACTTACCTGTGTATTGTGCATTACAAGTTTGTTTACGTCCATTTTAAAACTTAATGGGCGTCTCAAAAGTGAGTTTTGCGTCAGTGAGCGAATGTCGGTGCTGTACTGTAAATTGTATACAGTAATTGAGTAATTAAGATTAAGGCCTACACTACTTTTCAACAGCGTTCGCCTGTACAAAGCACCAGAGCTCATCGATCCACCAATACTAGTATATTAAAGTAAATCTATATGCTAACTTAGGCAAACGCTTTGTTACGAGGGTGGAATCTAAGATTACAATAGTGTAGACTACGATACAACGTATCTTAATTATTGGTTATGTACTGAAATTCCTCATGTTAAAATAAAGAAAGCATGTTAAGGCTAACAATTAGATTAAAAATTAATTTTCACTAGTTTACTCCGGACATAATGTCTGTTTTCTTCATTACTGTCATTTGTCTGCATGACTGTACATATTGCACGTTGAAAATCTCACGCGCACTGTGTTTCTTCCAGCAGTTCCAACAGTCCGCCCACTTAAATAGAATAATGAATATTGTTTACAGGCTATTGTTAAGCCCCCGTCAGGAGAGCTTTTGTTATGCAAAAGTCACGTGACACAATTCGGCGCTCCCGCGTTCAATTGACAATCGCGCGACGCTCGCCCCTGTCCAATTGCGAATTGCAAATACGAGTTTAATATGGCTTGATGAACATACGGACGATGGATTTTTTAAGTGTAGCCGAAACAGTTTTAGAAAAAAACTAATACATGTTAAAGTACTATTTCCGATTATAAACATCCTATACTAGAATTAATATACAACTATGAAGCCCGAGAGAGAGGGAAATTTATGTACGTATCATTCGCCAGCGACAGGCCAACTCTTCCATGGTATAAGGAAAAAAAACTCTTCGAAGGCAGATGAAAACACACGAGAAATTCCGAAATATCCTAAAATTCCAGAGTTATGTGTTGCTGTCTAGTGAACAATCAATAAACTTTTAGGGCAAGATACAAACAACAACAAACCAAATGATTCGTGCTTCAGGAAACGACGCCGACGTCGTGACAAAAAACCCATAAAGCTCCAACTAATGATACACTTAGCGGGAAATGCGAATTATACTCGATGGTTTTCGTTTGTTTACTCGATCATAGACATGCCTGGCGCTGACGAACGATAAGTGAAATGTCCCTCCCTCTCGCGCTTCATAGTGTTGTTTTAATTCTACTATAATAAATTTTATCGTAGGATAGTTAGGCTATATGCATTTATATTTCGAACTCAAATTCTTGATTTTGTTAGGTAAATAACAAACATTTTTATATATGACTCGGAATCTTAGTTGAGAGCAAAAAACCAGCTCAATTCGAATATTTGGAAGGCACTTTAAAAATCAAGGCCGCGGTTTTACATTGGCCGAGTAGGAGGGCGAGTAGGATGGCGAGTTACCGTCAAATCGCCCAGTGTTAAGAGAACCATTCGAGTGGCGAGCGAGTTGAAGCCTCAGTTAATTCTAAAAAATGGTAAATCAGCTGATCGTATAGAAAATAGTAAATCAGCTGATCGTATAGCAACTTGGCCGAGTTGCTCGACTAAAGCAACTATGTGGCCTTGACCGATGTAAACCGGCCTTTGAACCAAATCGCCCATCCGGTTGTCCTTGTCTGTCCTGTCGACGTTATACGGAATGATTCACGCCTTTGCCACTTTTTAAATTCTCTGAAGCTTTGTAACTAAGTACTCGTTGAAGAGACAAATCCTTGTTTAAGTTGTTTAAGGTCTATTAACACCACGGAATTTGTGCATCGTGCCGGATGTTTTCTTGCGCAATACGAAACGAAATATTGAGTTTTACCTCAAGCATTGGAGGAAGGCCACACTACACGAGGCAAGGCCACTGTAGGCATCAGGCCGGGGTCCTTCTGGGTGACGTCACATCATTAGACCGGCTCGAAGACGCTTTTATAATGGGCTCTTATGGCGGTTCAATGTCGCGCACTTGAAACCAGCGTGTTCTAAGGGGTATTTGTTCATAAACCTCGTATGTTTTTTAATCTGCTTACATCAATACATTTTTTAACTGCATTAAAATTAGTTTTAAAGAAATCTTTAATTTGTTTTCGTTTTTTAGATCAATAAAACTGTAAAAATTACGTGTGAGTATTGTCGATTGAGTAACTCCAGTAACAAAAATATTACTTCTTTGTTAGATTTTCAGCAATCTTTGTGGGAGTTTTTTTGCATAACATCTCGCGAAAGTTCCATATAGTTTAGCTTTGCTTTTATCATTGATATTGTTTTTGAGCTTGCGGCACAAACTTTCGCAGAGTAATCTACGATTGATTGAATTGACTGGCAATTACAGATGTTTAACACCAATTACGAAAAAGCGCTCTCACTCACCCGCCAATACAGGCCCGAGCAAAGATGCATTTTAACCGGAGGTTAATACGGTACTAGCATTGAATATAAATATACATATTAAACTGTAGGCTCTCAAAAGCTTTAACTCCGCAATTTTCAAAGTTATGCGGGTATGTTGTCATTGGCGGTTAAATGGGCGGGCTTGGGGGGGCACCGTGCATTACACATCATGGTAAGTCTGGATGACCTGATGTGTTCTTATGAGGGAATCAAGGCGTGGACGTTGTAGCCCTTGACACGAGAATTTTTCGGCACGGTGTGGCGTGCTCTCTCATAATATCACATTATCCAGACTTATAAACCGTGACGTGCAATGCACAGCGTGCGGCGCACGAGCGTGGATGGGGGCCTTTTAGGTCGTATTGCGGCCGGCAAATGTCTTGTTCGTTTCACGGTCGTAAAACACGTCGAAAGAATATTGGCCGAGAAATCCCTCAACTTTCGATCGTTTCGTGCCCGACAAATCCCTCCTTCGTATATATGGGGGCGGAAACTCGTCTGGTTATGTCTGGAATACAAAATAAAATATTTTGGCAGTGTTATGGGAGGCAAATCTTGCTGTTATGTCGCATCTAACACAATTCGGTTACGCACGTTGCACTAAAGAAGAGTAGAAAGGCAAGGAATTTAACTTAATAAAGTCAAATCGGTGAAATGTAATAAGATTTTGGAGGTATGCTAGCCCCACGGAAAATCCAGTCTAGTCTTTGTAAGTTGTTAGTGAATCTCAAATTTCACTGAGTGGAATTGAAATGTTTCAATATTATATTATACACCCAGGGCCGAATTTAAAATGACGACGTTTCTATACTTTTCCCGCCCTTAGGTTTAGAGGGTGGTAGTCTGTAAATTCATCCAAAAATTAAATTTCTTATGTCACTTGTCAGGAAATCAAATCAAACAAAATTTTGTTCCATTCTAAAAGGTTCCACAGGAGCCGTGCCGGCAATTTGCCATCAAATCACTTTCACACTTTGATCACAATTGAACACTTTGGAATTTTTCCTCGAGTGCCTGCAAAAACCACCAAAACACACTCTTCGCAGTTTTGAACAATTTGAAAAGGCTCCACGGACGCCGGCAAACACCACCAAAATAAAAATTGTGCACGTTGAACAATTTTTAAAGGCATCCCCGCCGGCCGCAAACCCCGCCAAAAACACGTTTGCGGCTTTGAACTATTTGAAATGGCTACATGGGCGCCGCTGCAGCCATACTGGCTTTGTGCCGGCTATGTAAAAATGACCATTGGTTAAAGTATTAAAAAAACTAAATGTCTTAGTGTGTTTTATTTTTTATTTTTCTTGGAACCGCGCCCCCAGGCAGCTTGCGTCCCTAAGCCCGGGCCTACTGAGCCTATTGGGAAATCAGCCCTGTATACGACCAAAAATGTCAGAAACAGGACTGCTCTGCAAACGTAAGCGATCTTCCATCTTTGTAAAAATAAGATCCTTTATCTTTCTTATCTCTGTAGGGGGGCAGCAATGAGAAGAATTTATCCTTGACCTTGAAATATCGTGACACATCTTACTGCTGCAATCCCTGCAGTGCTCTGCCGCTCAGAGAATTACAATGCGTTGATCAGGTGCGCCGTGCACACTTTACTGATGAATTTTAATTGCTCCGCTTGTTTTCCGTAAACTCTTGACTGTTTTCTCGATTCAGTCGTGTATTTCATACACATCCTACATATTAAAAACATCAATTACTGAATTATTTTTCACATTTTTTTCAAAATGTACATATTTACACATATGCACATTCGAAGTTCACGTTTGTGGAACCAAAACAATGTCAAATGCAACCCGCAGAGCACACTAGTAATAGCACTAGCTGCTGCCTAGCGCCTTCAAATCTCGGTCTCACAATCGTGAGCTACTTCTGTAATTTTTATCATTTTCAATTTTATTAAACGATTTTAAGGGTCTTCCCATTAGTAAAAAACTTTAATTATTTTATCAATATGACAGCTTTTCTTCAGTTTATATAATTTTAATTTTTCTATCCAAACCTCTTTAACTATTTTTTTTTTTCATTTATTAGTTTGTTCCCATCTGGCAATTGATTGACACTTGACTTGGTTGACTAGGTTTGGCTTTCGACCCAGTGTAGAAAACCGCTTAACCAAATACATTTAGAATTACAGTATATTTTTGTATCTTAATCTAAGTAAATGAAATATATTCAATGGATGCTAAAATTAGCCTTCTGAGCTCCCTGATTCAATAAGTTTTTGTAATTTATTGTATTATTTAAATTTATAAATTTACTGAGTTACAAAACATGAACCATTTAACACTAAGTACGTGTTCCACTCAACTCCTAAAATACTTAAAGGCTTGATTAATTACTTCAACCACTTACAATCTACAATCACATAAATACAATTGATACGACTAAAAGTAAGTTTCATTTTTAAACCAACAAGACAAACCTAGTACTAACAAATAGTAACAAAATAGTAACTTTTATTTTAGTTGGTAGTAAAAAAATTTAAACTAACATTTTAATACTCTAAAAAGTATTGAAACCCCCTTACCTATGCACACTAAACATGTACAACAATTATTTTAAAAAGTTAAATTCTTTATATATTAATCTGAAGATGTAGAGAGAAGCTCTGATTGGTCAAGGGGTGTAGTACCCCCACTGGAGGCTAGTAGTTGGCTGGCTGTCAATCCAGTGCTAAGTCGACCATTTGTCCTCTCTTTTTCTAGTTTGTCATTTTTAAAGCCAAAGCCATTGGCCTTAACTTAATTAAGTTAAAAAATAAGTTTAGTTTGCCTTTTCAAGGATTTTTCATCCCTATTAGTAGTTTATGCAACGATTGTATAATGCATGCCTTTAAGCCACGAGTGAGATGTAAGCTCGTGTTCTAAATATCTCACGAGTGGCTTAAAGGCATAATATAATCGTTGCATACACTATTTTATCTACGACCAACAATATATAACAAAATTTCCCCCGAAGTTAAACAAAACTCATGACTTACTAATGATGGAATAGGTCAACTAACATTTTGAGGTTAGGCAAATAAGCAGACTGAGCCATGAATCGTTGTGGAACAATCAGCTGATGGGATAAGTAAACTCAAACATGAATCGTAATGCAACAATCAGCTGATGTACGAATTGCGTAATTGTTATTATGACACTACTTCCGTCAAATGCCGAGCTCTCATTGGTCTAGAACCAGTACTCTAAAGTGACTCCAGTACTCTAAAGTCGTCATTAGAGTACTGCTTGGTTTTTGGTGTTTTAATGTATATCATTATAATGCAGGCACGGCCCTAGGGACTTTGCCGCCCTGGGCGAAATCGGCGGCCGCCGCCCCTCCCCCATATATCCAGAAGCGTACCCAAGGGGGGAAATCGGGATATATCCCCCCCCGAAATTTTTTTTGGATTTTGGAATATTTTTGAGAAGAATAATATCTCGTTCATAATGAAGTGGTGGTATCACTAAACTTGCCGTAAAACAGAGAACACTCTACTAGAATTTCTCATAAACGTTTATAAAGTTTGTAAGTAGTTATAGTCTTTTATTTTAAAGATAACTAGTGGCTTGAAGGGGCCAAAAGCCCCTAATGAGGGAAAATTCAAACAATCCTTATTTATTATAGTACAGAATACCTACATAGCAAACTGAATCCACCTTAAATTGATATTTAGCCTACCACATGGTTTTCAATCAAGTATCAGCATCACATGTTTTATGTAAACAAAGTTGACGTTTTTAGATCCCAATGCTTTTTAAATGGCAGATATTTTACGCTATTTCTCGTTTTCTGGTGAATTTCAAGCAATTTCATTATTTTTCCTCCATCACGGAACAGAGACCTTTAATTTTAGCCTTATCCCATCTTTCTACGACTTGCCAGACGACCACAATTTCGATGCAAAGAATCGCCTTACGAAATTAAATATGTGATTGATTGGGATGGGGATTAAATAATGTATTATTAGGGTATTTTTACCTATTACGGTTATCGTGAGTAATTGGCGGGAGTAGGCCTATGGCAAGCAAGCAAAAACTCCCGATAACAACAGTGGTAATTAATGGTGTCCGCTATCTTGCCGCCATCGCCATCGTCGTCACATGTGGCAAAAGACTCATCACATGTATTACGTGAAATATTCATGGTGAAAAAAATCACGATGTTAAAATGAGGTATACAAACATTGTCGTCTTCTCAAGGCCTTATACTTAACACTACTCGTCTGTCGGACAATCTCGTAGCTGCATCGCGGCAGGCAGACGAATCTCGTCTGCCTACGTCGTCGCGTGAAAACCACGCAAGTCTCGCCGTCAAATCTAGGCACAATTGTGATAAGTTTACGATCCTTACGAGGACTTACGATTATAGGGTTGCGTTCTGGGTAGGGTGACCAGACGTCCCGTAAAAACGGAAAAGTCCCGTTTTTTCACGTTGCGTTTCGTTGTCCCGAAAAACTTTGTCGGGACGTCAAAATGTCCCGTTTTTCAAAAAGTAGGCTATATATAAAAACATACTTGTTCTCAGTTCCCGCTCACAATGAAAATACAGATAGAACATTTTCACTTATGAACATTCAGTGGACTGAAGAAAGAAACCGAATGGAAGTAGAGACGCTTTGCGAAGCTCTTCTTCAAGTATCATGTAACTTCAAAATGGATTGTTGCCAGTTCTACAACTATATAATAGAGAAAAAGGATATTCTTAAAGTTAGCTGGAGCAAGTGACGAGTATAACAAAACTTAAAACGTTCAATGAACTTATTTTTTTATTTTTGTAAAGCTGTTTTCCTAGTGTTAACGATAAGAACTTGAAGTTTAAAATAATCATGGTACTTTTTTGATCCTGCTATTTTATATACATTACCACCTACATAAGTAATTGTTAGAAAACCTTTTTTCTTTTATAAAAATGTTAAGATCCTAAAATGTGACTTGACTATTTGTAATTCTCAGTATGTAGCGGTTCAAAAAATTACCTTTCATGGCTGCATGCCATTTATTGTATTCTTAAAGAAAAACTGTATCAATCGTGCGCTGTAAGAAGTTCAATAACTGGAGAATAAAATTCATGGCCTAAAAGCTTCAAAAACAGTTTGATTCTTAATTTCTTTCATTAAAAAAATTGTAAATTACGGAGACCCCCGTATAATTTAACACTTTGGTGTAAGGTGTGTTGTATTGGTTTTTTTTTGGGGGGGGGGGGGTTGAGTTTTGTTTAAGTGTCCCGTTTTTATTCGGAAACAATCTGGTCACCCTAGTTCTGGGACTTGAGAAACACTGCACAAGTGAGAAACAGCATTTTCTAATTCTATTCATCAACCTTGGACGGATAATGTAGGATCCGCATACTTCAGGTACGAGGCGTGCAATATGTGAGATATAGTTTTTACTTTGAAATTAACAGAAAAAATTCTTTTTTACCAAGGTTGACAACGTATAATTCTTGAATACTTTCTCATTTGTCCTTTAGTTTAGGCCTACTTCATAAATATGCTATTTTTATTGTGAAAAAAAATTTCCCTCTAAAATTCAAAAGTGATCTAAAATGTTTGTTGTTATGCCTCTAGATTGCCTAAAAACACGAATTTTCAGATGTAATTTATGACGCCCCGAGTAAGTTATACATAATTTATTTTGTGGTATAAATTCAAATAACTTTTGCGATAAACGATAAACGATTTAAAGGCTTTGGAAAATGTAAATCTTATTGCTATTACAATAATAAACACAACGTCGGGGGGAAGAGAGGATTCCATCAAGGTCACTCCCGACTCCCAACCGCTGTGCTGTTGCTTTGACGCTGTCAGCGGCGGCGACGGTTGTTCGATACAAGCCGAGTGGTTTGTTTGTATATTTTGACTTGAATTATAATTGTAAATCGGTGCTTGCATTGCCGTATATTTTCTTAGGCTTGTTCTTTACTCTTTACATTCATATCGTAAATTTATTATTTTATTCATATTTTAAAATTTGCCGTTCCTTAAAATTTGCCGCCCCCAAAAATCTGCCGCCCTGGGCGGCCGCCCGGTCCGCCCACCCCTGGGGCCGGCCCTGTTATAATGTTTATTGTAATACCATAATTGGTGCTTATTGCAATGGTCGTAGATAAAATAACTAAACATAAAGTATATTTTCTGACTTCCATTACTTTTTCTGGTGCCTAAGGAGTAGTAAACACAAAATATCAAAAGATATGCAGTTGTTGATATTGTATATTGTCGGATAATTTATATAACCTAGTTATGACTTTGTCCCGACCAAACCCATCAATGCAACCAGTTGACATATATCCGAGGTGGTGGGGTTGAGTATCTGGTCAGTAATATGATCAAGAAGGTCATACATCATATCAGTTGGCAACTCTGTGGTCATTTTTTACTCACTGCATCCTGTCCCAAATGACCTTGTACAACTCAATGATTCTGTCACTTAAAGTTAGAAAGGTTATAATTTATTTATTTTTTATTGCTAGAGAAAAAAAATTCTTCTTTCTCATAATCTGTGCCTACGTCCAACGCCTAAGCGTTACCGTATTTGACTTAGGGCATTTATATTTATGAGTCTGATATGCTTGTGATTTTATAGACTAGGTAAATACATTTACCTTTACCTTTTTAAGACTGCCCCAGTGCCTGCGTATTTAACGAAAATGTGGGTGAAGGATGAGTGTAGGATTGTGATTAACACTTTCCTACTTTAATATAAAGAGCCAAGTTTTAATATATATACAGTACACCTCGGATTATCCGGACCCCACATTATCCGGACCGGTCAATCTGAGAAATTAAAAAATTAAAATTACAGCAAAAACATGATATTAGCGAGTTTGCGGGTAAAATGCGCCTTCTAAAAGTAAAATGCCAATGCAATTCATTACTGTGAGCATTTGGAATCACAATTGAAGGAGTCCCATGGCCTAAACGGTACCATACAGCATTTTTGTAAACATATTTTGCTACTTGGGGCGCTAGCAGTAATCAACAAATGGCGTAGCCTACAGCAATTTTGCGAGTTAGTTTAGTGCACTCGATGTGTTTATAGTTGTGAACTCTTTATGTAAACGAAAATTGAGTTTTTAATTTGAAAGATTAACATGTTGTATACGGTCTTGTGACAACGTTTGCAGCACCAATTTAGCAGGGGCTAAGGTATGTGATCGCTATTTAGGCGATATTATAATGACCTCGGTTATACGGAATTTTTGCTATCCGGATCGGTGTTCCGCTACATTAATCCGGATAATCCGAGGTGTACTGTGTATATATATATATAATACCAGTTTTAAAAGATACTTCAATAAGATGTAATACCACCAGATATAATATTTCGCAGCATCAAACTATATGCGTCAGGGAATGTAAGAAATATACTGTTCCAAAGCCTTTTTTGTGATACGAATATACAACATCAAATGTCCAATCCTGAATAGGCACGTCATCTTTTTTAGCTCCATAGGTCACAAACAAACCATTTTAAGGTTTTTATGTAAGGGTTTTTGCCTTTTGATAGGTCAAAATAATGAAACACAACAAACTAAGAGATTGTTAAATCGATCACTATATTTAATTCAAACTAGTATCGTTAAATAATTTTGATCTCCTAAGGATTAAAACTAGGTATTGAAAGTAAAGTCCAAGAACATTTAATATGACAAGTTTGAAATGTAGGACAGTTCAAAATATTCCATTGAAATAATATTTAAAAAGAGCAAGTAAGAAGAGAAAGTCAAACAACTGACTTAGTTCACACCTTAAAAATTTAAAGAGACACACCATCAGGACACAGAACAAGAGTATTAATATAATGTCTGCTGTAGAGGACGATACTTAAGTTTAATATAGATGTTGGTGACATGCAACGAGCACATTAAGTGAGATCGGGTTTGGAAGTGGCACGGTTTCGCAGTGTTCAGGCTGTTCGGTGTTACACACCGAATAAAACTGACCACGTCACACGGAACTGAACAATGAAAACTTGTTGCGTGTCGCCTCAGTCTCCTCTGCCTCCTCATGACCAAACACATCCGGACAACCAGGGTAACGTTTCAAATTAAAAAAAAAACTCAATACAGCAGAGCATTTTTAACTATGCTTGACATTCTATCTATGTAATTATTGTACCAAATCATTAAAAAGGTATTGAAGTGTTCCATCAATTAAGTCCCACTAATTGGGTACTCTGTAACTTGACAGTTCAGATAACTCGTCAGTTCAGGTTTTGCTGGTGGGGAAAATAGCTTGAGTATGAGTAAAAACGGTACAGTAAAAACCATGGTGTAGAGCAGTGTTTCTGCTCCGGTTTAAAACACTGCAGAAAACCGGAGAAACACTGCATCCGGTGGTACACGTACCACTGGTGGTACGCGAAGGCCTTTCAGGTGGTACGCATATTGAGGAAGTTGTACAAAATAAAATACTAGGTTTCAGAACGAACGCTGTCCGTCGAACCGCTTTATTAACTTTTTCAGTATTTGGTTTGGTAGTAATATGTCACTTTCGTACCATATTTTAGGAAATATTGCTACCCTTTCTCTTTAAGAGTAATTCTTTTTACAAAACATTTTGTCATTAAAAAATGATCTTTCAATTAAAAAATACTACAGTGTTAATTCGCTGGTATTGCTATATTTGTCAGTTGTAGGATTTACTAACCAAATTGTTTTCTATTTTGAGCGTATGGTAGTTATGTCGATCTGTTGTAAAATGCTTACAACATAAACATAAGTGAATGACTTGGAATTGTTTAATTTATGTTAATATTTCAATATAAAATATTAGAAATGTGTACACTTTCAAATAACAGACAGAAATTATTTTCCCCTTGTACCTAGACATTTTTTCACATCAACGAAATTCATATTCAAATTCATACGGTTTTTTTCACCAAAATTACTATAAAATTATTGAGCAGAGCTGGGATGAACATATAATTTGTCAAAATCCCCTTAAAATGAAATACGATCAAAACATTTACATTGAAAAAGAAAATTGAATAAATTTAGCTGGCAAAATTAAAACCGCCAAAGGACAACTATAAGCATTCATTGTAGGAGGGATCCCTCGGTGATGGGAGGAGAGGGGTCCTTTGCGATGGTACGCCGAAATATTGAAAATATGGTAGGTGGTACACGAGCATCGAAAAGAAACACTGGTGTAGAACAAAAAATATGACAACCTTCGAACAAAAATTTCAGCTTTCTATTCTGATATGCTAGAAATATCAGGGCTTGCAATATATTGTGATCTAATATTAAATTTCGCCATGTTTAAGGTCTTAGAAAATAAAAAAAAAAATTCTTAAATGTAAATAGAATTGTTTACATTATCTGCTAAAAAAATAAATCTTTCTGAGAGTCACTATTAAAATTTTGTTTTCCATCTCATTTTTCAGATTTGTTTTTACCTTTTTTAGCGAATTTCCCCTATAGGGAAGAAGCTATTACCGTAGGTCTCATGGTAAGACCTAAGCTCGGGACCACTATAACTTTTCGTTTTGGGGCCCCCAGAAGCAAAAAACACTATTCGTTCGAATTATATATATATATATATATATATATATATATATCTATGTGTCTGTTAGCACGATAGCGGCCGCAAAAATGGTCCGATCTTTATGAAATTTGGTACGGACATATAAAGTGGTAATCAATTGGACAAGTTCGTGAACCAGCCCGATCGGACCACTGGAACGGGGGGTAAAGCAGAATAAACCCCCCCAAAAATGGTTTTTTTGAGTTTTTTACATAGAAAAATCAAATTTATCGAATTTTTGTATGCACCATTGAATTCAGCTGAAAAAAACAAACATTTGGTATTTTGAATCACTGCTCTATGTCCATTGGTTACCGAGATATTGAAAGTGGTAAACAAAGTACGTTGTCCCAATGTTAACCTTATGGGGAATAAGTAAAATTCTATATCTCGGTTATTTCTCAACATATCCTGTTAAAACTTGGTAAATAGCTTCTTCTAGTTCAGATCTACTAAATATTGAATTAAAACTACCCAGTTTTAATGTACCTGTAGCAGCAAACCTGCATACTCATTCCCCATGTTATTCTTATGGAGCTTACCAAAACATGTCAAATCCTGCTATGTTTGATTGAAATATGTTGTTTTGCATTTGAAATTCGCTGAGTATGCAGGTCTGCTGCAACGGGGGTATTTTTTTTCCTGTTGCAGTCTTCAGCTCAAATAATAGTAAAAAAGATGATAAAGACACTATCAACCATGACACACACATAGCCCTCACATGGCAGTAGCCTATGTGAGGAGTATTTCATGTAGTCATTTTTTTTTATTATTTATCATTTTATTACTATTGTATGATGGTTCAGTTTGCTTAGGAAAAAAAGAACCGTCAGTTTGTAAAAAAACAGTTTGTAAAAAATAAGAAATGACTTGTTTGTCTATTTTGTACATGTATATTATTGAAATCAAGCTGATTTTGATTTGATTTAGTATAGACCCTTAACCCTTTTTCCTTATAGCTCGAGAGGCTGGAAATTTACAAACTCGGCATCCTGTCAGTCCACATCACGCCTACTTTGAGGGACTCACAATGGAAATGACATAGCCCAGTCCACCCTTAAAACTAATGTTAATTTTAGCATTTTGCTAATGGACGGCCTAGGCCAAATTATATGACTTGGAATATAACTGTATGTCTTCCTGCCGCAGGCGGTGCCATGGGCTGGTTCTGGAACGGGAAGTGCACCAGTCAAGTGCGGCTGGATGGCAAGACAGCCGTCATCACTGGCTGCAACACCGGCATCGGCAAATACACCGTCCTCGACTTCTACCTCCGAGGTTGGTCTGTTTATTATAGGTTTTACCTTAAACTAAACTATAGCATAAATTAGATTTTTGAATAAAACGTATACTTTAATGCTCCTTAGCACTGAGTGTGAGTTTAGAACAAATTAAATGGCAAATATATATTTAGGTGGTAATAACTATAAACAGTACAATTATGGCAACAAGTTTTAGAAAACAATGCATTGTTAATAGTTGGTTTTTATGGCTTGTTATGCAATATGTTAAATTGGATTGTTGTGTGCATGAAGGTTACAGTGAAGAATTGCATGAGCATTTCCATAAATTATATGTAATTTATTAATCCTACACAGTGATAAGGTGCAGGCGTGTATTGAAGTATTCTCCCCAAAAAAATTAAATGAAATAAATAAGTAAATGATTAATAAATAAATTTAGTCAGCCATTTTCTATGTTATTTACTGGTTTAATAACTTAACAGTTTTTAAACTCTGTTTAAAAAAAGATTGATCCTTTGATCAGCTATTAGGGGTCTCTGGGTTCAACTTGAACTTAATTTGCATGGATCTTGAATGAATAAAAAGATTCAAATGGACCTATTCATGAGGTCCTTGCTAGACGTAATCATGACGCCTTAAGATCACAGTCCACAAGAAATGTTGCATTCTCCAATAGATCATTGAACTTCAGCCACTCATATTGTTTGTCTCTTATCGTAACAGTGCTATTCTTGATAGTGACAATCAGGGAAGCATATGAGTCAAAACGGGGGTTAAAAGTAGTTTGAAATAAAATACCTTACCTTGCATGTAATTCCCATTTCTCTTTTCTTTTTTGAAAAACGCTATAACATTAATGTTATTATATTTTAATAATTAGAATTTTTCCTTATTTTATAATGTTTTGTTTTAAAAATTAATAAGTTAATGAATTAAAATATAAAACCCTTTTATTAGTCCAGTAAATATATTGTAAAATACGGGGTAGCTGTGCAAAGGGCCGGGTAGTTGTGATTTTAGGATATGTTGTTAGTGTTGGGCTAATAAGAAAAAATCCAAAATGTTTACCTCAAGGTACCCTGGCGCTCTACAGGTTACTACTTGCTGGTAATTTGTTCAAATTTCTACATATATATTAAAACAATGCATCCTGCAGATATTTATCAAATAACAAACTTAAAGAAGACTAAATTCTCTACAATTTAAGTGAGGTTGCAACTCTGTAGCTTTGATGAATCTGGAGATATGGTAATTCAAAGATAAGTGAAATTCTTCCATTTGATTGACTTAGGGAATTTCTACAGTTTTGTAGTGCTCAGAGCGCCATAAAAATACAATTTTGGGGGGATTTTTTAACTGCGATAAAAAAGTATGAAATTTTGTAATCATAGTCATTGAAAGTTCGAGTATGATCAAAAGAATAACCATATAAATAATTTTGTCATATGTATTGTTATTAAACATCAACAAAAAAAAAACAAAATGCTATAAAGTTTTAGTTTAAAATACAATTTCAATAGCTTTAATGTGAAAGTTAATATTAGTTTGTTTATACATTTTTCTTAATAACATCAAACCTCTAATATACAATGATTACTCTACTTCTCTGATTCATTCATCAGGAATTCAAAACTGAGTTTAATGGAACGGTCGGAACAAGAGTTTAAATGGCTCCTTAACAGAAGTAGTGAACTTAGCTGAGGTCAATACTAGATTACAGACCTTATTAATGGATCACTTAGTGGGAGTAGATATTGTTGTTGAGCTTCGATAATCCAAGAACTTTAATGACTCATAAGTCAGTAAACAAGGGTTTTTGCATCTAAATGTAAAAGTTAAAATTTATATTTACAACTCCTTAAATAACTTGACATTTAAGGAACCATTTTATAGAGACAGTTGGCAGACTATAAAATGTTTTGTTTTACCAGGGGCCAGGGGAACTAAATAAAATTTCTAAATGGTTTACTTTGATTAGTTGAAAGAATTAACCACCATTCATTTCCTTAAAATATATGGTGGGTCTTAGTAAGTGCATTACTTACCCGTACCTCATACTTCATGTTGAAGAGGTACGGATACTACAAATAGGAAATTTTCTAATTAAGCATTTTTCCTTAAAACCTGAGCCCACTTCTTTCAAAAATACCTAGTGGATACCTCACATGACGGCATAAACTAAGGATGAAGCTTCAACAGATTTTAAAGATAAAAAACTTCAAAAATTAATTTTTATTCTATTGGCAATTCATTTTGTGTAAATTATTTGTACAGCACAATTAAAATATAATTATGGTATTGTTTTTACTCTTAGAATGTTTTTATATGTACTTATACACAAATATGTACTAACCATGAGCAATGATTTCTAATAGCTGCTGACTTTAGGTGGGGGTGTAACTACTTACAAGTCGCAACCATTATCATATTTGACTTAAAATACCCCTCAGCAGGGGTTGGCTTCTTAGACGGTAACGTAATGTAATTTAATCTTATCTTACTGGAGGAGTCATGGTATAGTTCAGCATAAAAACACTTTATTCTACGTAAACTTTGAGTTTTAAAAGTGTACCAACCCAGTGCTGCGCAGGGGCGCGGGTGGTGATGGCGTGTCGCGATGTGGCGAAGGCGGAGGCTGCGCGGGAGTGGGTCGAGCAGCAGGCGAAGGACAAGGAAGGCGTCGGAGAGATCTCCGTGGTCCACCTCGACCTCTCGTCGCTGGCCTCGGTGCGCAAGTGCGCCGAGAAACTGCTGGAGGAGGAGAAGAACATCCACCTCCTGATAAACAATGCAGGTTCTTACGTCTGTTTTTATGAATTAGTATAGTATGTAAAGGATTAAATTTTTTGATTAAATTTTTATAAAATAATTTAGTTACCTATTTTGTGGGAATTTATACTTTGTTTATGTGACTTCATTATTCTTCATGTTCTAAAGGAAACAGTTGAAAATGTGTAGCGCTTCATATTTTACGTACAATGATCGTTTTAAAAGGAGAAACTCAAATCAATGGTTAACTTAAATGTATAAGATTTTACAGTTTATGAGATATTCACATGTAACAACTCTTTCATTTACTTAATTATTCACATATCTTAACTTTGTCAATATTTATCACAATATACCATAAAATATTGATGCCTTCTCAAATAATTACAGCAAAAAGCTAAATTCTATTTACTACTGCTATATCTATTTGCAGTGAACTGACAGTAGGTGTGTGCACTGAAAAAAATGTAATTTTATCGACAATCAATAATTAGTAATCTCAATCTATCTTAAACTAGGTTTACTTTAGTAAGCAGCTGCACTAATAGCTTCTAAATGGCACGAAAAATTTCTTGTATAAATCTCAAATAACATGCCACTTTCAGTGGAGAGATACAGTGATGCCACTAATGTTTGTTTTGACACATATCAGTGGCATCACTAGCTACTAACACGCCATCAGCAGTGAAGGGCCACTTCTTAAAGCTACATGCAAAACCTCAGTGTCAGTTCTTGTTAGATACGCTAAGCCACGAAGGTGTAAATGGCCACTAACCATCTCAGCTACTTCCTCTTCACCTATGTATCTGTGTCGCAGGTGTGATGATGTGCCCACGCAGTGTGACCGAGGATGGTTATGAGCTTCAGTTCGCCACCAACCATCTCGGCCACTTCCTCTTTACACTGATCCTCTTGCCCAAGATCATCAGCTCAGCACCGGCTAGGATCGTCAACGTGGCGTCCATGGCACATATACTGTGTAGGTACCATTGTGGCTTGTATGCTGACTCAGTCTTTGTTAAAAATGACTATTAATAAGATCATCAAAATAGGATGATGAGAGTTGAGGTGGCTATGAGCCCCCTCTTGCATATTGGTGTTCTTTTTGACATTAAACATGTTGAAATACTATTTTGGCCACTTTACAATATTAGAAGTAAAATTATGCAGATTATGATCCAAGAAAGAAAGTTCTTTGGTAGCCTCATCAATCAAACTGCGAAAATCAGAGTGGTAGCTATTTGTTGATTTTTTAAAATGGCAATGGAATATATTGAAAAGCTATCTTAACTCAGTCATTTATGTTTCGGTCATTTCAAACAACAGCGATTTTCAAAAGTCAAGGAATTCATGACACATTACTTTGTCCATTTAACAATATTTACAGTAAAACTGCAGGAAAATTTAATATAACATTTATATCTCTACTTTTAGTTAAAATAGTTGAAAATTAAGTGATAATTTTTCAGGCAGCTCGATGTATTTTGATGACATCAACATGGAGAAATATTACTGCCCTCGGAAAGCGTATGGCAGGAGTAAAATGGCAAATATCCTCTTCACAAGAGAATTAGCCAGACGGCTGAAAGGTAAAAGATCTCAGAAAAGAAATTACGTTATAAGATAGGCCTAAAGAAAAAAATAGTGACTCAAGTTCTGAAAAGAGCCAAATTTATATTTGACATTGACATTATATTAGCAATTATTAAAAATTGCAATGACTAGTAAATTTATTTTTAGTGATAACACAGCTAATCAAATTAGCCAAAATATTAGCACAATGGCAAACTTTAATGCCAGAGCCGAAAGTTTAAAGAAACAGTACTGATATTTAAGAAGTTTCCACTAATTCATTAAATGTAGTAGTATCATTGCATCCAACTAAAATTACTCCAGAAATTTTACTCCAGAGCTCAAGTGAAAATTTTTTCCCATCCTCTATATGCTACACCAATAAAACACATGAACGAGGTGATCCATACAAGTAAAGACATTCTTTGAAATTGTTGTTATAACATTCAGTCCCTAAGCTATGAGACCTTGAGCTTTGTAATTTGACATGTTTAGTCTGAGTCAAAGAAATATTGCAGTCTGCCCTTAATCTTTTACAATTCTAGATCAGGCACAGGCTTTGTAGTTTCATGGACTGCACCTATTCAGCTTACTATGCACCCTCTAGGTTATGGCATTATCACTTAGCAAATTGCTACTGGCGAATCATGAGATTTGAACTTGGGAGCCTCTCCCGCACTCTTACCAACACCAGGTCGCTCCCAAGCTGCCCATGAGTCTAATTAATGTTAATTTTAGCAGTAGGCTTATGGACGTTAAGGACATGTCCTTTGGCTTTAAAAAAATAACATATAATCCCTTTTATAACCTTGTATCATATTTTAGCCCGGTAGAAGCAAAAATGTTCCATTTCAGGGATAAACATTTTTAGCGTGAAATCACTCTTTTAGCGCAATCTCTAGTGGATGAGTAATGAACTATTTTCCCGAGTGCTCAATTTATGGCTTCAAAACATCTCCTTCTAGTTATATAGTCGATGCTGAAACCCAGTGTTGTTCGCAGACACGGGAGTGACGGCGTACTGCCTCCACCCCGGGGTTGTGGACACGGAGCTGAGTCGACACCTGGACAAGACGGTGTTCCCCGGGGCCAAGTGGATATTCCAGAAACTCGGCGGCTTCTTCATGAAGAGCCCGGAGCAGGGCGCGCAGACGACGCTGCACTGCGCACTCGAGGCTCCGCCCGAGGAGTCGGGCCTGTACTACGAGTGAGTTTGGAATTTTCAGCGAATTTCCCATGGAATTTTTAGCAAAATTTTCATGGAATTTTCAGCAAATTTTCTATGAAATTGAGACCTAGTGGCATCACCTGCACAGTGGATCTAAGATATGGGTCCATGGTAACTTTCGTTTTGGGCCCCCCATAAATGCCTAAAACTACCGATTAAAAATGTTATGTTTCGGGAGGTCGCGATTTCAGCCCAATTTTCTTAAAATATAGTTGTAAAATTCATTGTTATATCTAGGTCAAGTTTGTTAGGCAAAAAATTGGAGTACCTCTAGCCCCAACTTAGCTCCAAATTTGGAGGTTTTGGGCCCAAAAGATGAGCTCTAAACATATATTTAATTTATTTTGTATTAAAATCAATAAAAATACAAAAATTTTAAGCCCTCTACCGAAGTTTTGGCAGGAAAAATAATTTATGCATGAATAAAAGTGTTAATTTACTGTACATAGTACCAGTATATTGAATTGAGAGGATTTTACACTTTATCTACCACAATTATTATCATCCCATTCTCTTAATAATATTTCGTAGAGCTGTTAAACTTGTTGAAATTCTCTTTCAAATCTCTTTTGTAGACATTGTTCAAATTCTCAAGTAATGAGGAGGGATTGATTATTTAGATTATAGCCCTAAATAAACAGTTAAACTACGCTCATAGCACTGAACATCAAGTTATATCGCAGCATTGGAGGAAATACTCCAATGCTTTTGTTACTCCTAATTTTAAATAATAAACAACTTTGTCTTTCAGTGACTGCCAGGTTGCCAAGACCACAGCTATGGGAAGAGACGATGAGTTGGCCAAGAAACTATGGGATGTCAGCCTGGATATGGTCAAGTTCTCTCCCCCTCCCCCTTTCGGCAAATCCAGCCAAACTGATTAAGCTAAGCATTATGAATTAAATTCATGTATATTTTTGTACTGTTATTGTTGTTGTTTCTGCCATATGTAGTCATGTTTTTGTGTTTTTCTTTTGCATTTTCATTTTGGAAAGAATTAATGAAGTGCTCTTAACAAAATATAATGTTCACTTGATACTTTTCAAAAACCTTATTCAGAAAATTATTTTTTTATATAAAACTGGATTAGATTTTTCTTAAATATTTCACTTAGACAATCATCACATTATATGTAGGGAACTGCAATATGAACTTTCGATCTCTGTTAATTATTTAGATCAAGATATTTTATTATTAATCTAAGTATAATTTAATCAAATAGTAAAATAATTTTAAAATAATTTTTTGATTATAATTTGTCTAATAAGTTTAGATAAAACCTGATATCATTGTTTCATTGACCCTCTTTAAGCCAGTAATTTACGAGCAACTGCTGGATACGAGAATCGTCCAGAAAGTAAACAAAGTTCTGTTACTAAATTTAGCCCTGTTGCCCCAACACCGCGACTGAGTGAGTGGTCTAAAGGCCCATTCCCGGACTCAATTTGAGCCAAGTCTCGTTGTCAGTGCCAAGTCTTTTCAAAATGGCAGTGTTTCCTGAAAATCCCATCGAATGCGAGTGAGGTGATTTCAATAGTGTTTTGCGGCCTAAAATGTTTATTCAGTGTTGAATTTATTCCTAGAGGAGAAAAAAGTGATCCTGAGTCAATTGCGAGGCCCTACAATAACTTCACATGACATACAAAACATGTGACATGGATAAATCCAATCGCAGGCTAAGGTTTTGCTGACCCATGCCAACGCAGCGCCACAGCGGCGGTGCCCGTCCCACGCAGCAGCAGCAACTTCACAGAACTTTGCTGCCTCAAGTGAAACATTTTCGGACAATCCCCATATAACCCTTACCTGGCCTTGCGTGAATAAACTTTTTCCAAGGTTAAGGGAATTTTTAGGCTGGAAAGTGTTTGAAAATGGTGAGGAACTGAAAGAAGCAACATTATTAAGTCAAATACATTTGGCACGGAATATTCAAAGGACACCACCATTTTGAAACACTGTGAGAATGAAATGCATGTTCTGTCGGCAATGACTTGGCTCAGATTGGGACCAAGAGTGGAGGTTTAGGCCACATTATCAGTCATGGAGATGGGACCAATGGGTTGGATATAGGGACAAAACGTTCTTTACTTTCTGGACGACCCTCTAATATTCATTTTATTACTAGCAAAAATGAAAATAAAAAGCTGGTAATAGAGTTCAATAATAGTCCTCCCCTTTTTAATGACTGCAAACTCTCAATCAAGCTTTGATCTGTTGTTTCTAGGGTGATATGGAAAAGGTACTTTTAGGTAATTTAAAATTAATCTCCCACTCCAATGTGGTGAAATTAATCTCCCAAAACGTGTGGTGCTGGGAATAACTTAAGTTTTTTAACAGCATCTCTATTGAGAAACACATTAATTTAAAAAGCTTTAAAAAGAAAACTTTACTGTCAATCCGACTTTGATACGACAATTATTTATACAGCAAAAATCTTGCAAATAAAAAAAAACTTGACATGGTTTTTTAATTGATCCCTTGAAAGTCATCACTCATTTGAGGTAACAAAAAAGACAAAGTTATTCTTTAGAAGAGCAAATCCAGCTCTTTAGGAAGTTATTCTTTAGTTCCTGGTACATAGATATCTATGGCTAATGTGTGTTTGGGCAGTATCTTGGGACGGGTTACTGGCAAATGAATGTTTAAGTTAAATTTAATTTTTTCAATTTGACTTTTGCCTGTACATAGATTTTTAGGTTTTTTGTGAGTAGGTTCATTGGAGTATACTTATATGAGTCTCCATCTGTGAGACAGAGAGCTCCCGGCAGAGTATATAAGAAAGCGCCATGTGGCCCTAACTTTGCCGGGCCTAACTTAAGAATTTTTCATTTTATCAGTATTAAAAAAACTAAACTTTTCTTATCAGAAGAAAAGACATGCCAAAGTTATTTTTGGTTTTCAAGGGAATTGAATTATTTTTACCTATTTTTAATCAAACAATATTTTATTTAAAAACAATGGGAATACAGAATATACGTATATACAGTTAGGGGTATTTTATGGTTCTAAAAAAAGTACAATATCTAAACAACTAATTTTCTGCTGTTGGACAACATATTGGAAAACACAGAACAAATATTATCAAATAAACTAAACATGAAAGGTCACATATTACAGGAATAGTAGATTTATATTATCTAACATTAGAAAAATAAATAAGCAAATAACAAAATTTTGTTTTGTGTCAATTGAGAATGCCTTTTTACTTAGAAAAATAAAGTTCTTACAAGTTAGCCTTTATAAACTTTTTCACAACTTACAAAAACTATAAACCATTAAGTCTGATAAAACTTAAAGGAGAATCACTATTTTTGTTAAAGGAACTGTACTTGTTTCTACGTCCACTAGTCTAAGGGCCTTTATTTTCTGGAATGGCTTAAGAATATAAACTGACTTGACATTAAAGTTTTAACATTAACTGATGTCTGAAATTGGACAATGTTCTTTTGGACCACCTATAAGTTTTACTCTTAATTAATCATGGTGCATGATGCCATTGCATCCTCAAAAATATTCTTCATATGAAAATCAATCAAAAATTATTTAATTGCTTGAAATGGAGTCCAAGCTTCAGGAAAAATCAAATGTACCTTCAAAAAGATATCTAAAAAGGAGGGGCATTACAAAAAGTCTATGATGTTGCATTGTTTAAGCTCATTTTAAATGTAAAGCAATAAATTTAAAAAGTAATACATTAAAAAAAATTCATTTAATATACATGTTCAAAACCAAGACAGACTGTTTATACCCTGAAAATACTGGCTAAAACAAAGTAAAAAAATGTACTATACACAAAACGCTTAAAAAATATTATCCTACAAAAATACATGCTCGACATTAGACAAATCCTCTTTACTTCCTAAACACTCAAACCAGAAAAACAAATACAGTTCATTGCCACCTTATCTGGTGGTATCAGAAAGGCTGTACAACTGAGATTATTCTGGATCCCCTAAATTTGAGGGGGAGTAATTTTATCCTAATTTTTTTTTTACTGAGATTTGTAAATGCTGAAATACATTTGCTCAGCAAAAGCATATTATCATTAAAAATAATTCATTTCCAACAAATTACATTCCTAAGAATCTTCTGTACAAATGAGACCACTCTCGACCCCCTTTTTTCACAGGGAGTAATTTTATGCTCATTTTTTCACCTGAGATTCACTTGTAAGTGTTAAAATACATTTTACCAGCGAGAATGCAATGTGGTGAAAACACACTGTAGTTATGGATCTGCGGCTCTCGTCGCCAGTTCTCACCGCGTCAGAGTTCCGACGAGACTCGCCGTCATCTCCTGCAGCTCCTGTTTGCTGTAGTCCTCCGGCAGCGGCAGCTGATTCACCAGGTTCGCCAACACGGACATGGACATTCCCATCGTCTGCGCGCTGTTTCCCTTCTGCAGGATCAACACTGTGCGGATCAGGCTGACTGCTCGCTTGGCTATCTCCACTTGACACAACCTATAAAAAACACAAGTTTAATTTTATTTTGGCACCGAAAATTTGTAATATTTTTCCATTTGTTACAAAAACAACCATTAGATTGGTAAAGGAGGTAAAGATCAGCTATAAAATGATCAAGCAGTATTCAATATTTCTTATTGCACCAGAGGAGGTGAGCCACCCAGCTCACAATATGTTTTAGGCTATTAAAATCAAAACTAATTGAGTTAAATTTATTGAACGTGGCATAAGAATCAGATGAAGAAGTAAATTAGCCATCCAGTAAAACAATAGTGATACTCGGCACCATAACTTTGCAAGCATTGACATTATTCAAACAACTGGTAACTTCCAATAGGATACGAGGAATCCAGCAGTTTAAATAATGTTGAAGTTTCTCATAATACGAAAACGAGTGTGCATGTCAATGTAGCTTACAATACTTGTAGTGTATAACTGAGTACTACAAAAGCTAAACATAAAAACACAAAAAAAAAAACAAGGCTGCTGTGGTTTGTTGGGTGTTGTGTGTGTGGGGTGTATTTTTTTAATCCATCTAGCCTGTTCTGGTGGTGGTTTACACGCCAGAGTTTAAACAAATTAAATTTCATACATTCAAGCATAATAACCTTGATGGAAGGGAAAAACAGGGGGAAAACTAACATATTTTTGCTAATAATAGAAAGTCAAATACTATCGTTCCCATTTAAATTTTTAATATTTTATGGATTGATACTTTAAATAATACATTATTTACAATTTTGCTAAGATGTCTGCTGAAACAACACCTCTGAAAAACAATATACCACCCGCTTTATGCCCAAACCATTACCTGTGTATGGCTGTGGGCGTGAGCGGCTGAGGTATCCGTGTGCAGAGGCTGCTGAACAGAGGCTGCAGTCGCTCCAGGTGGTAGCCGATGGTGTTGTCTCGGTGCTGAGTCATCATTGTGCTGACCTGGTGGACCATGCTGAGGTAGTCTTACCTGTGCATGGCTGTGGGTGTGGGCAGCTGAGGTATCCGTGTGCAGAGGCTGCTGAACAGAGGCTGCAGCCGCTCCAGGTGGTAGCCGATGGTGTTGTCTCGGTGCTGAGTCATCAGTGTGCTGACCTGGTGGACCATGCTGAGGTAGTCTTACCTGTGTATGGCTGTGGGTGTGGGCAGCTGAGGTATCCGTGTGCAGAGGCTGCTGAACAGAGGCTGCAGCCGCTCCAGGTGGTAGCCGATGGTGTTGTCTCGGTGCTGAGTCATCAGTGTGCTGACCTGGTGGACCACGCTGAGGTAGTCTAGTAGAAGGGCTCCCTCGTGGCTCCAGTTGCTGATAACCTGCAATAACGGAGATATTGTTGTCAATCATACCTAGTAGCTGATGGGTACAGCTGTCACCCACAGGGAATATCTGTTATAATGCCACGTTGAACAGCTGGTCTGATTTAGTTAATTAATCATTATAACTGCATTTGGCTGCCAGCTTGCCAAATCAGTAATGCACCTCCAAAAGATCTGACTCAGATTAAACACCAGTAATCTGAATCTAGTCGGTGTGCTCCCCAGACTAGGTTTGTTGTTAATCGCTGCTTAACAGCGATTGGATGCGGATGACAGTGACATCAACCTCATTAGTGGCATTTAGCAGTACTCACCACAATCTTCGGTCATCTTAGTCCGTAAAAGCGAATCCGTCATATCTTCACAATCAACAATTGCTACTTCTGTTTTAGTTGCCAACTTAACCCACTGTAAACATTTGTCTGTGAATGCCCAATAATGATCAGATCGTGGTAAATAAACTGACACTGGTAATTAAATTACTCATTTGGCGAGTGCGGCTGGACGTGACTATTAATTAATTTTGTCTGACCTGTTTTTAAGATGTGGACCTGCATAAGATGTGGATTTCATATGCACTCCTAGTGGGGTCCAAATCATCATGACAGGTAGGACTAAAATATCGTAATTTTTTAGTCCCAGCCCCACTGATTGGTGCCCCAGCTGTGTTCTTAAAAACGTTACAAGAATCAGTAACTTAAACCAAATCATTCACTATCTCTATTTCTTAGATCTTCTCATTGAAATTAATCTTCATCATTCTTATTTTTTAGCTTTACTTGTCCTTAAAAACATTCAATATGTACTAAAACAAAAAACACCACTTAAGTTTCCTACTTTCACATAATCAATAGTGTTTCCACAACACTGTTAACAGTAAATCCATTACGGCACAAGCCACAATGGATGGATCAAGCTTCGAGTACAATGAAAATTAAGAAGTATTTCTCACCTTACTGTGAGGAGCTAGTTGCTTCAACAATCCTTCCAGGTACTGGTACTTGTCTGAAACAAAAAGTTGATTGTAATATTGTACTTAACATTATAAAAATGAGAAAGTTTGTGACCTTTGTTTGTTTGTCATATTGTGTAAAGAGTCTGTTTGCCATATTATGTAAGTCAGCTGTATGTACGTTACGTATCCATCCAAGTAGACAAAGGAAACAAATAAACCTAATTCTAATTGACAGATACAAAAAAACAGTGCAGGAGCAATACCAGCTGTTTCAAATTTTTGAATGTAATTATTTTATGGGCTCAGAAACAATTAAGTAATGGAGTTACTCTGAAGTACTTACCATTAATTATTGCTTTGGCGGATATGTGCTGGATTATCACTTTGTGTGCTTCATTCCACTGTTCGGCTTCCAGCAAAAACATGGCTGCTTCTTTATGCCTGCCACAAATAATATTTAAATTAAGAGGCTTCTGATATAAAAAGAGGTCAATACTTAATAAATCACTTCAGAACTAGCTACCTAAAGTCTATTGTCCAAGATATCACAAACCAAAAATATTAGTAAATCATCCAATTTAGAGTCGATCAATTACTGATATAAATGAGCTCAGCATTGTATGGTATAATAGGCCCCTGATAAAATAGGCTAACACATAATTTCAAATCATTCTAAAATATATAAAAATGAGATTTTCTAATGAAAATGACAAGAAACAAGTAACAAAATGAGGATCAAATATGTTGTAACAAAATATTAGTTGGTATTTTCATAGTTGCCGCAGTACAAAAACTTGTCGAGTGTGAATCATAAAAAATTTTCTTATCATCCATAAAAATAGCAAATACATAAAAAATTTCTAAAAAACTGATAAACCACCTGATAACATACAAAGTATTACACAAAGCCAAGAATCAAATATTAAGACACTGGTTACAGATTTCCTGCAACTAGATTTGTAGGTAGATTGGATCACATAGTTACAGAATACACTGTTGACTGATGAAATACTGCCAGTAGGAAAAGTTGTCAGATGTGAAGTTCGCTCACATAAAAAGTCGTAACAACCCTTTTTGCCGAAGTAACTTAATTTTTTTCAACAAATCTGGATCTATGATATAAATAATAAAAATTTGTAAACTACCAACTCGTTTTGTTTTAGTAGTAATCAAAACGCAAAAAAATAAGACTTACTGGAAGTGGGACAACGCCCTGACAGCCTTGGCCTGGTAGACCCACTGCGGAGGAATGTGAAGCTTGTTGACCAGGAAGGCTTCGACCCTGTCCGCCTCTTCACCCTGAGTGAGGGAGATGTGACGCCCCAGCACGTCCAACACGGCCTTGCGTCGCCTGAGATCATGGTTCACACAATGTCAGTACACAATATTACTGAGATGTGATCTTATAATGCAACAGAGCATTAATGTAGTTAGTTAACATTCTTTACTCATCTTTCATTCAATTCCTCTTAAAACACAGCCACATTGTAGCTAACATCCATCAATGGTTAGCAAACTTTATGGCCTTGTAGACCCTGATAATAACCATTAATTTAAATATGCAAAGAAACATTTAGTTCACAAATTATCAACAATAGACAAAGTCTAAGTCTAATCTTAACACAAGAACAAATCATTTGACAAGCTAAATGTTTCTTTGCATATTCAAATTAATGGTTATTATCAGGGTCTACAAGGCCATAAAGTTTGCTAACCATTGATGATGTTAGCTACAATGTGGCTGCGTTTTAAGAGGAATTGAATGAACAAGACTGAGTTTTGCTTTTATCAATAATTCTAACAGAGAGAAAACACAAGGGTTAAACTCATTCACTGATGAAATTGCCATCCAAGAACTGCTGCTTCTTGGATTGTAGTGCTGCTACATTTTTTATCCAAGAATGCTGAAATTATTCCTAGCTGATAGAAAAACAAACTAAGTGTATTACGGTACATTTTTGGGGAATTGAGTTGATTGGGGTCCTCCACGCCTTATGTGCAGCTTCAATAACATGTCTTGGCAAGTTATTGACGCCAGAGAGTAAAATATTGTAATGCATATGAGTCAACAAACTAGGATTACCATCAGAATTCCTAACCTGCTTGTTTGGCAGTACTTCTTTAAAGTTAAAAAAAAAAATTTAATTAGAAAAAAATTAAATTAGAAAAAAATCTAAAATCACAACTATAAACATTCAATGTTTTATTATTAAAGAAATAAAATTTCACATACCCGATAGGGTCGGCCAAGTGTTGCAACACAAACACAGCCCAGTGCCACAGACCGTGAGCCTCCAGCTGGGCTGCGAACCCGGTGTGGATGTTGGCAGCCGTGAGTGCCGAGACATGACTGTAGCCCAGCGCCTCCACTGTGCGCAGCAGCAGCCAGCTGTGGAAGAGACAAGGGTGATTTGGTTAGTGAGCAAGGTTGAAATTGTTTTATATTGCGTGAGTTTGTGATATCCACACAAAAAGACAAGGGGGACTTGGTGTCTTTATACAAATTGATTCTTAATTCAGAGGGATTCCTTGGGAATTTTGGGAGGAATGCACAATGGTTAAACTCATTCACTAGTAAAACTATTATCCAACTATTTTTTTACTGGACTGATGCTGCATGTATCATTTTTACGAAACTGAGTGTTGGCCAAAGTCATGAGTCAAATTCCTGAATGTTAATCACCTAGTGGACAGCTTCAGCAGGTCATGTACGCTGTACAGTTCAGTTAGGTGCCATATATATATACTTTTTATGAAGTGGCAACCATAGTAGGTATTTTAAGCCAAGTATGAATGAGAGATGAGTGCAGGATGACTGCAGCGTGATCTTGTTACTGACTAAGGCCTTAGGGGATGATAATTAATAGACCAACAGCCAATGGAAACTAAGAGGCCTACAGTTTAATGTGAGATCTGAACCACAAACTCACCAGTGAATTTCGAATTGATCTAATTATGAGGATGACTGCCCTCATCCATAAGACATTCATCAGGACATTCATCCATAAGACCTTATGGATGAATGTAGTATTCACTGGAGCGGACATTAATCCCCACCAGGGAATATTGTAACCACAAGCATAACCTAACTATCCACAATACCTAGCTATCCACAATTGGTAACTATAGTTCTGGATAGCCTTATTGGCGGGTGAGTGAGTGCGCTGTTGCCGTAATTAGTGTTTAATATCTGCAACGTTTAGCTAAAAAATCACATGGTCATTTGTTTATGTAAAGGTACTTTACACAAGAAAATAATTTGTTGCAACCGCACGTGCAATTAAACGTGCAAGGTAAACACAATTCATGAAATACAACGACAATAGATTCCATAGAGAATTTCAGTATGCCACCAGTCTAAAGCAAGGAGGTTATAATGGTATTGCCAAAACAAAAAGTCCAGCTGATACTTAGTACAAATATGTTGCAGACTTTTTATTTTGTGAGAAAACTTTCGGTGAAATATTGCAGCACATACTTTTGAAGTGTAAATAAAACTAAATCTAAACAAAGGTTTGACTGTTCAACCAAAACATGTGTTTTTAGCAGAATCTTTGGGAGATTACAATTTTTGCCACCCACCAGTAAGGCTGTCCAGAACTATAGAAAGTTACAGGAAACGCCACCATACCCGTCGTGGCCTATAACCCATCAAGCTGTAGGCCTACCTGAGACGGTGGTCCAGAGGGTCGGCACAGTGTGTCGCAGGGTTCAGCAGGGGCGCCAGGGGGTGGGCCCGGCAGCTGAACAGCTTCAGCAGGTGGTAGCAGACGTCATAGACACTGCGACCGCCTGTGCTCTCCCACTCCAGGTCTCCCAGGTGGCTGGGGTGCGGCGGGCAGGCGTATGCCTCGTCGTCGTCTGAGAATGCTGCCTCGTAACGCAGCAGAGCGTCTGTCACTGACGCCACAGGAGAGCAGATATACCTGTAAAGGAGATAAGGGTATCGATGAGTGTTCAGTGATTCAATTATAGTTATAGAAGTTCTATTCTGTTAAAGAACGACTGGAGAGAGGTAGTTCACCTCCACTTTTAGACACAATTTCTTTCTTAAAAGTACTTGTAAATTAGCACTTTGAACCCTAAGCCCGAGTATAGCTCGGGGCATAGCGTATGTCGCCATGAACGAAGCCCAAGTCTATACTCGGCCTACGTCGAGCCTCGAAATTAAATTCCATAGCAACGTGTATTCGAAGTATATTCGCTAAATGTTGCTACGGAACTCTTCCTTGATCATCTGGCATTGATTATGGTATCCAAGTCTCGAAAAAAGCCATCTGTTTGACAGTAGAAAATAAATCCAAATGTCCGCAGCCGATGCTTTGCGTCACCGGCTGACGACGCTTTGTTGTTGTCTGGGATAATGGCTGACTTTGTTTACGTTTGTGTCGGGTGATTTACAAGTGTTTCGAGTGTGAGTTAGTTATTAGATTCGTTATTACTTTATTTCATAATGTTTTTGTTATGTTTAGAGTAGAGGTGTGCGGATAGTGAATTTTTGGATCGGATCGGATAGCTTATGTTCAGATCGGTTTCGGATCGGATAACAACAGGTTCGGATCGGATAATACCGGATTCGGATATTTACGGTGCGGCATAATGAGCAGATTTAAGTTTTCTCATAAGCCTAAGGTAATTGCAAGGAACTACCATATTATCCTAATGTGTAAGGTAAGATTTGCCTTGATAGGGTTGTGTTGTTGATTATTGTGATATATTGTTTCCAATATAGGCCAAATGTCAATTATTAAAGTATGCAAAGGTTCATCTAAATATCTGTTAAGAATTTAGAAATTCATTGATTCCCCTTAAGCATAGGTAGTATATAATTGAATAAGCTTATTAGGCCTAAATCAATTTCTGGATTTGCAACTTAAAAAATCCTTTTTCAATGTAACCTAAATTTGTCCACTATTAGGCCTCTGTCTTTTAGCGAATTTCCCCTATAGGGAAGAAGCTGTTACCGTAGGTCTCATGGTAAGACCTAAGCCTAAAACCATCATAACTTTTCTTTTTGAGGTCCTCAGATGCCAAAAACACCATTTGTTCACTTTCATAAATATATATATATATCTATATATCTATATATATATCTATATATATATCTATATATATATATATATGTGTCTTTAAGCACGATAACTTGCACAAAAATGGTCCAATCGGAATGAAATTTGGCATAGACGTGTAAAGTAGTAATTATTCGGACGAGTTCGTAAACCAGCCCGATCGGACCACCGGAAGGGGGGGTAAAGGGGGGTAAACCCCCCCAAAAATGGGTTTTTTGAGACTTTTACATAGAAAAATAAAATTTTTCAAATTTTTATTGGCACCATTGAATTCAGCCCAAAAAAACAAACAATTTAGTATTTTGAATCATGGCTCTATGTCCATTGGTTGCCGAGATATTGAAAGTGGTAAACACAGTACGTTGTCCCAATGTTAACCTTATGGGAAATAAGTAAAATTCTATATCTCGCTTATTTCTCAACATATCTTTATAAAACTTGGTAAATGGCTTCTTCTAGTTCAGATCTACTAAATATTGAATTAAAACCACCCAGTTTTAATATACCTGTAGCAGCAAACCTCCATACTCATTCCCCATGTTATTCTTATGGAGCTTACAAAAACATGTCAAATCTCGCTATGTTGGATCGAAATATGTTGTTTTGCACTTGAAATTCGCTGAGTATGCAGGTCTGCTGCAACGGGGGTATATATATATATATATATCTATATATATCTATATATATATATATGTGTCTTTAAGCACGATAACTCGCGCAAAAATGGTCCAATCGGAATGAAATTTGGCATAGACGTGTAAAGTAGTAATTATTCGGACGAGTTCGTAAACCAGCCCGATCGGACCACCGGAAGGGGGGGGTAAAGGGGGGTAAACCCCCCCAAAAATGGGTTTTTTGAGATTTTTACATAGAAAAATAAAATTTTTCTAATTTGTATTGGCACCATTGAATTCAGCCCAAAAAAACAAACAATTTAGTATTTTGAATCATGGCTCTATGTCCATTGGTTGCCGAGATATTGAAAGTGGTAAACGCAGTACGTTGTCCCAATGTTAACCTTATGGGAAATAAGTAAAATTCTATATCTCGCTTATTTCTCAACATATCTTGATAAAACTTGGTAAATGGCTTCTTCTAGTTCAGATCTACTAAATATTGAATTAAAACCACCCAGTTTTAATATACCTGTAGCAGCAAACCTCCATACTCATTCCCCATGTTATTCTTATGGAGCATACAAAAACATGTCAAATCTCGCTATGTTGGATCGAAATATGTTGTTTTGCACTTGAAATTCGCTGAGTATGCAGGTCTGCTGCAACGGGGGTATTTTGTTCTTTTCCTTATTTGATCAGAGACTAGGCCTAAGTGACTAGACAAAAGAATTAAATATAAAACTTGATTCACCATTCACCTCATATTTGAAGAAAGCTTTACATTTTTATTTATGCATTGATGCCTGACAACCTCCAAATAATACTAAAAAAACAAAGTAAGTCTGAGCATTAAACTTAACCTAAATTTCAAGATAAGCTTCAAATGTTGTAAGTTTCAGTATTAAAGCTAGGTCATTTAATTAGAACAAAGGTCTAACAAAGGTCTAATTGTTTTATACCACAAACAACAAGCAAACTCACTAATTATTTTCATAGACGTAAGGTTGTCAAGTCGCATTGTACTGTTATCTAAGAATGTCCATTTTAATTGAAAATACGACCGGCCGGCTTTGACGAGGCTTAAATCGTCAAAGATTAATATTACAGCAAAATAAAAACTTATTTGTGATCGTTCAACTCTCTATTTCTAGGTAGGTAATTGTTTAATTGATAAATAAAGTAATCTGGCGATTGAAAGAAAGACGTTCTTGAGTTAATTCAGCTTTTAAGCAGACGACATTCAAAATTCAAAAATGAAGTGAGATGGAAAGACAAAGCAATAAATGAACAGGTCCGCCAAATCTTTGACAGCCCAAAATTATTGTAGGCTTTTTATTTGATCGTATCAACAGGCCACTTAAGAAATTTACGGCCTGAAATAGTCGTACGAAACATCAACACAACTATTTATTTATGGGGTATTTACGGGATATTTCGTTTTGGAAATTCAAGACGACTGTTGGACACTGTCGACATTGCCGGTCAATGGCGAACACTGATTTGTCTTGATTGCGATTCTCCCTCATACCAATCGATGTTTCGTCGGTAACGAATACTAATCGTGACAGAACAATTACAGGATGTACTACTATTTGTTAACTGATTTAATTCTAAGATACAAGAATTTATCTCAAGAAAATGTTTGTTATCGTGTCGGGTATTGGTATTGCGCAGTAATCTGATCGTGTACAACGATCTCGATCTAATCGCGAGTCAATATCGGCAACCGAAATACATCGCTTGGTGCATACCACTACATAATCGCATCGTGTTGAGGCGTTGTTCTAGCCGCTATCGCAACCGTCGCATTTCAAAGCGTCGTTTTTGCTCCACGATATTTTCTGTCACTAATGTACTTTCGTCGGCAGTGACTTCTTTTGTTTGGAAGACTTTCCTTACTTGAAAATTTGATCTCTCTTTACAATTTACCCCAAAAAATGCAGTCTATCCGATGGAGTCGGATATCTAGTCTGTCTTACCGGATAGTTATAAAACCCTCGGATCGGATTCGGATATCCGATCCGATCCGAATCCGATTCGAGTTTTCGGATATCCGCACACCTCTAGTTTAGAGTAAAATTTGAGTGATATATTTGATATGAGTGATGTATGTGACCACCGTTACAATTTTTTTTTTCTTAACTTTTTTCTGTCTGTTTTATGTGGAATCCTAAAATTGTTGTTTTTTTGTAACTGTAATATAATTTATTTAATTTGAAAGGTTATATTTTTCTCTTTATTTTGATATATAATTTATATGGGGTAAAAAATATATATATTAAGCTACGAATTTTAATTTGAAACCCAACGCACAGTGCCCAGTAACGCACTTAAAAAGAGAGTTTAGCACCCAGGGTTCAGAGTGTTAAGATAATTCTATATTTTTTTCAATGAAAACTGAAATGTCAGAACAGTTTCAAACTACTCAGCTACCATCATTAGCTAATTCAATTTGCATAATCCATTACCAAACCCAGGGGCCAAGCACCCCACCAGACAAAAAAAAGATAATCAAGAGCTCTCATCTCTCTTGATCACTGCAAATAATGAATCACAAAAAAATGGTAGCAGAGCGTAGTTCTTTTTAAAAGTGAAGTCATCATTAATTGCATTCAATGATGGCAAGCACTGAAATGAATTATAAAAAATAAAAATTATATAGAAACCAAACATTTCTGGTGTTACAAAATCCATGAATTACAATTAACTAAAAAAAACCTCCAGAATTAATTTAAAGAGTCTTTACAACTGCCCTACTACTTCTATTAATAAATGACAGGTAAAGCTTGAGCCATCAACATACCAGAGATGCAGAGCGAACGCCCGTTTCCAGTCGAGGTTCTCGCAGACGTTGACCAGTTTGTCGCTGGCGTGCAGCAACGGACGACCAGCAGCTAGCATCATCAGCTTGAGTCTGTCTCTGTCTATCAGTCTGTCGGCCTCTGTGTCCACCCACTGGGTGAGCTGCTGCTCCATCATCACCCGCACACTGCTGCAGCCGCCCACCTGCGAGAGCAGCAGCGACGCGTACACGTCTCCTGCAAGACACAACAATCAGATGATATATTCGAAAGTTACAGAAATAAATACAGAAATTTCTTCAACCTGAAAGGAGAACAAATTCTTTTACGCGCTAGCAATCATGTTCAGTCACTAACATGATGCAATATAGTTTCCATTACTTAATATTTCATTTACTGAGGGAAGAAATTTTATAGGATTTTGAAGGTGCACAGTTTTAAACTGAGAATCATTCATGAAACAAAGACATGATGTCACAAACTCGTACATCAAGACACTTGTAGCTGCCCATGAAACTTGTCAGGATCACGGAGTAAAAGTCAACAATAGAGTTAAAATAATATTTGACAGCAAGAGAGTAGCTTCATAAACTCAACACTATGGTGGACTTTGGCATTGTAGTTAGGGGAATGTAAAAGTTTGGGGGACTTAGAGATTTGAGGAATGTATCTGAATACTAGATTTTATCCAAACCAATCACATTGTTCAGTAATTGTATTACTTACCATAACAATAACACCTAATTAATTACTTAAGTATAAAATTCGTAACAAATCATTAATCAAGTCGCAAAACATAGAACATGAAGGTAAAGTGTCTAGTTAAACAGATTTGGAGGAAGGACATTTGGAGGAGATTTGGGGAAATATAGGGGGACTTATTTACAATAAGTCGATCATGTCTTAGATTGTATTTACTCGACCATACCCTACCACTACTTACTCACAAGTCGACCGTGACTTACCGATGTTGTTAGCCTGGTTGCAAGCCTCCAGCACGCAGTGGCCGGTGAGCAGAGAGAAGACGTTGCCCGCGGTGTTGGTCTCTTGAGCCACCTCGGCTCTCACACTCTCCGCCACCACACTCTCCAGCCAATCGCTGACTGCCTGGCGGCGCACCATCACCGCATGGTGGCTGGTTGCCAGCTCTGCAACAACCAATCAAAAGAACTTCTTAATACATCCAGTAATTAATCTCTCCCCATGTGGAGTTGCTGATCTCCCACCAGGTGCCTCCCCAGATGGCGGATAGGGGAAAGCCCTCCAGATATGGTGGGTACCAGGGAGAACAGGTGCCTGGTGAAATTATTGTTATTACTGAAACCATTGACTTTTAATCTGAAGCATTATTATCATTGTATTATCAAATGTGTACCAGGTTTTGAGTGGCCCAGGATTAATTGAGCTCCTAATTACAGTGAATCACCCACAGGGAGTGCTATGTCACCTATTAATTTAAGTATCAGAAGGAGGTAATACATCACTTAGTGACAAAAATCAAACAAACAAGTGAACAAAACAAACAATGGTCAATTAATTATTGATTTATGAAATCTAGAATATAAAATGTTTAAGTAAATAGCTAAAAACAAGGGGTTGACAGAAGTACCCTCTATCAGTGATTAATTAAACTATGTCAACTTTAAATTCTGGGTCACCCAAAACTAGCTACAGCTGAGCTTAATCATTCATTCTTCTGTAAGAATAGAAGGTCTATTAATTATTCATAGTCAAAGCTGAAACCGACACCATTCAAGTGGAACCATTTGCTGGAAGCAGGAAAGTGGGAAGACTAAGAACTACATGGAAAAGGATGTCGGTTGAGGAGCTGAAGGAGAAATAAAAGACCTGAGAAGGGATAGAGAGGAAAGCAACCAACAGGGTCAGGTGGAAAGGAACAGTTAATGCCCCATACTCCAGGGGGAGTCAACACTTTCACGCTTTCACACGTTCACCACCTATGACTAATTGAGTAACTAAGGTCACTCTAGGCAGGGCAGGGTTGTTTGCTTTGTAAATTATCATGACCAACCTGGGGAGGTCGCCATTTCAAGCGATGTAATGTAATGATGTAATTTTCTGGAACGTGACTTGCAGTCAATGGGTTACATTCTTCACAGTAAAAAAGTCAAGCACTAAAAATAAAAATAAAACAGTAAAACTTTTTTTCATTTATACACAGTTATCAAAAGTACTAAGTAAAGGATTTAGATGTTTTATAGGTTTAAGGTCTCAGGTACGATAAGAGCGACAAGCGGCAAGCGGCAAGTAAAAGGCGGTGGGTGATAACTCACTTCTGGTCAAGATTTGAATAGTTCTAAACTGCCATTCAAAAAATGGTATTCCATTACTATTTTAATGGTATTCATTAAAATGGAATCCGCTTTTTCATAAACAAAAGCATTGTTGTGGTATTTCTAGTGCAGATTTTATCCTCAAACAATGCAATGATGCAGATGTTTAGCGATAAGTAACGTGAAAAATATTTTCGAACCAGACCTGTGACAAAATTGGACTGAATTCTGCTCTCCGTTTAAGACAATCGTAATTTCAGCTGACAAATCCCCTGAAAACCGAGCGTTGTCGCTCTTCTCGTACCTAAAGCCTAAATTTTCAAAATTCTTACTCCGTAGACACCCTAAAAGTTTTCTTTCCGACACCACTGTCGGTTCACTTACCCCGAGGGTCCAGGTCGGGCAGGTCGCCCCACAGTGCGACACACAGCTGCCACACGTGCAGGGCGGGGCTGGACGGCGAGTGGGCGGCCAGGTCGCAGTGGGCGTGCAGGGCCGCCACCCCCGCCCTCGGCCCCGCCCGCGGACACTCCTCGCCCTCGCTCCACAGCGAGTGCTCCAGCGCGATCTCTAGGTGCTCCTCTATACTGGCCTGCAACCGAGCGAGTGGCAAACGGTGAGCGGCAATGTGTTGATGCTGTAGCAGTTATGTTCTGTTTTAGGAAATGGCAAGGAAAAGAAAGAGGGTCAATAATGGTACCTTCAGACAGTCTATATATAGAAAATGATTAAATAATCTTTGAAAGAAAATTGTTCTCACTGAAATAAGGGTTTGAAATGTTTGCTACAAAATGTCAAGTATTGTTGATGTGAACTGGTTTTTTTTATATATTTGGCCACTGGAACAATGTCTTGCATTATGTTGCTGTTGGACTGTTGTAAAGTTTGTCAACCATAGTAAGAGGCGACATTTTTGACAACAAATTGTTAATTGTTGTAGTAAGTTTAAAGTGCTTTGGTTACAAAATCAAGGTCCTACTGATTTCCCCAGACTTATTTTAATTTCTTATAAAACTTGTAGAGGGAAAAACGTGATTCATCAAATTTTGTATCTCATTATTCAGTGATGAGCATATCTGTAAGTAAGTTAGAACCTGCATCTCCCCACTAATTTAGTCCCAATAATTTTTTCTTCAAATTCTGAATAACTTTTTTCAATTCAGAGAATTTTCAGAAAAACAAATTTTTTCAAATTAAACTATTAGTTATGACCTGTAGATTTTAGCTTTCTTTTTCAATTGTACAGAAAGGCTAAATTACCTTGTATATGTCATGTGATCCAAAAATTAGGAGCGATAGCTACTATTTAAAGCTAAACAGCTTTAAATCAACGTAAAGTTTGTAAATAATAGTGTACGTGTCAGAGTTTTTATTAATTTGAACTCAAGCCAACCTCAAGTTGAGGGCTATGTTCTATATATTGCAGGTTCGAAAATGAAGCTTTTAAGCTTCAAAACTACATGGTAGGTATTGCTACAAATTTTTGGATCACATGACGGATACAAGGTCATTTAACCTTTCTTTATAACTGAAATCTGGATTCGGAGCCAACTTCACAACAAAAAATGAATTTTTTCCCAAATAAATATTAACAAAATCTCAGCACAAATAACCAACAAACGGTGTTATCACCAAATAAATAATTGAATTACTAGGATTTATGAATACTTATCACTGCACAACCATAACTTGCAGCTGAAGCATCAGAGTGCCCCTCCAAATGAGTGGGTTTATGTAAAATATTAACATGGACACTCAAAATGTATTGGCCTAACATTTAACCTCTTAGCTGACTGTCAGTTTACAGGGATATTCACTAAGTATTCAGGCGAATTGGATCCCATGGAGGGATATTCTCATTTGTGTTTTTAGACTGAAGCAGCTTTGATCTGTGAGGATCTACGCTGCTGGTTACCTGGAAGGAGGTGTTGGCTGTGTCGTCATGGCCGGGTAGGACGCGGATCCTCTGCACGATGGCGGGCGAGGTGTCCCCGTCCTGCCTTCCCTCCAGCACCGACCCCAGCTGTTCCATCGGCAGCGACCAGTCCACCGTGTGCGCCACCTGCCGACAACCACCGGGTGTGTTAGGGTCGAGTTTCCCTAACTTATTCATGTAAATTATGGGATGTAGATAATTTTTTTATAAAAACAACAGAGAAACATAAAAACTTCAAGAATTTAAATTATACTCTGAAAATATCTTTTTCCGCTCTTAGTACGTTCCAGAGGTTCTGTTTAATTGATCACCAAAGTTCTTTACTTGAACCCAACAGGAGTAAAAAATATGAGGATTAGATTCCACATTTATCTGCCATTTTTGGACGTAACATTTTTTTATAACTTTTCAAAATAAAAAATCTAATGGCATTAATCTATATAAACCCAAACTACCCGAAATTTTTGAAAACACCATAAGTCTCACCCTATCAACCATACACTTGAATGAAAGATCTCAGTGAGGAAATCCCAGGAAGAATGATAGCTTTTTAAAGAAATTTTTCATAAGGCACTTATCTAAAGAGAAGGGCTGAACAGTTGATACATTTGTTTTTAATTACAATTATTTGCTTATTTTTTCCCAGCTAAGCGGAACACTATCAGCTAGTTTCAACTAGCCGTACCTTGTGAGTCGTAACTAGTTACTAGCCGTAACTAAGCCGTACGCACCTTGTGAGTGCTCAGCGAGACCATCACTCCGTCTCGCGCCCATCCTACCCGGAAGCTGCGGCCCTTGAAGAGCGCTAGGTCGACGGCGCAGCGAGCGCCCACGTCGGGCCGCGCGGCCAGGGACCGCGGCCAGCAGACGACGCCGCGGTCGGGCAGCGTCAGCGTGCGACACAGCGGCTTCACCGGGGGCACGGGGGGAGCGACCGGCGTCTCCACAGCGACGGGGGTCGGAGACGGCTCAGGCTCTACTACAGGTGTAAATGGAATTATTTGTAATGGACTACAAACTTTCTCATAAAAATATTTTTTCAGTATACCACCAAAAATATTCTTCGATATTCTCCCTAGGGAGTGAAAGAATCAGCTGACATCGAGGTCGTCAGTTGCTCGTATTTTACTGCTGTAAAACCAAGGTCTCTAGAGAAGAACGATAATATCAGGTTACCTAACTTCCATGGGGCCTGCTGAGCCAAAGCTTGTGACGTCAATGCTGGACGTCAATACTTAGTGGGTACAAATATAGCTTCAATCAAGGTTTCAGTAATATGAAAACCGTCTGAACCCTCTGAATGGTATGATAACCCTCTGAATGGTTATCATAACCGATATTGCAAACTCGCTCATTTCACCATTCGATAGTTCAATGTGTTTGTCACATAAATTAACTGTTACTGTCAGGGCCTTATTTCAAAATAATGGTATATTAATAATATTGACTTAAGTATTTTTTACAACTGAAAATCACTAATGTATTCTATAGAGTTACTTTCCTCCATTAACTTGTTTCAGTAATTTGTAGCTAGTACTTGTAAAACCCATTTTGAAATACCCCACAGTCTAACCTAAAAACAAATTAAACAATCAGCTGATTCTTTGAAATAGCAACAACAACATGAAGCCTTCTTGGGGGAAACTTTTACAGGTAAACAAGCTTTAAAATTTTAGTTTTTTAAGTACTTAGCAGAATATATAGAATGGTATGACAAAAGAATATAGTTCATTACACACAATGTTTCTTTTCATTTCTTGGTTATTTTGCGTCCTTGGCTCTTACCTCGCATGAAAAGTGTCACTTTAGACCCTAGTAATGAAATATACTATTACAGATCATATGCAGAGGTTAAAAGTTAGTCATTTAGCGTTTCAAAGTGCCTGTCCAGTCCTCAATTCTACTGGCTCTACACCTTGAAGTAAACAGATGATTGGAATATTAATTTACAATCATATGGTTTATTATTGTAATCTTTGTTTTCTATCTTATATGACTAATTACAACACACACCGACCCATTATATTATTGTAATGTTTATTTTCTATCTTTTATAATTAATTACACCAACAAAATAATCATATAAAACCAATTTTATTCTTTTTTAAGACTCGAGATAATTATTGCATCTCAAAATATTGATGAACATTTTAGTGCAATTAACACAAAACGGAAGCAGCTAGATTCTGAATAAATCAACTGTCCTAACAAAGAACATTTTTGTTCTATTAACACAAAACAAAAGCCACTAAATTCAGAAAAAGTCAACGTGCCTAACATTTTTAGAGAAGCACTTTTCGTTCAATATTTATGACATTCATGTACTTTAGGAGATACCTCTAAAATGTTTTAACTGATAAGAACCAGCTAACAAACTTACTGCAGTAATAGGAAATCTGTAAGAGACAAAGCCTCAAGCAAACAATGAGACTAGTATTGAAATTGAAATTTACAGCAACACATTGTCTGTTTCAATGCAGCACACTATGGTTGATACAACTGGTGCCTAAATCTTGTTTCATTACTATGAAATTTATAACCAGATTTCTATTTGAAAAGTTTTTTATCATTTTATAACTGTTCTGGTAACTTGAAAAGAAGCATTTTCAAGAAATAAGTCCAGATTAGCTATCCCTATTTTGGCATTCACATTCAAAATAACATTCTTTGATTAAAACACTCTTTGATTAAAACATTCTTTGATAAAAAAACAACTTTTTGATTCCCGCACTTTTTTTATTCAAACCACTTTTTGATTCTCGCCAACACTCACCACTGACTGGTTGGAAAGGCATGTGAGGGGGTGTTTCTTCATATTTACTGAACTGAGTGCGGAACAGCGGAAAGCTCTTGAACAACTTGGGCCCTTGGTCCAGCTCCTCCACGTCCAGCATGGACCCCATCTTGTAATCGATGAAGTCGCCGTCTGCAAAGTTACGAAACATGAGTTACCAGTTATAAAAACAACGTTATTTTAAGTCAAAATACATTTTTTTTATAAAGTTAATTAGTGAAACCTGCGTGCAAGGTTGGGATTTGGTTCTACAAAGATCTAATTTATGAATTATGAGTGATGGCTTGTGGCCGCAGTGAACCCTAGTGGGGATTAACGTCCTCACTACTGAATACTATGTTCATTAGACCGTCCTCGTAATTAGACCAGTACGTAAATTGTAAACCAGACAAAATTGTGGTTCGGATTCCACGTTAAAATGTAGGTCCCTTAGTTGCCGTTGGCTGTTGGGCAATTCATTAACAGTCCAGTCTAATGAACATATCTGCCTTAGTCAGTAACAAGAATA
The DNA here is from genome assembly GCA_035578135.1 of Flexamia atlantica. NCBI lineage: Eukaryota > Metazoa > Arthropoda > Insecta > Hemiptera > Cicadellidae > Flexamia > Flexamia atlantica. The sequence continues at coordinate 9,776,823 of JAQJVK010000012.1, read as the reverse complement.
CAAGATTGCGCCACAATCATCCTTCACTCACCTGTCATTTTTACTTGGTTTAAAATACCTACATGGGTAGGTCGCCAATTCAAGCAATGTATAATGTATTTACTAATTAACACTGATTTTTGAGATCTATTATATTAAAATATTATAAAAGCCAACTAAAAAAAGGATGTAAACCAAGATAAACCTAATCGTACCTTGCAACTTTTCTTAAAATAGGAAAAAAACATTTTTATTTTATGCTCTACCTTTTACTACCGAGTAATAACATTGTGGTTTCTTACAATAAAACAGAGATATTGATCTAGAATCTTTTTTAGTAGAGGGCAGCTTATAGCTTGCATATTTCTCAATATATCTTGTTAAAACTTTGTATGTGGCTTCATCTAGCTAGATCTACTGCATTATCACATTCAATCCACCATTTTCGCAGTTCTGTGGCAGTAAACCTGCATACTCACTTCCCATATTATTCTAATGGAGAAAGTTTGTGCATACTTCTTCCACTATTTACATATTGTTAGGTTAGGTTAGATGAGGAGATTTCCTATTCTAAGACCTGTGGTGGGTGAGTTCTGACTGCTGCAGGTTGCGGTGACATGTGATAAGATAATGGCTGACAAGAGAGTCGGCATAGTGGCATAGATAATGGCAAGATAATGGCATAGTGAGTCAGTGGCGCAGTTGGTAGCGCACTCGACCCCAGTTCTCTGGCGGCAGCGTCGCAGGATCGAGTCCCGATAATGCCGCATACTTTTAGCAGTACTATTCATCCTTGTACTGTACCGTCTCACTCCTTGGATTTGCTTGATAACTTCCACGCACAGGCCTGAAGCCCATGTGGGGGGGGGGGGCAAATGCAAGGTAAAAAGAGGCCGCCACCCTCTTAAAAAAAATGTATATATATAAAAATATAAATAAGATAACACTCGATGATTGAAACTGACTTTCGATATGGACGGTTTGGATACTTTCCAATTATCTATGACTCCTTCAGTACTAGGAATATTTGTAAACAGTTTGTTGGGAAATTGGGAAATTTAAAAATAGTGGCGGTTCTCTTCTACATAAGTCTCTGATCTGTACTCACTAATGTGAAAGTCGTCGACATCGTCCGGGAAGAAGGAAGCCTTCATGAGCTGCACCTTCTGCGCGGAGGCTCCCATCTGACGAGCCAGCTGCATGGTGGGGCTCAGCTGGGTCGGCTGGTAGTTCTCATCTGGCGGACGACAGAAACGGTTAGCTATTCATACGACAACTATTTAAAATACACAAGATGAATACTTAAAAGGACCGAAAATTGAAGTGGAACCTCATTTACAGTAGAATTAATACGACTATGAAGCGGGAGAGGGGAAATTTTATATATCTTTTGCCAGCAACAGGCATGTCTTTCATGTAAACTAAACAGGCAAATGCAAACTATCGAGTATAGTTCGCAACATCTTAAAATGTATATAATCACATTGGTAGGAGCACTTTTGGTTTTTTTTGTCACAACGTTATTTCCTTATTGAATGAATTATTTGGTTTGCTATTTTCATATTGTTCTAAAAGTTTATTGATTATCCGCTAGATAGTGACTGTTGCATTGTCAGAGATTCCGAAATTCCTTGAGTGATTTCGTCTACCTTAGTGGGGTTGGCCTCTCGATTCACTCTTTGGCGTCCTTGATCCAACTTATAATAGTACATATTTTTAATAAGATCAGAGAAAAACCCAATTTCTTTTTAAATGTTTGTTGAAATTAATGAAATTATACTGTTATTTCAGAAAGATAAGATTTTATTATTTTTTTTACACTTTAAGGTTAAAACATTTGCACAACACTGCAGGAAGCATTAATAAAAATGTTGACCTGTAAAAGATGATTTTTTTTTCGAAATATTCAAGCATAGGGGAGTCCATGTTCAATTTTATTTCTGTTCCTGGTCAAATATGTATATCGTTCTCATAGACTACGAACCAAAATATGAATGCAAAGTTGTTTTGCATGAAATGTTACTTGAAAAACGTAAATGCTGTAAACATTTATTACGCCCAGAATACATAAACGGTGACACGAAGAAATGTAAAATTTCCGATTTTGGGATACAAGTCAATAAAGGCTTGGATTTGGATTTAGAATTTCCAATTTCTAAAAATAGCCTTAACTGCTCGAGGTAGATAGAAGTGTAGATTGAAGTGTAAATTGTTATTGTAAATTTCTGGAATTTCTTTTGTAATAAAAATTACAACATTCAGGTACGGAATATTTTTACATATCAAACATAAGGCTGAGGTGTTTATTAAACATTCAGTTTTTCTGGATAACTCAACAAATTCTTAACTTTATACTTTCTGGGTCCATGAAGTTTTATTCAGTGGAGGACCTATAAGAAATATCTTCATTAAAAAAAGCTATCACTCTGCATAGAGTATAAAATAAAGAATCACTTTAAATTCAACAATCATAATTATATTCTTCTTTTATCATTCTTTTAGTAAAAGCACTCGAGCTATATTGTGATTTTTTAAATTGTACAAGATTGAATTGCCATCTACTAGCTATGATTATATGTAACATTTTTATTGTTAAATTTTGCCATTCCTTTCACACAAGGCACACAACCATAAGCAGTAAAACTACAGTTCTAAAATATACATTTGTTTACATGCGTGATCATTTAAAACAAAATTTTCAATCGAAATAGGCTAACTTTCTCCATTTTCTTAGTCAGGCCATAGGTTTAAAACTGAATCTTTACAAAATACTCATACAAATTTATTCTAAGGTAAATAATGAAGAATACCACCTTCATTGAACTCCTACCTTGAAGGTCTTCTATTAAAGCATTGTCATTTATGACCAACAGTCTTGCAAGAAACAAAGCAACAAAATCATTACATCCATCTAACATTCATCCTTCATTCATATTCACCTCAGAATGCCCACAGAGTGTGTCTTAAAGCAGGTATTGATAACAAAATTCAACCACGAACATTGTCATTTCATACTTTGTATTACTGATAACATGCCATCCCTGTATGTATTGTTAATTTTAATCACTTCTAGGCACACAAACAATGACAGAGGCAATCACAAAAATACAGACTACTTTCTACTCCCTGCTAGCAATTGGCTGCCCCTTTCTCACTAATTCTATATTTTACCTCAGAATTTTACAGTTCTTGCTTGAGACGTTTTTGAGTTCTTTCTATCATAGCCTTGCTCTCCCTATAGAGAACCCCCCCTGGTTTTTGGAGGGTTGGTTATATGCTCCAAACTTAGGTTTTTTTTCAGGAAAGGCTCTAGGACAGGATTCCTAAAATCCAAACTTACAAATTGTTCACTAATACATAACACAATATATCAAGACTTGTGTATACAAGTACTGTTACTTAGTACAGTATCAAAAATAGATACATTTTTTTTTAATCAGCATGATTATACTTTAAATAGGGGTTTACTATTGCCACAAATTACCTTGTCGTTTTGGTAGTTCTTTTGCACATGAATCGATTGACTACACATTGACATGTCTTTGATTTCACAAAGCAAAATGATTAAAAATGCCAAATCAGTTTTTTGAAAATAAAAATTATTCCTATTAACCCCTAAATAACAATGAATACTATAACTACTAAGAATAACTTAATTTTAACAGAAATAAAAATAATTTAGTAATATTCATAGTTATTTCTATTGAAAAATATATCAAAGTTAAAACTTCAATCAAAAGCACTAAATTAGGCGGCGGCAAAACTTCAACCTCGCCAAATCGTCTAGAATCTCAGCTGAAAAAATTTAATTAAAATTGACTTTGTTGGACTGTCACAACTTTTCTAGTATTTTGCTTTTTTGTGTGGAAATGTATGTATCTTAAATATTACCATAAGGTTGATTTAGTACCCAACAAAAGTTAAACGCTTATTTCACTAGCAACAAAAGTAAACACTCACTCACCCATCTACTATGATGCTCCCAATTATAGGTATCATATTGAGTCCTAACTGAAAATGTTATTTTTCGAGACGATTCGATGTAGCACATTTCCACATAAATTGCATAAGTCATGTTAATTGTTAAAAAAGTAGTGACAATTAATTATTTATAATCCTTAAGTTTATAATGCCGTCTATTTAAAAATAGCCTGGGATCAAAAACTTGAGGTTGAAATCAAACAACTAGATCTATTCAACATGCTTTATTTTTAAAATATTTAAGTGCATACAATGATTTTAACACAGCAAGATAAATTATTTTAATACTTTTAACTTAACTTTTAAATATAACCTTTTCTAAGTAAGAAAAACAACTGAAAACTTTTCTCAAGAATCTAAATCATATTCGCTTTATAACATTTTTTTCAAGGCATCAAAGCGTTAGTAAAATTAAAATACTTAAAACAATTAAAGTAACGTGACTAAAATTTAAAATTTATATTTTTTAAGCTTTTACTTCAACTTCCAACCAGACTGAAGAAAAATTGATTAAAGGAATATATTTTTTCTGGATTTCAATCACTCAAATTTTAAAGTTCTGAGCATTTTCACTGCCTGCATTCAAACAATCATCCCAAATTCTAATGGTTAGGATAAAGAAAAAAATATGTTGTTCTGTATTCATTTTCTCATCATATGAGACTCAATATTTCATCAAACAGCGTTTCTGTATTTTTCTATTTGAATATTATATATTCTTGGGCATTGAGGTGCCTCAAGTTGAAGCAAAAACATGGAATATGGCTAGGAAATAGTAATGTAACAATACCAAATATTATAAGGACCTATATAAATATAAATTATGAGATTCTTATTCTTATTCCCTAATATAATAAAACTAATACAATTTTAGAGATTACAGTGGCTTTCATGCAGATTAAACAAATTTAAATTAACCTTGATAGTAAGTAATTAATCTTCAAAGCAAATTAGCTTACAAGTCAAATGCAACATGCACATTACTTGGATCAAAACTAGAAAACATAATTCAGATAAAATGACAATTATCTTGCAGCCCTCAGAAAAATGGTTTTATGGCATTCGTCAACACAGTTCCCAATACACAACACTGTTGGTGGATTGCTGACCCCGTCCAAAATCAACATTGCTGAATGCCAGAAAATAATTAACTGTTTCTGTAAACAAGTAATTTGACTATACCACCATGACACCGCCCAACAGAACATTAAATCAAACTTACAAGTGTACCCTATCTGACTATTTTTGTGAGGCTTGCAGAAGTTAAAATTGTACAACTAACACAGTGTTTCTCCGCCACAAAAAATACTATCTTCTAAAATAACTTTATTATAAGTGACCTTGCAGTATCTATTTTGGCTTTTTGCATTAAAACTGAAAGATTCCATGGACAAATAAATAGTGTATCCAGATCCTAAAAGCATAAAAAATGAAAAATATTTTTAATTAATCACATTGTTACGAACATAGATAGCATAAAATAACAAGTTGATTAGGTACTGCTTTCTGATTGAATCACACATCATCCAGTGAGACTCAACCCTGAGGAAATTTACTTTTTCTAGAGTACGGGCAAACATAATAAATTCAACAAATGATAACTCCAAGGGGTCTTAAAGAACATTTCAAGAAACAGATGCAATGATCTACTTTTCAAAATGTTAGCAAAACAATGTAAAAAACACTAACTGTACTGAAAATTAAGCTAGTTTTCAAGTTTATGAAACGGGGTAATATTTGGATACAATTTATTTTCTTGTCAACTTGCTAAGCTAGTATATGCAGGGATCTATGATGATTGGTGGTTAATGTATTAACGCATAAAATATAATGTCGAATCCAAAAAAAAATTAAGATGTCTCATATTAGTTATTTCTGAAAGACAGTTTACATGGCTTATGCATCTATCTTGTGTCCCTTATATTTTGTTTCCCTCAATTCAAAAGAATTGACAGTTAAGAGTGTAGCCTGCCAAAATATCCCTTTGACACTTATTTTTTTAAATTTGTGCCAACCTGAAGACTAAATCAATAGTTAACACAAAGGTGGATATACAGTCAATTCCAATAATAAAATGAATATAAAAAAATTAGTAATTTTGCAGTTTCTTGTTGTACATAATATGATTTTAGAAAAACAATCTTTACCTCCGAAATAGACGAGCTTAACTGTCAATCATTTTTTATATCCATGAAACTGAAAGATGCTTTTCTCTTCCTGTAATTCGTCCCATTCCTCTTAGTACAAGACCGATTTCGTTCTTCTTCCTCACACAAATTCCTATTCATTTTTTTGTTACGATTAACTGCCTACATACATAACCTTTCCACATATAGGACAAATGACACCTTGTACCCTCTCAATTCTCTCCCTTACAAATTACAGCTGTTAACCACTACAGTGCCTCAACTACAACCTTACTCATGCCAAGCCCAAGGAATAACAGAAGCAAGTACGTTGGTAAGATATTTATGTAAACATTCACTTGTCACACATAATGGTACAATTCACATCACAATCGCCACTCTCGCTCCGTTCACCAGGAAAGGACAGAGACTAAAAAGGGCGGAGGAAGGGCCAAGGCGGAGGACGTACTAACCGAGGTCGAAGGGCGTCTTGATCAGTTCATCGTCCATGTCTTGATCGTCTTCGTCCATTCCTAGCAGTGACGCGGCGGGAGTGCTCTGGGGCGGCGGGGCCCAAGCACCATCCAGGCCACGTTTCAGTCCCAACTGCCATGAACAAAGGATGAGTTTCAATTACCATTAAAATCTCTAAATATCTATATTTTGTTAAATTATTTTATAGATGAATAGTTACATTTTTGTCAATTTTAAACATTTCAAATTAATCGCAAGGTAAACAATAAAATTAATTAAATTTTTTATTGTAATTCAACTGACTTGTTGGACTTGGTAATTAATATTTTTCCTTACGATTGGATTAAAAATTTGACATTTCTAGTAGGGCAACAAAAATGAAAACTTATGGTAATACATAATTAACAATCAAATTAATGGTAAGCTAAACAATAAAACAGATAAATGTTTTATTATAATTCAACGGACTTGTTGGTCTTCATAACTGAATATTTTTCTTAATGGTTGGATTTTAAATTTGACATGTCTAGTAGGGCAAGTATAAAAATGTAAACTTAAAGCAATACATTTCAATATTTCAAATTAATTGCAAGTTAAACAATAAAATTTATCTTTTAGCGAATTTCCCCTATAGGGAAGAAGCTATTACCGTAGGTCTCATGGTAAGACCTAAGCCTGAGACCATGATAACTTTTCGTTTTGGGGCCCCAAGAAGCAAAAAACACCATTCGTTCAAATTTCTATATATATATATATCTATATATATATCTATATACATATATATATCTATGTGTCTGTAAGCACGATAGCGCTCGCAAAAATGGTCCGATCTGAATGAAATTTGGCACAGGTGTGTAAAGTAGTAATTATTCGGATGAGTTCGAAAACCAGCCTGATCGGACTACTGGAAGGGGGGGTAAAGGGGGGTAAACCCCCCCAAAAATGGGTTTTTTGGGTTTTTCACAAAGAAAAATAAAAATAATCCAATTTTGTATGGCACCATTGAATTCAGCTCGAAAAAACAAACAATTTAGTATTTTGAATCATTGCTCTATGTCCATTGGTTACCGAGTTATTGAAAGTGGTAAACACAGTACGTTGTCCCTATGTTAACCTTATGGGAAATAAGTAAAATTCTATACCTCGCTTATTTCACAACATATCTTAATAAAACTTGGTTTGTGGCCTCATTTAGATGAGATCTAATGCATTTTAGTCTAAAATCCCCGATATTTCCATTTTTATGGCAGCAAACCTGCATACTCATTTCCCATGTTATCCTTATGGGAAATAAAAAATTCTATATCTTCCTTATTTCTTAACGTATCTTGATAAAACTTTATATGTGGCTTCATCTATTTGAAATATACTTATGGCCGAAAATACCCTATTTTTACATTTTCATGGCAGCAAACCTGCATACTCATTCTCCATGTTAACCTTATGGGCAATAAAAAAAGTTATGTAGTTCGCTCATTTCTCAAAATATCCTGATAAGAACTGGCATGGGGCTTCATACAATTAATATCTACTTGATTATGGTTTAAAATACCCAAATCATCAAATTCCTGAGGCAGCAAACCTGTGTACTCTCTTTCCCAATGTTAACCTTATGAGAGGTAAATAAAATTGGATAGCTTTCTTATTCCTCAACATATCTCGATAAAACATGTTATGTGGCTTGATATAGTTTAGATATATTGGATTGTAGCCTATGATAACTCATTTTCAAATTTCTGTGGCAGCAAACCTGCATTTTTCCATACTAATCTTATGGAGAATAATTTATTTTTGAATAGCAATTGTGGGCATTAGGCAAGTCACAGGATGAGGGAAAAGGGCTCAAATTAAATGTTTTAATATCAGGGACTCAGGAAAAGTACTGTAATTTCTTAAAGTTTGCTAGAAAACAAAAAATAACATAAAATAACTGCCATTATTTAAGTAGCATTGGGATCTAAAACGTCTGCTTTGTTTACATTAAAACATGTGAGCTGATTGATGTTTCATTCAAAGCCATATGGTGTATACAGACATATGGCTTATTTAAAGGCCAGATAACTAACTATGTCAAATAAATGTACTATATCGAATACAGATTTTTACTGATGATGTTTATGACATTTTTTACTCAAACTCAAACAGCTGGTCATTTCTCTATATGATTAAATTGGAAAAGCCAGCTGTTTTGAAGTTTTGAACATTGCATTTTCGTGCCAAGTATAGGCTATTATTTTTGTATAGCCTTTTGCTCCTAAAAGCCACTAGGAGAGTATTTTTGCACACTTTCTTTTGAATGTATATTGATTTTACTTGATGCGAGACTTCATTTAAATTATTTATTTATGCACTTGAAATTCGCTGAGTATGCAGGACTGCTGCAACGGGGGTATTTTTTATTATGATTCAACAGACTTGTTGGACTTAATAACTGAATATTTTTCTTCATGGTTAGATTTAAAATTTGACATGTCTAGTAGGGCAACTATAAAAATGTTAACTTAGAGCAATACTCCTTTGTTAACCCTCGAGGGGGCGCACGCGGAGTTTTCCTCCGCACGTGTTTTTTAGGTTAAAATAATCGGACATAATGGGTGTCGGCGGTCGTGTCCGGCTCCGTACTTTACGCCCCTCATTCCAGGAAAATCCTAAAGCTATTTATACCCCCCACCCCCTTCCTGTGGTCCTTCGTTTTTTGCAATTCAGAGATGCCGTCTCAGTTTACGGAGCACCCTCGCCCATTACACAGACAGTGATACATATTTTTAAAATTCATAATAGCGAAGGATTTGTAATTATTACATTTTTTGGACTTTTCCTGTCGCTTTCGAAAAAAAGTTCGAAAAAAAGAAGTGGAAGGAAAAGTCCAGAAATGAAATAATAATTAATACTTATTTTACACTAGAAAATTACTTACTATGTTTAATTGAAATATTACACCTAAGTTGAACAATTAATTGCATTGAAGATAAAATATGATTCCTAATGAAGTTTGTCAACATTTAAATACAATATTTCATTAAAAAACAAGAAAAATGGGTTAAATTTGTGCAATATAGTGTTGCGGAGTATAACACCGCATGCGCCCTCTCGCGTTTTGCCGGTGAAGCGCCCGCTCAAGGGTTAAGGACTACAAGAAATAAACTTGTTGAACTTGATAATTGAATATTTTTCTTGATGGTTGGATTTAAAATTTGACATCTCTAGTAGGGTAACTATAAAAATATAAACTTAGAGCAATACTCCTTTGTTGAGGACTGAAAGGAATATTTAGCTGAAATACTAACATTTTTTAATGATTGAACAGGTAACTTAATAAATAACATATAAGTAAACATTACAAGTTAACTTTAACCAGTTCATTAATTATTCAGGGAATCATCTTTTTACTTCACTTGAATAAAATTGAGTAACATCTGAATTTTTAATCACGGATCCCCCCAAATGCTCTTTATAAAAAGAAGGCTAATAACATTTCAAAAATGACTCTTATAGGGCCAAAACCGTATTAACTGTATTTTAACAGAATCACACACATTTGGCAACTCACATCTTTCGGCCCAGGGGGGAAAGTCTGAGGAGGAGCCGAGTTCAAACGGAGCTTCTTAATGTCGGAGACTGGCTGTTCGTCTTCGTCTGAATCGGAGAGTCCGTATTTGGAAAAGTGATCAACCTGAAACATCAAATGGAGGGCATTTAGGAAACTTATTTTAAGCACAACCAAAGATTGCCACTTTATCATTCACAGTGATCTCCTAATCATTATAAAATCTGCTAAATTCTACGAACACAAATTAATTTCATAAACAATGTCCAACAATGTTCATCCCCAACAACAAAATTTAGCCATAGAAACAACTGTTAGTTTACGGGGAATTCAATTTAAAATTGATATTTCCCATTCTAACATGGGAAACAAGCAGAACCAACTATCTGTTGTAATCGGTAACCTATCAGTAGTAATTACACTAACCAAACTTCTCAACAACCCTAATAGAAGTTTGTTTTTCAAGGTTAATAGATGCAGCGAGGTTCCCTCACGCAAAAATGTAGACATCACAATTGTGACTTCTTACACCGAAGAGATGTAGTGTCTATAACCTCCAACCTCCATCACTGATTAGTAAAAAACAAGTTTCACAATGATTCGGGATCTGGAATCTCATCCCGTCTTCAGGTTTTGTCCAGGTTTTCCTGGCTGTGTGTTATTTATCTTTTTATGTTCTAGGTTCTTTTTCCAACTGAAGACAGGATCAGATTCCAGATCACAAAACGTCGTGAAACTTGTTTTTACTAATCAGTGATGTCAAATGTCCGCAAAAATCCAAATACGAATATAAAATCACCATCACTAACAATGATGTTCAAACAAAGTATAACCTCCAGTTGAGGCAAAAAATGATCTCAGCCTCAGAGGGAACATAATACACACACCTCAACTGAGGCTGTATTTTTAACTGATAGGCTAATAGAGCTTGAATGAAATTGGAGTAGGGTCCCACATTTATGGCATAAGCTTCGGCTGCAAAGAACTCATGGGAGAGAGATAACCTAAAAATATAAGTGATGACCAAGGAGGTTAGAGTCTGTACTTGAGGTACCACTACCAGGGTTTAAGTTGTGGTCGCATTTGTCGCAAAATGCGACATGCACCACGAAAATGCGACATTATTCGGACAGGCTGTCGCCTTTTTGCTACAAAGTAAAGAGTGGAAATTATTTAACTTTATTGCAGGAAATATGGTTTTAACCAATCTCAACAAAAGTCCATTTACCTCCACAAATTACTTTGTATTACTTTAAAATAAAATAAGAGTTGATTATGGAATGTAGTCTGCAACGTAACCCTCGATCTGATGCCGCATTATTAAGATCCACAGTCAAAAAGAAGACCTTAGATAGACACAGAGAACGTATAGACGTTCTATATTCTCTGTGCTAAAGAGCAATTGGCGCGCACTCTGTAGTGGCCGAGTCTAGCCAAGCGGTGGTGAATGCGAGCATGTGGATGGCTAGTTCGCCACCGCTTGGAATGATATGGAGTCGAATAATCAATATAGTCATTTGATAATTTCAAAGTCATGAATATCCTATTTAAGGGGCAAGAAACGTTGCCGTGGATTATGCGTGGATTTTTTAGGATACTTCCGTGTAAAACCGGGGATTTTCGAAAACAAAGGTTGGTAAAATCTCATGACCGGTCTGACAACACTGGCGAAAACAGACGTCTCGAAAACGGTGACACGAAATATAGTTTGAGGTTGTGTTGTTGATTAAGATTTTTTGGTTTGATAACATGTGCCATAACTTAATGACATGCGTTAAAAATGCTAAAAGGAAAATAATTTTGCTACAAGTCTCAAGGAGCTTGTAGCATTTTTGCTCAAAGAAATTTTTTCTCAGCTTAAACCCTGACCACTACTATAATTTAGTTGATGAAAAACTAGCCCTTGGATTTTCTAAGAGAGGGAGTACTAGATTAATTTAATAATGAGCTACTTTCTTTAGAAGAATGACCAAAGATTCGAATCGGTTCTTAAAAATATGTCATTTACCCTTACAGACTGCTTAAACTCAACGATTTTTTTGCATACTTTCTTATATTGAAGAACGAGGACACAATTAAACACACTTAATACCTTTGAATCTTTGAAAATATATTGCAATGTTCCATCAATCAAATGGTTGGACTCCCATTACTGAGTTCATTGGTTTTGTGTTTAGTAATGTAAAGAACAAAATAACTCCCCCTCATTTTGCCAACCTGACAAAATCTAGGGTCAAAAAAGTACTATTGCACGTTACCTAAAGTAATAGAGTATCTAACCTCCTGGGATAGTGGCAAATATATACATAACCTCCTTGTAATGACAAATAGAGTGTCTACCTCCTTTGTAGTGACCAATGGGCAAGTACCTCCTTAATGACAAATACAGTATCTAACATCCTTGGTCATTACAAATACAATATCCAACATCCTTGGTAATAACAAATAGTGTCTACCTCCTTTGTAATGACAAATAGAGTATATAACATCCTACATAATGACAAATACAGTATCTAACATCCTTGGTAATGACTGATACAATATCTAACATCCTTGGAAACGACAAAAAGAATGCCTAAAGACTGTCTCAACTTAAGTTGAGGCACGCTACCTGACCGGGAGGGTTGACTAGGACAATGGCTGGACAATGGGATTAACTCGCCGGGCCGGCCCAGCCATTGCCTTGGCCAACCCCTCCGGTCAGGTAGCCTGCCTCAACTCGTGTTGAGACGGCCTTTAACCCCTTAAGCGCCGAGTAATTAGCCCCCCCCCAGTTTTTAGTAGCGTGCAGTTTTAACTATGCAATCAACACGAAAAAGCCGGGTTTTCGTCTCTACGCGACGAGCGCGATACTGCAGAACTCGTGGGGTGGACATAATTCCAGAAAAATCCACTAGAGTGCAGCACCAAACGGTCTGAAACTCGACAAGGTCAACTGTTCAGTCTTAGCAGGAAAAACCGAGCATAACAATTGTACCAACATAAATCTGCTGAGAACGTCAAATCCGAGTAAACTCGGTCGTGGCGGTCAACGAAGCAAGGGTGACGCACAAGATATCTCGTGCATGGCGAAGCGCGTACAGAATACTACCACGAGTTATCTCATGCGCGGCGGTTTAAGGGGTTAACCTCCTTGTAATGACGTAAAGACTATCTAGCCTGTACGTCAAAATGCAAAGACTTACAGGCATTTGACAAATCGATCCTCGATAATGACAAATCGACTATCTAACATCCTTGGTAATGAGAAATAGAGTACCTAACTTCATTGGTAATGACAAATAATTATCTCCAGCCGTACCTTGAACACCCAGCTGCCGGTCTGCGGCCGGTACTCCTTGAACCTGGCGCCCATCTTGGCGCAGGCGTGGCGCAGCGTGGTCTCGTAGTCGAGCTGCTCCAGCGCCGCCGGGTCGCTCACCGGCTCGCGCGTCGTCTTGTCCACCGGCCACACGCGGTCCAGCGTCACCTGCGCCGGGCGGTTCAGCCCCTCGCCGAGCGGCGGCTTGCGGCTCTCGTCCGGGTACACCGTCACCTCCTTGTGCCGGAAGTGGACTGCAAAAGATGGTGACAACAGTTTCGGTTATTGACTGAATAGTCGGGTGGATGAAATGCTCACCTCATGACCTGAGGGTTGCAGGTTTGGATCCTGACCAAGATCGAAACTGGGGCAAGTTGCCATCTGTAAGTGGCCTATGAATTAATGACGCTAACAAAAGGTTGCCTTGAATAGTAACAAGTCCCAGATTTGGATTTTAAAGTTAAAAAATTCCACTGGCAACAAACAATCAACATAAAAAGAAGAGAATCATCGGTAAACAATGTAAAAATCGGGTTAGGGACTTAAAATTTCCCAGTTCTTTGATTTGCTAGTCGATAGCAACTGGTGAGAAAAAAGTAACAAAATAAACCTTCATAACAGATTATTCCAATGTGGATTTTTCTATATTTGGAATTATAAACTGCTTAGTTATGAGACCTAGTTTAGCACAATTTGTAATCAGCACTTTGTAATTTTGTAAAGCTCATTAAAGCAGAATGAAGTGAAACAAACTGTTATTGATTTGATTTTATTTCACAGCTTCAATTATTTTTCTGCATGCAAGTATACATTTTACCACAACTTAGAAACATAATTAACAGCAGAAACGTCAGAACTGTATTTTTTGTAAAAGATTGTATTAATTGTAATAAAATATAAGGAAAACAAAGTGTGGAAAAACAAGTTTTATTTTAATCCTAATGATTTTTTGTTAAAACAAGGTTGAAAACATTGTTAAGGTTTATGAAGGAGAATGTTAGACACTCGTCTAATTAATATAATTTCAAAGTAACAATACAAAAGTAAATATTCTCACCAACAAAAAAATCATGTCTATGATAGTGGATTTTACTCATTTTTACCACAAATTTAACAAAAGTACCTTACTGATTTCATTCCACCCCACAAACCAACCTCACACAACTCTTAACCACTCACCAATCTCGTCCAAGTTGAGGCCGGCGACGTCAAACGAGTCCGGGAAGAAGATGTTGCCGTAGTTGTAGCGGCCGACAGTGAAGTTGTCGACGACGCAGCGGCCGTCGGCGTCGGTGAGGGCGGCCAGCTGCTCCATGGAGGGGATGGTGTAGTAGCCCACGCGGCGCAGCAGGATCCCGGCCGGGTGCGGCGTGTCCGAGCCCAGCTCACACGTGTCCGAGTCTGCGGGCGACAAGGATAGGAATATCTTTATTATTAGACTGTTACACTTTTCGGAGGAATGAAAGTCCAGCATTGCCAGTTAGGCACGTCTCCCTAGGGATATTGTGCAGCTTACGGAAGGAAAGGATTGTCAAGATGGGAAAGGTGTCAAGATATGGTCAGTCAGCCTGAAAGAGATAAATTTATAACCCATCCTCCAGGCTCTTGCAGGAACGATTCACCCTCTAACCTGAGACCTCCCAAGCATCCCCAGACAAGGACCTCCACCTGGGAGCTCTCTTTGTTGTAAAGAGTCTCACCCAGGTCGGTTCGCCCTCCAGAGTAACAGATGCTTAGAAGTTTGTCGGGTAAGGGTCCCTCAGCCCCTCTCAGATGGACAAGCAAGGACAATCCACAACTCCCTCCAGGGCTCAGACCTGATTGGGTATCCAAGCTCAACTGGGAATCAAAGTTCCCAGAGAGACAAGGAGGAACCAAGGTGAACAGGAAGCTGGTCAATCCGGACAGCCAGACTTACCAATACAATGACAGCTTCTAATTACTGTAGCCATTGTCGACTTCTGTAGGGGTGTGCGAGCAGCGATTTTTGATGTCTAGTCGAGTTTTTTTTAGTAACAAGATAGTAGTTTTCCTACCACTACGATATGTGAATCATGTAAAAAAATTTGAATTAATTCAAAAACAATTTAACACTGTAATGCTATTCAACTTGCAGGTGTTCCTCAGTTAAGAGCAAGTACATCAAAGATATCAACTAAATTAAGACAAATTTTTACTTCAAATTTCTTGAACCTGATTTGACTGACCAGTGTTTTCAAATAAAATGACGAAAATTCAGGTCATCTGCTTAAATATATGCCATCATAAGGCATTTAAGTTAACACAAATATTGCTTAAAATATTAGCTTACATGCTTACATGTTTTCTTAAACTGACAGAGGGAAGGAAGGTATAACTTAAAATTCTAGAAAGTAATAAAGTGGTATAAATTTGTTGATAACAATAACTTAAAAAACTCTTTTACTAAATTCAAATAAAGGTTTTTTACCTACACCAGTCAAAGATGGGTGTGAAAAACATCCACATAACCCAATCGCACGTGCCGATTTCAGGTAAACGGTAGGAGTAACTACTTGACGTTAACTTGGAGTATTTTTTAGAAACTTCAAGTCGAATTGAGTTAACTCGGCTCGAAAAAACTTGATACTCAAGTACTCATACACCGCTACTCAATACATTAAGAACAATAGGCAATGTCGATAAACAATAATAAAAATACCCTAAAAAAATGTTTAAACTTAAATACAGTAGAGTCTCGATAATCCACTCAATAATCAATAATCTTAAATTCGGCTTAGTCAAAAACTATATCGGGAAGGGAAATGTTCCCAAATTCTGGGGAAAAATGGGTGAAAACTAAAAACGAAAACTGCCTTAAATTTGTTTGCGAAAAAACAGTTGGAGTAATTTTGCAAACGTGTTTACCAACCAAGGGTGGGTAGACAAAACGTAGGCCTACAGATCACAGATAACAGTAGCAATAAGTTTGCAATAATAGAAAAACAAACATGAATTTCAATAACTTTGAAACAACTGATCATAGGAACAACTTTGTAAGATAAGTAAATGACCGTTTAAGCAATAGCACATATTTACGTTCACAGGTATTCAGCGCGGCAGTAGGTTAAGTTTTTATCAATCATGGAAAATAGAAGTAACTGAGTAAAAACTTGACTTTTCTACGAATTCAACCAATACAACTAGATTTTACAGTTCCAAAACCTTGCAAAATAAACATTCACCTGAGCTGGTGGAGGACGAGGACTGTTCGACATTCTCCTTGTTGTCATTGGCCGTAGTGTTGGCGCTACTGCTTCCCGCGGCCGGGGATGCAGGCTTGCCACCCAACTCCGCCATCGTGTTCTCCGGACTCTGCGACACTGTGTTCATCAGGACTCTGGGAACAAACGCAGCATTTAAGAACAACTCATGAAACCTGGCAGTAATGATGTGATCCGAATGAAGCCAAATAAATCATCAATATATTAAGTTTACAATGTTTTATTAAGTTTACAATGTGTTACAAGTTTATAATTTAACGAAATACCAATGTGATGACTTTTATCACTCACCAAACTTAAGTAAGAGTGAGTATGAGTACTTTTAGTTCAGTTAACTAATCAAGGAAAGGAATATCTAATTTTTTTTTTAACACTGGGATAGAATATAACTTATTTTGTATATGAAATGTGAAGACCAACGACAACACCACAGCTATTCTGATGAGTTTTTACTGATGATTGGAATGTGTAAATCTTGTTGATACATTAAAATTAAATTGTTTTATATTTCGATTTCTAATAACATTTCAATACAAGATTTTTAAATGTTGAAAATATTCAAAACAATCATTTAAATTATCGCTAATAAAATTTCTATATATGCAAAAAATTAACTTACGTATTAGATCCTTCATCATCTTTGGGAGAAGCTCCTTTTGCTGGTGTTGGTGAAGATTGTTCAGTTGTAGAAGAGTTCCTGTCATAAATAAAAGGTCAGTAAGAAAAAAAGTAAAAATATTAGTGACAAATTATAACTGAAGATTTGCTTTTAGTGATATGCTGAAATTTTATCTTACTACCTTAAAAATACCCGACAAAAGTAGGGGAAATAGGTTAAAGGACCTTTCTGTTGAATTGGACAAAAACTAAGAAATAACATTTAACAATAATCGTTTCTTGAAACTTAAGAATGCTCCACAATGCAGAGAAGAAAACAATTTTAAAAATAACATAAAAAAATTAAAATGAAAATTCCCACTCACAGTTTGGAGTTGTCCGCGGCCGGCGACGCTCCGCCCTCACTAGCCCCGCCGATGCCGTCCAACGGGGTGAAGTAGTGGGGGGTCTTCTCGGCCATCAGGTTCTCCAGGGGCAGGAAGGGGCTGGCGGGCGGCTCGGGCGGGGACTTGGGCGACCGCGGCCCCCGCCCGCCGATGATCAGTCGCTTGATGGTCGGCTTCATCTGCATCTTCTGGAAGTAGTTTGGGTCGTCTTCCAGCCCCTCGAATAGGGACACCTGGTGGAAGAGAATTCACTGTTATAATCACTTGAGTTGGCAGAAGTGAGTGTGAAAAATAGCATATGTAAGGTTAAAGTTGAAAATGGATCCTCAGAAACATTTGATGTGGACGGGATGATTCTTTTTAACAGAACTAAAAAAAATATTTAACACTGACTCTTTAATCTTAAAAAGTAAAGATCAATGAAATTTATGACAGATAATCAATAAATAAAAAAAATGGTCTTGATTATTCTAAAATTAACTGACAAAATTATTCATAAAACAAAATCAATCACTTACATAGTAAGACACTTACTTTAGTCATGGTATTGGCTCCGATCGGCTTCATTTTGATTTTCGCCGCGTTGTTGGTGGACACTTTGAAGTTGTTTCCATTTAGCAGGTTCTTCTGTGCAGCTCCCGGTGCAGGTTTCAACAACTCCTCAGTTTTCCCAGTGGTCTGGAATTATAATTAATGATGTAACAATGTTACCATAAATACATCAGTAAAATCTCTGGAAAAGTATGTTACTTATAATAACCATCATGATGTGAAGTCGTTATGATGTGAAGTCCACCATGCCAAAACATTCGGAGAGCAATTTGCCTTGTGAGGATGAGAGTGATGTAGGTTGAGTCATGATGAGCCAACACCACACACATGCTCGCATCCACCTGAATCATTCTGTTTGTTGGTAGCATTGACTAAGCTGGTAGTAAACTGGAGCATTAACAAATAGAGATAAAACAACGTAAACAAACTGAGATATTCAAGAGGGAGTCAGAGGATGCATTTGTAAGCTTGAAAAATGTTAGTTTCATTAGTTACAGGTTTCTGAGAAATGGCCGAATCAACCGAGGACCGATAAAACCGAGGTCGGATATGGAAGGCCCTACTATTATTAAGTTTTGCACAATACAACAATAATGAATTGGCAACTTACTGGCAGTTTAGGTAAGTAGGGTAAGTGTAGGTATTTTTAACTGTAATACTGGGTACAGTAACGGAATTTGTCACAAGTGGAGGCAGTGTTGTTGCTGAATTCAGTGAACAACTTCAGTTCCCACCAGGGGAGGCTGAGCTCAATGGCAGGGTGGGCGGGGGTGTACTGGTGGCCAAGATGAGGGCCAATGAGGGCCACCTCCTGATCCCTTGAGGTCCTGTTTCAGCATCCATTGGACAAAAGGTATACCTTTGCCCACCCAGTCTAAGCTTGGCCGAACCTATTCCATCTACCTATTCCTTTTTCCTTTTGCTTCCCTTGTACTAATCTACTAAAGGCTGTGAGCCTAAGGGATAATAGAAGGGAAGTCTCGTTTCCTTTCCGGTAGCTGTACAAAAAGCCAAATTAATGGCTGGTGTACCCTCACAGGATTTTCCTGTGGGGGTGGGGAAACCCGACTACCAAATCCCCCTACAAAAAAAAAAAAAAAAAAAAAAAAAAAAAAAAAAAAAAAACTTACCGGCAGGAGGTTTTTGAAGAGGGGGTTGTCACCAAACGGCATGGAGGCCAGCGCAAGGATATGCTGGTTCAGGGCGTTTGCCGCCGGCTGTGTAGGGTTGGATGTTGCGAACGTGTTCCTACAACAGAAACATATTACTATGCTTAAGACTGAAAATGGTGAAAATATTATTCGTTTTAGATTTAAGCCCATCAGCATACTTTAACGGAATATTAGAATCTAGAACTTTTCTTAATTCTTGTTTGAACTTTTTTCAAATCAGGCTTGATTCTTGGTTTTGAGTTCAATAACAGCTTCATGGCCAAGTAAATAGGTTGAAATGAGTACAGAACATTCAAACTACTTTTGGAAAAAGTATTGGAAAAGACTACTTTTCAACTGAAAAACAACAAATTGTACAGATGAAATCTTCAAGGGTACGTACGACCTATTTGTGGTAAAATCGGTTCCAGTAGACTTAATTTAAAGTCAAACAAAAAAACTGGGACAAAAACTCAATTTCCTACATTCTCTATTCTCCTTACTTAGTCTTGAAGAACCATTAAACCAAACTACATACCCTCCGAGCAGTGACCCCATAGGCATGCTCATGCCCAGCCCTGAGTTGGTGTTGGCGCCGAACGTAGTGTTTCCCCCTGTGCCGAAACCCGAACTGCCGAACAGTCCGGTGCCGGTGTTGCTGCTACCGAAGAGCGTCGGCTTGTTGGCGTTGTTGCCAAAAAGCGAGCTGCCACCTCCTAGATTCAGACCTGCAAGGTTAATATCGGCTGCTACATGTGTTCCCGCCACCAAAATTAAACCAGCGAGAAAAGAAAAGATAGCAACAGTAGTCGACTGAAATCAAAACAGTTGTAAAAACATAATCATAATATTTTGTTGACTTGCGGATAAAAATAAGTAATTCAGGAAAGAGTTTGCAGATAAAATTTGTGACGCATCCTTATAATATATGTATACAAAAAGTAGGTAAACTATGAATTATTCATGATGCGTCTGAGTAATAATTTTTAATTTATACGAGTTAGTGATACACTTGATGAAATGTGGGTTCCCAAATGAATGATTTTGTCAACAGGCTACATTAACTTGGCTTCTAAGTAGGCATTGAACACTACTGTGTCCTGTAACATATTATTTCAACTGTAAAAACTGGCTGTGAAACCAATCAGTGCAAAGTGAGAACTAAAACTCTTCTGTCGCTGTAAAGAGGTAATCAACAAATAATGCTAAACAAAAACACACAAAAATAACAGTTTACCTATGCTAATCACTTAAAAAGCTAAAATACAAAGGATGTGCAAAAATAGTAAACAAAATGCCATTAGAGGCCTGAATCAATATACAGTCAATAGTCAATCATCTTTATTCATGGTCATGAACATTGGTGGTACAGTGAATAGTGTCAAAACAAAACAAGTTAGCCTAACTTAAAACGAACAAACAAAATAATAAATAAACCTACTGAAAACAAATATTTTTGTACATTATCTTTGGGAGGTGGAAAACTCTTCTAATGAATTTAGAGCTAAATTTATAATATACTCCTCAAGTATTGTCTTAAATTTTGTCCAATTATTTTCTTGTTTAATACTTTCAGGTAAATGCTTTAAAAAAAACATTACCTGCATATGAAGTTTTTTTCTCATAAAATTTTAATCTGTGAGGCTGAATTATCTCATTCCTTCTTAAATTATAAGAGTGAGATAATGGTATTGATGTGGAGTCTAATGTCAGTTTCTCGGCAATTAGAATTGTTTCAAATATATATTGACCGTAAACCGTGAAAATTTTTAAATTTTTAAAATGTTCTTTGGCCGAATAATCACGTTTAAGTTTAAGCATAATTCTAATAGCCTTTTTTTGTTGTTTCAAAATGCTATCCATATTTAATTTTTTTGTACATCCATATAATGCTATACCGAATAAAAGATGAGAGTGCACGTGGGCGAAGTATATACGTTTTAATGTTTTCAGATTAAAATAAAAAGACATTTTTGATAATGAATAGATTCCGGAATTAATTTTGATCAAAATTTTCTGTACGTGGTCATCCAAATTTATAGCTCTGGACAGCCTTACTGGCGGGTGAGTGAGTGCGCTGTTGTCATAATTAGTGTTTAATATCTGCAATGTTTTGGTAATAAATCACAAAGTCATTTGTTTATGTAAAGGTACTTAACACAAGAAAATATTTTGCTGTAACCGCAAGTGCAACTAATGTTAAATGCTTGCTAGCTCAACACAATTCATGAAGTAAGACGACAAAAGTGTGGAAACACATTCTTAAATACAAACAAATCATTTAAGATGAAAGGTTGCCAAAACAAAAAGACCAGCTGATGCATTGCACAAATGTTTTCCAGAAATTTTAATTGCGAAATCTCTCAGTGAAATATTACAAGGCATTCTTTTGTAGTGTAAATGAGGTGAAACGTAAACAAAATTTTGACAATTCTATCAAAACATGTGTTTATTTAGCAGACATTTTGGGAGATTACAATTTTCGCCATCTGCCAGTCAGGCTGTCCAGAACTTTAAATTCTCATCTATTGTTAAACCTAAAAAATTAATTTGATTCTCCTTTTCAATCTTTTTTGAGTTACAAATTATTGTTGGTTCCTTTGTAATTTTATTTTGTGCGGTTTTAAAATTCATATGGGTCAAAATCTGAAAAGGGTACAATCACTGTCCCTTCATAAAAAAATAATGTAGCCTACTGTAATTATTGCTAAAAATGTTTTAGTTTGGAAGTTTAGGTCTTAATCTTATTGTTTATACTGTTTAAATCATGAATTAAGAAGGGGTTGGGGCAAAATACTGAGGAAAAACTGGCCAAAGTAGTGACGGTCACGTGTCCCCAATCCCAGTTTTACCGCTAAAGATACGTTTTAAACAAGTTCACCCATCAAATAAGTGAATATAAAACCCACGTTTATATTGTCGGATACAGGGAGATAATCAAATAGCGCTTATTACGGATGAAACTATATTATTACGACGCCAAGCTCGGTTAAAAGTCGTGTCCCCACCTTAAGCAGTAGCGTCGGTAGTGTAGTCTGTTTCTCATCGTACAGCGACACTAGCGCTAGTAGCAGCCGACAATGAGTTTAATTCAGGAGTGTCATGGCGGCGAGCAACGACGGATGTCGGAGTTCGTCGTGTGAAATGAATTTGGACGTGGAGGAAAATAGTTTTGTTCATTAAAATTGCCGTGTCTCATTTTTTGATGTAGCAACGGTACATGATTTATTCTTAATCAAAAGTAAATCGCTATCCATCGTAATAGTTTAATTCGTCCGTAATACGGTCCGGTTCCAAATGCCGATTCGTCACAAGCGATAGCGTTCACCATTTTGAGGTTAGCAGACACAACAAGCGAAATTGTAGCGTCGGTCTGGGAAGCGACGGTCGCGAATTTTGGTTAATTTAACGTGAGATCTGCTACATTTTGTGACCGGTTTTTCCATTTGACTGATGTACCTTATATTCTTAATGGTGATGTATTTTTTTTATTACGGCCGATTTTAATACTTAATAAGAGTAAAATGAATTAGTAAACAATGTGTTAATTATGAAAATAATGATGCAGGGTTGCCACCAACAGGGAAAACCGAATTGTGCGGGCATTTTTAGTTCCAGAAGCAATTTTTTTAAACTGTTATACATTATTTTATTTAATCTGAAAATGAAATTAGCTGATAGAAATTCTTTATATTCTTTTCATAGCTTATTCTTTTTAGGAGTATTTGCCCTTGTTTCTGTTTTTACGGTATAAATTTTTAAAATAATGATAAAGGTATTTTAATGTATATTTAAAATCAAATTTGGGTGAAAGTTTTTGATTGATTGTTTTTAAGTTTGTATTAGGCCTATATGCTTTAGATTAATTTATTAAGTCCATAGCTTTTTTGACATTTGTTACCTATAGTAACCTTTGCTTGAAATGTTTGATACATAAAAAATGTAACATGTCCAACATTGAAACATAATTTTTTTAAATGCTCCTAAACATTTTTTAATTAAGTTACTTTATTAATTGAAATACAGTATGTCTTAATAATATTTTTTGTTCCCGTGTTGGGCCGGGACAGAATGTCCAACAGTATCCCCTGCTTGTCGTAAGAGCCGACTAAAAGGGGAGGGGGGCGCACTGGTCCTTTTTCGCGTCTCCTTTTCACAATTCCATTCTCCGGTTCATTTCAATAGCCCGGTTGTTTTTTCTAAATCATTCCGGCCTATTTTCCGGGGTGACTCTGTGTTCTTCAGCCTCCATTGCGCTGGAGGTCTAGGACGAGCAGAGGGTACAGCTTAAAAACTGGGTTCTGCACCTCCCAGGCTGCCGGATAGTACAGGGGCCCGGGTCAGCCCAGCCAGCTGACCTGGCTGCCCTATCAGCCGGCGAAAATCCCTTTGGCCGTGGCGGTGCCGGTTGGCGACCGGATAGGGCCCTGCTGCGGTCACGGGGGGGCTCTGCCGAGGCCACTGCTCGTCTGGGACCGCCGGTGTTTTGGAGGCGGTCGAGCACGGATATAGTTTCTCTGGTGATGGGTCGGTCTGACTTTCTCATCGGGGTACGTTTGGGGGGTCAACGCCCAGTCTTGGGGGCCAATCCAGACAACATGGCAAGTGCAGACAAAAAAACGATTCAAAAGGTGCACGAATCAAAACGGGGTACCCTAACCCCAAAAAAACACCCAGCAGGATTCTCCTCTGAGTGGGCTTGACGACGGGGTGGCAAGCCCCTTCGAAAGAAGGTCTCGACTCACGAGATCGCCACCAGTCCGGGTCGCGACACCTGCCTCATCGGTGGCAAGAACATCCGCGGCCATTGAGAGGGCACCCACTGAGGACAACGAGCCGATGAATGCCGACTCGTCTCCCTTTGACGCGGTCATCGCGCTCGCCAGGCAGCAGGAGGAGGAGCACCTTAAAAAGTGCTTCGACACCCTGGCTGTAATGAAGGCTGCGACCGCCCGGCAGAAGAACATTAGCAAGGACGTGCAGGATGGCATTGTCCAATTGGAGGCCAGTCTGCAGCACATTGTCCAGCTGAGGAGGTCGTGGCAGTCTTGTGAGACGGTGGCCGCGTCGACCCAGACGACTCCATCGCTGCGGGTCAAGGCTCAGCCGGCCGGTGGAAAGCGAGCCGCTTCTAGCCCCGCCCAACCGGAGGCAGAGAAAAAGCCGAAGGGAGACGGTCCAGCAGAGAAGTCGGACTCCGAAGCATGGACCGAGGTCGTTAAGAGGAAGGGTAAGAAGAAAGACCCTCTTCCAAATCCTAGAAGCCAGCCTGGCACCCAGGACAAGAAGAAGGCGCCGAGGAAGAAGTCCCGCAAGCAGCGGCCGGACGCTCTTCTCATCAAGCCGTCGGAGGGGAAATCCTACGCCGACGTGCTGGGCGAAATTCGCAGTAAAGCGAAGCCCGATGAGAAGGGCGCCGTCATCAAGGGCATGAGGAAGACCCGAGCCGGCGATCTTTTGGTCGAGCTCGGTGACGCCTCCAAAAGTAAAGCTGCCTTCAGCGAGGACTTGCAGACCATCTTGGGGGCGAACGCGACCGTCCGCGTTCTCGAACCCAAGTCGACGCTGGAGGTGAGGGACCTTGACGAGCTGACGACCGAGGCGGAGGTGACTGCTGCCGTCAAATCCGCCATCGGCGACAACGTCGAGGTGAAAACCTTCCTCTCAAAGGCGAACGCTCGGGGTCAGAAGGTGGCGATCCTCACGCTGGGAGCCAGGGCAGCTGCGAAGCTCCTGGAGAAGGGCCACCTGAAAGTCTGGTACGTGAGCTGTCGGGTGCGCGAGAAGCTCGTGGCCTCCAGATGTTTTAAATGTCTGGGGTTCGGTCACGTAGCTAATCGCTGCCCTGGACCCGATAGAAGCAAGCTCTGCTTCAAGTGCGGCGGCCAGGATCACAGGGCCAGCGCATGCAATGCAGCGTTGTCATGTGTCCTGTGTACAGAAGCCGGCTTGAAGGGCGACCAGGTCAAGCATTCCGCTGGGTCTGGTCGTTGCGGACAGTACAGGCGGGCCATCCAGGAGCTTCGCCAAACACAAAAGAAATGATCAGTGTTCTGCAACTTAACATGCAGAGGAGCAGGACAGCAAACGACTTGCTGTTCCAATTCGCCACGGAGCAGGGTGCTGACCTACTGCTTCTCAGTGAGCAGTACCAGAACCGACGCTCCGCGCAGTGGTTCTCGGATCCCTCCGGCACTGCGGCGATATGGATCTTGGACCTCGGGAAGGTGCCTGTTCTCGATTCCGGATCGGGCAACGGCTTCGTTTGGGTGAGGAGCAGGGATTTCACCGTCTTCTCCTGTTACCTCACGCCTAACCAACCGATCGCAGACTACCGCCACATGGTCGATTCCATCGAGGATAAGATCATGGACACCTCTGGCGGGGTCATAGTCGGTGGCGATTTTAACGCCAAAGCCGTGGAATGGGGTTCCCCGCGGACCGACACTCGAGGTCGTTACGTCCTCGAGTCGGCTGCCAGGTCGGGCCTCTGTATCCTTAACACGGGTGGCATTTCCACCTTTCGCCGTCCGGGGTGCAGAGAGACGATCCCTGACATATCCCTTGCCTCTGAAGGGATTGTCCAGCGGATCTTCGACTGGCGTGTCTGCGAGGAGTATTCCTCTAGCGACCATCAGGGGATCCTCTTCAAGGTCCTTCCCGAGGGTGCGCGCTTGCGCGCTGAATCTGCTCCTCTGGCTCGACGCTGGAACACCAGTCGTCTGAGCAAAGACACTTTTAAAGAAGTAATCAAAGACCAGAGCATTGTGAATTTCACAGGTGCCGAAGATCTGGCAGCATCGACGATGCGTCTCATCGCGACCGCGTGTGAGCAGTCGATGCCCGGAGTTTCCCGCCGCCACAGGAAGAAGCCGGTTTACTGGTGGACGCCTGAAATCGCGGAACTCCGGAGGAGATGCCTTGGTCTCCGACGAGTTGCGCAGCGAGCCAGGAACCGCCCTGATGCAAATGCCAGATCGGCTGAGCACAGAGCGGCCCGCCGAGAGCTCCGCGGTGCCATCAACCGGAGTAAAGTCAGGTGCTGGAAACAGCTGTGTCAGGATATCGACAACGACCCCTGGGGGATGGGCTACAAACTTGTAACCCAGAAGCAAGGGGCTCGCTCACCACCTGCGGTCATGGAACCACAAGCCATGGCCGCCGTCGTCGACACACTGTTTCCCAGCCACCCAGTTCGGCCAGTCAGGGAATTCGGAGAGGTAGGCGCCTTCCCAGTCTTCCGGGAAGAGGAACTCACCGCCGCCGTCCGATCCCTACGACCCAGAAGAGCGCCCGGTCCCGATGGCATTCCGGCGGAGGTGCTCAAGCTCGCTGCGGAGGTGAATCCAAGGCTTCTGCTCGATATGTTCAACGCGTGTCTGGCGGAAGGCGTTTTCTTTTCTTTGTGGAAGGTTGCCCGCCTTGTTCTTATCCCGAAGGCGAAGAGCACACCGGGGACCCCTTCTTCTTTCCGACCCCTGTGTATGCTCGACACGGCCGGGAAAGTGCTTGAGAAGCTCCTGCGCGTCAGGCTGACCGAGGCCATCGTCTCTGCGGGGGACTTGTCCCCGCAGCAGTACGGCTTCAGATCCGGCCGCTCTACCATCGACGCTATCCAGGAGGTAGTTGAGGCAGTGCGGAGGGCGGAGGATCACAACCATTGGTCGCGCCGCGTGGTCCTTCTCGTCACGCTCGATGTGAAGAACGCTTTTAACTCCGCCAGGTGGAGCGATATGCTGTGGGCGCTTGAGCATACGTTCCAAGTTCCCTCCTACCTCCTGCGTATGATAGAAGCGTATTTGTCAGACCGCGTTCTGTTGTACGACACGACCGAAGGTCAGCGGCGCATTCCCATCACTTCCGGGGCTGCGCAGGGGTCCATTCTCGGACCAGATCTCTGGAACGTGTCCTACGACAGCTTGCTGAGGCTAGACATGCCCGATGAGACCCGCCTCGTTGGCTATGCTGACGACGTCGCTGCCTTGATCGCTGCGAGGAACGTCGAGCAGGCAAAACTGAGGCTCAGCGTTGTAATGGCCAAGGTCAACGGGTGGATGCGAGATCACGGCTTGTCCCTGGCTATCAGTAAGACGGAGATCGTCGTTCTCACCAAAAAGAGGATAAACACCGTGTTCCCGGTGCAGATAAGTGACGTCACACTCGAGACTAAGCCTGCTGCAAAGTACCTGGGAGTCATGGTCGACAGCAGACTGTCTTTCGGCGAGCAGATCCAGCGCGCTGCCGACAAAGCCGCTAAGGGTGTCGCTGCCCTTGGTAGGCTTATGCCCAATGTCGGCGGTCCTCGTTCCTGCAAGCGCCGTCTGCTCATGACTGCCGTCCAGTCAGTCTTGCTGTACGGGGCGGAGGTATGGGCTCACGCACTCGAGAAGCGAGTCTTCCGAGACCGGCTTGCCCGAGTCCAGCGTCGAGGAGCTCTGCGGGTCGCTTCGGCCTACCGCACAGTCTCCGAGCCTGCTGTGATGGTGATCGCCGGAGTCATCCCCGTCCTCTTCCTCGCGAGGGAGAGGCAGGCGATTTACCGGAGGAGGCCTGAAGTGGGCCGGGAAACAGCTGCCAGGGAAGAGCGCGATCGCAGCTTCGACTCCTGGCAGCGCGACTGGGAAGCCGAGCCGAGGGGACGTTGGACCTTCCAGCTCATACCTTCCGTCCGACCATGGCTGGAGCGGCAGCACGGCGAGGTCGATTACTACGTGACCCAGTTTCTTTCTGGACACGGGTACTTCCGAGCCTACCTGCACCGGATGGGCAAAGTCGCCAGCCCGGACTGTCTGTATTGCCCCGGCATCCCAGATACGTCCGAGCACACCTTCTTTCAGTGCGACCGTTGGCACGTCCGCCGAGCCTCACTTTCATCTGAGATCGGCGTGATCGTCAGCCCAAACAACATCGTCGGAGCTATGCTCCAGGGAGAGGGCAACTGGAACTGTGTCCAGCACTACGTCCAGGCCATTCTTCGGGCGAAAAAGGTCGACCTCGATCGGCCTTAATCCTCAGCATTTCCCCACGGAGGTTGCCCTAGCGGCGTAATATCAAAGGCCTAGCCCGAAGTAATGTGTGAAACAGTTCCAGGCTAGTGTCCTCGGTGCCGAGGGAGGTGGTTTAGTCGGTAGTTCACGGGACATCGAGCTCGTGGGAGTCCGACACTACTGAGGGGACAACGAGCCCCTCAGTGTGCGTAAACGCATTCCACCTCCGCAAAAAAAAAAAAAAAAATAATATTTTTTGAAATTTATTTTGTAAGTAGCATTTTTTAATTATGACAAATAATTTTTTAATGAAAAGATTTTTAATTCCTTTTGGTCATCTGTTTTTGCTGCAGTTTAAAAAGCAATTTAATACATTTTGAAAAATATAATGATTTTAATGTGTTCGAACTTACTCTAAGAATAGCTGAATGGGTTTTCTTTCTTTTTTAATTTTATTTTTATGCTCTAAACTATAACTTATTCAGACCTAAGCCTATTTTTAGAAATTTGTAATGAAGCCTTCATTTAATCGTTGAAACGTTTTGATACACAACCACATTAAACATACCGTGATCATTTAAATGTAATTTTGAAGAATTTCAAAATAATTTTTCATGACCAAGTAATAACAATGAATGATTTTGGAAATAGAACATCCTATACATCATAAGTCATTAAAAATACCTATTTTGTATTATGCACCTAATGATTCAGTTAAGGTTATTTTAACACTATTGTATTGTCTTGTAATTACTGAAAAGGCCTATATTAGAAATCAAATTCTTCCTATTTCAGACTATGAAAGGAACAGATGAAGATTTTACATTAAAAAAATTAAACAACAAACATGTAATGGAAGTCATATCCATGTAACTGAGGTCACGCATTGTAGCAGAATGTCACATTTTAAATTTTTTATTTAAACATATGTATGGTCAAAATATATATAAATGGTTATATTTTTCAATTAAGTACAGTTTCAAGTTGTTACACAATAATTTTCATGACAATGGAATGGAGTAAACACATTGTGAGGTTAAAAAACCTGACCAAAACTTGTATTTGTATGTGAATTACATCTTTTCTAAGCTATTATTAAGATATAGGTCAATCAAAAGTAAGAGGACTGTAATATATTTAAAAACAGTATATGTGAGCAACAAAAAATATGAAATACAATGGGTTTTCCCTTTTATTTCATTATGTAATATTGATTTATCTGGGTGTGACCTCTATTACGAAAAATGGGAGTTTCCGATATAAAACTGCCTCTCCCATTGACATACATGGGTAATGGTGCTTTCTCTATATTTTCTCATATTCTATAGGGTTCAAAGTATTTCAAAATGTAACTATCATTTAGATACCAAGTAATAACTTTTTAGTTTTTTCCTACTTTGCAATTGTACCCTTTTCAGATTTTGACCCACATATTTGGTTTTTTGGGAATTCAATAATAAGTTATGATTGTAAAAATAGTTTCCAATATCCTCCAATTTCGCAAATGATAAAATTTAAGAAAATTTCAAAGCTAAAAAACCGTTAAAAAAAGTCTAAGCAAAAAATAAAGTAAACAAAAATTGTGTTTCTTCTGACTAACCGAGAGTAGAGTTGGTGGTCGGGGTCGGATTGAAGCTGAAGTTACTCTGAGGCGGTTTGAAGGTGTTGTTGCCGAAGAGCGAAGTGTTCTGGCCGGTGGCACCGAAGGCCGTGGAGGTGGCTCCGAAGCCAGTGTTGGTGGTGGCTGTGGCGCCGAACGGTGAACCGAAGGTGTTGGTGGGTTTGGCGCCAAACAGCGACGTGCTCGCGGTGGTGGTGGATGGCTGACCGAAGGAGAATGGAGTGCTCGGCGCACCAAACGCCGGCTTGTTCGGCTGTCCGAACAGACTGGTGCTCTGCTGCAACCAATAGGAACGTGAGATCAAATGGATGGAATTGAATCAGTTACATACATGCCAACTCACCTGAAGATCTGTGTGAAGAAGCACATAACACAGGGAGGGAGATGAAACACGTAATAGTTTGTCCCTATAAGTGACTTCCTCAGATAAGGGAAGAATCGGTTCTTCTCTCCCCCTCATTAGAAGAAATCCCAAAAAGGGACAAAAAATTTGTGTTTTGTCTCCCTTTCTGTGCTCTGTGCTACTTCACACCCGCTGCTATTTTTATTAGGTATGTATCCTTTCTTTCAAAACAATCAGATCCTAGACAAAAAAAATTGCTTTGACCAACATACATGCTATATAATAATTAATATAGGATGGAAATCACAAAGATCCAGCCATGACCAATCCAGTCGGATCTCCCTTTGTAATCTGTACATGTCCTATCTGATCCTGATGAGAAACTTTTAGAAGGTTCTGCATTGGACCCAGTTCCCAACTGACATTGATTCAAACTACTATCATTACTACCATGGACAGTTTGATACCTTGGACCCCTGAGGAGGTATTCCATTCACATAGCTAAGTCTTACAGCTTTTGGTTGAATAAGAGTAAAAAGAGGGCCTAATTATAGCAATCACCAACAGAATGTTGGTTGTTGAATGAGGTTAACTTAATAGTTACTATTAAGTACACGCTCAAGAGATGATAACATAACAATTTTTTAACACAAATAGCTAGTATTGGATCATTTTCAATTACATCATGGGGCTTCAAGTTCTTAAAAATGAACATATTATCGAGATAAGGAGTCCTCAGAAGCACTCTTTGTTGGTAGGTAACTAGTGAAACTATATTTACATCAAATCTTGGCTCAGGTAAAACTAGCAACATCTGGACCATATGGAGCTATGGAGGTCTATTAATTATTAATAATCACAGGTGCACGTTTGATCAGGATTTTTGGATCATTCCCTGACAATGCCGACAGATGTCAAAAAAAAAATTAAAATGAGTTTTGATTCAAACAAATTTTTAAATCATTCATTGGTTAAGTAAAAAGACATATTTACTTGATACAAACAGTTCTTTAAATACACCTTAGTAAGCTCTACCCACTAGTGTATAGAAATCCGCAAGCACTGGGTTTCCTATGTGGGGTCTCTTTTAACACTTTGGGTGCGGCACCGAAATGAGTAAAACCATCCCCAGGGCCTGAAATTTTTTTTGCATTATATCTTACCTTTTGTATCCAGAAGCCAGGATCATGGTCGCAAACTGCGTTTCCAGGCGTTTAAAAAAAAAAAAAGGCGTCCAAAATCGTCAGTCTCCGGAGACCGGGCCGGCCCGCGGGAAGGGGTCCGAAGGCACCGTGACGTAATTTCCCCACTTTTAGCCTCACAAACACACAGTTTTCACAAAAAAAATTTTAAATGGCATAATAATTAATATTTACTGTATTTACAGCCCCATCCTCCCTCCCAACCAATATTTATTTCATTTACAGGGCATCGTGGAACTGTTCAAAACAGTTACCAAAACACAAACCCGGTTTGTCCGTACATCACCTAAACGTCACAAAAACTAAAATAATAAATTATAAAACGTCATATAACTCGCAAAAACACGATAGCAATGAGTCAAAACACACAATAAGTAAGTAATAGATAAAAGGTTTCTGGAGACCGGGTCAGGCCCGTGGGAACGGCGGGCGACGCGCACAGAGTGTAGGGCAGGTTGCTATGGCAACGCACACGACAACAACTCCGAGCTTCTCCGCAAGGTCGCAGCACTGTGGCTGATTCATTCCACCGAGTGCGGGGGAGACTCGCGAGACCGGCCAGGCCGGCGCGCGATTCCAGCCACCGGTCTCCAGAGACCGGGCCGCACCCAAAGTGTTAAGATATGTGGGGTTGTATTTAGTTTTGATTTTGATTTCTTCATAGTATTGAAAATATTGTATTTGTATTTAAACATGAAATAAAGTATTTTGATTTAATTTGTGTTGGCTAGCAACACAATAAATATGAAAAGAAAAGGAACACTGTATAAAACATAGAAGTTAGACAAACCTGTGTTGCTGGAGTTCCAAAAGTGCTTCCAAAACCAGGAGTCTGAGTGCCGAATCCCGTGGTCGGTTGTGACGTTGACGTGCCAAACAGACTCGGCTGGGTGGCTAAGAAAACAAACAAAAACTTATTACATGGATCTTACTCACAGAGAGCATTTACAATTGTGAAATTGAAATATATTTTTTGACAAAACCTTTGTCATCAAACACAAAAGCACCACCAGCACAACACCACTTGCACCACTTGGCAATTTCGTGCTTTTTTTGGAACTGAAACTTCTACATACACTAGAAAAACTAGTGTTATATTTTTTCACACAAGGTTTTGTTCAAAAGAGTATCGACTTATTTTTTATCCCGATTTCGGTTCTTAGAGGTTATCAATGTTTTTTCTTCATTATACTGATGCTTATTGGAACCGTAATATTGAATTAGTTAACCAAACATGATAGGTTGATAGTTGACAATTTATCAGTATCAGATTACAGAGACATAAGCTATACAGAGTTAGGCAAAGGTGAAAATGAACTTCTCTCATGTTAAACTATATTGAGAAGTTCAGTTACCAAACCTGAACACTTGCAAACAGTAAATATAAACCGATAAAGGCAGATCAGATACGAAACTCGTACCACAAGGTTTGTATTTAAGGTAAACACAAAATTCATATCCAACATGTACTCACATCCGAAGGGCTTGACCTGCGCCATGTTGGAACCGAAGGGGTTGGTATTGGGCGTGGAGTTGAATGCGAAGGAGCTGGTAGTGGTGGTGGGGGTGCCGAAGGCGGGCGTCGCCGTTGTCGGCTTGCCGAACAGACTGCTCCCCGTGTTGCCGAACACGTTGGATGTCTGGCCAAAACCTGCCGGCCAATCGCATCGTCGAGGTAAAAAAACAAAGAATAAAAATGTGGTACAACTGCTGATGACAAACTGTAAATTATAGTTCTGGACTAACGTATTAGCGGGTAAGTGTGCTGTTATCGAAATTAGCGTTTATCTGCGATGTTTAGGGTGATAAATCACATGGTCATATGTTTGTAAGGGCACTTTGCACCGAAAAATATTTTGCTGCAACCGCAAACGCATTCAATGTTAAATGCAAGCAAGGTCAATGCAATTCATGAAATACAACGATAAAAGGTTCCATAGAAAATTATAGTATCCAGCTAGTCTAAAGCAAGGAGGTTATGATGACATTCAACATTATTGTTGCGATTAGCCATTAAATTTACATAATTACATAATTTATGTAAATTTTTAATTATACAAAGCAGGTTAAAAACACAAAATTATTTGAATGGTTTATTTAGCCTACAGAAAGTAGTGACAAATCTCTTTATGTTGGAAGCATATGGAAAATGTTCTTAAATGTGAACAAATTATTACATATTAAAGGTTGCCAAAACAAAAAGACCAGCTGATACAGTGCACAAATATTGCAATGTTTTTATTTCGTAAGAAAACTCTTAGTGAAATATTGCAGCACACTCTTCAGTAGTGTATATATGAGGAGAAACGTAAATAAAGTTTTTTACAGTTTGACAAAACCATGTGTTTTTTTAGCAAACACTTTGAAAGGTTAAAAAAATTTTATCACCCGTCAGTACAGCTGTCCAGAGCTATAATAAAGATTGATACGTGCTTTACTTACCTGGCTGAGTTTCCTACATAGACCTACAAAATGGGGGGAAAACAAATTCCTGCAACTGTAATTCCTACTAATTTAAGAAAAGCCATAAGTTGATCAATACAATTTTTGCTTACAAAAAACAACATTTAAGTCATTTATTTTAGATAAAATAATTAACTAGAACTAAATTTAATTTTACGAAGTTTTAGCTATGCAAAAATTAACATTTTTAATAAAATATGACTTGGGTACAAAGACCATTAGTATGACATGGGTAGTATTATATTACGTTAAAAGGCCGGAAAGTACCGTTTTGCCGCACGAGCATGATAGTTCCCGCGCGACCAGAAGCGAGTGCGGGATTTTATCGAAGCGAGTCCAGAAAAAAAAATAGGGTAATAAAGGGGCAGGGGGCTAGGGGGCATAGAAGCTTCTTCTTCCTCCCTAGTATACAATGAACTCCCTATTTGAAGGAGGAGCCAATGGCTTTGAAAATTCATTTTGATTTGTTGTTTTAAGTTTTTTGGTGTTCTCTTCAGCAGCTTTAACCACCAGGTAAGCTTGCCGATTCCCCTATCCTACCCTGATTTCTTACAACTCAGGCCTAGAGCTTATACTTCACCAAAATGATATAACGAGTTCTTAAAAAAGTTTTTGCTGGACTGGTGCAGCAATGGGTTACTTTTGAGCCAACAAAAAGGAACAGAAAACATATGTTTCTGAGTAAGTATGATGAAAAGAACATTACATTACAATGTGTGGGCCAAGTTACACAAAAATATCAGATGATAGCTCCCAAATTTAGGTCAAACAATTACCCAACCTTTGTGTGAACATTCGTACAAATAGTTTAAATTGCATTCCTAAATGGTCCATTGTTGTGCCTAGTCATTGGTGAAAAAGCCTATGATCTGACAGTAACCATGATTCCCACTACAGTAAATTAAGAATGCCTTGAGAAATGGGGAGGAAGACAGATTTGAATAAATGAAGAAAAATTACAATACTTCAAAATTTCAATCAAACACAGTGGGGTGGTCAATAAATTTATATACTTTTTTACCTCTATTGATTTTTAACTAAAAGCCTATTCTTTTTCTGTTAATTAAATTATGTTAAAATATCAGAATTAAATGTTTATAGTAGGACAATATTTACTTATGTTAATTGACTGATTGCAAGAATTGTCCATAATGAATAGAATAAAAGGTGTGGTGTCACTGTTGTAAGAATAAGATTTGCACAAAATAATTTAGGACTTGCATGTAAACGTGACTGAAATAGTATAATAGAAAAGTGGATAATAATGTTAATATTTTTGTTTCTAGAGAAACCTGGGCCATAAAATTAGAAACAGAACTGAGTAGGAAGGTTTTTTCATTAGTTAAAAATAAAACATTTGCAAAAATGGCTAAGTGCAAAAGAAACCTGATGCTTAGACCTGATGTTACTAATTTTTCTTACTTCTTTAGGCCTATAGTAAGTGGATTAAACGGTTTAATAAAAATTAAAAATATTCCCGAGCCAAGCTTAGTTCATCAGGTACTTAAGTATAAAATGGTGTTCATACCTATAGATGTGCTGGTATTTCCAAACAGAGGCTTGTTTTCTGTGGAACCGAAGAGGCCGGTGCCGGTTCCGGTGGAAGTGCTGGCGCCTGTGCCGAACAGAGAGGGCTGAGGAGTGGACCCGAAAAGTCCTCCGCTGGGCTGTACACCCTAAAAAAAGGCATATTTGAAGAAAATTTCTTACCCACAGCCTTAAAACAAAATGGTTTTCATCCAAATAAAGTGAATTTTTTTTAGTCCAAAAACTTTCTGCAGGGTATTTATTGGTCAATGCTGATGTAGCATCAGCGTACGACTCGCTCCAAAACATATTTTAAATAAGATGAAATCCAAAGATCTTTAGCTTCTTGATCTCGCTTTGTGGTAGCGAGAAGATCCAAAAAATCTTTTAAATGATCTCAGTATGAACTTTAAGTCAAATAACTGTGTATTTAAGTTGAAATCAATTTAAATTGATTCTATAAAAAAGAAAGGTGGATTAAATCTAAATAAAATCTAGGGTGTATAGGTAAAAAATTGTTGTAGGTTATGTTCTGGGCTTTCAACAGAAATATGTTCCCAGTGCTCAGATTCTATAACATATTTACTGAAATGCTTAGGTTGCTATTTCTCAAATTATAAGAATCATGGGCATTTTGGTTATATTTCAATTGCTATAAAATGATCGAGTAAAGAGGGGATAAAATAACTATTTTTAGGGCTACCATACATCGTCAACATTCTTTGTTTGAAATTAATTGTTGATGACTGTTAACAGACGTAGTAATGCCGGTGTTTGTTGTCGTTTTGGTAACTATTCCTTTCCTATAATTGGCATCGCTGGAAATGGCAGGTGAAGGTTAAGCTCAGAAACAGGCATAATAATGACTGCCTCTGCGTACAGGTCGCAACTAGTCAATGAGCCATATCAGGTCCTGCGTCACTACTCTATACCTCTGTAACTCAAATTTTCATTTACTTTACCTCTATATCTCAAATTTAGCTCAAATTACCTCAGTAATTCGTAATTCAGAAGGAATTGCCCCAAAAACTTGAACTATGCGAAAGTCAAACTATACTTAACTCGAAAAAGATTTTAGTCCCGTGGCATTTGTAACTGGCGAAAATCAACGTTTTTTTTTTATGAGTGACAATTTAAAATTTACCACTAAAACGATTTAATATAATTCAATATTCCATAGAATTTTTCATCGACATTTCATACAACACACAAATTTTAATAACGATTTGCGCTTATATGATCAGAGTAAACCCTGACAACTCTACCAATCAAAACACAGTCCCGGAGTGGCTCACCTGCTGAGGCCCTTTCCTATTGGCTGCGTAGTCCTCCAATCGCAGCTCCTCGAGAGACTTGCCCTCGTACTCCTTCATGCAAGTGATGCAGTGGTGTCGCGTGCTGATGGTCTGTGACACTCCATTCTTCACCATCGTGTCGGTCCCAGTGACGGCGACAAACTTTACAGCTCCCGTCCCCTGGTTGGCCGCCCCGCCCAGCGTGCTTCCGAACCCTCCTGAGAAAAGCGGTATGTTAGTTTTTTTTTATGGTTTGCTGTTTTTGAGTTAGTGTGTTTTAATGAAGTGTCAAGACCTATGTCCAATGCATCTACTTTATATGCCTAATGACAAATAAAAATCTTGAAACTTAAATCCAGAATCGATTTGTACCATCAGTACTAGGCATTGTGGCCAGACTGCTTGTCATGCTGAATGAGTGACTTTGAACTAACCGGACTCTTTTCAATTCGGATCAGTACTTCACCACATTATTTCGAACAATCTGAGACGTACGGGTAAATTTGAAAGAGAGAATCGAAAGCGGATACATTTCCTAAATAATCGGCATTCTAATTTAATGTGGTAATGTATTAGTTCAAAAATGCAAGAGCTGTTATAAATTTAACTGGAAATTCCATAAATTAAATTTCTGTACAAATAATATTGGGTGATAGTTGACAAGTATTTAACACCTGTTATTTAACACAAACCAAAATATACTGCCTCTCTTGTGTTCAACAATCTAAAGCTCAGAAAAATAACTATTGCTACTTGAGGAAAAAACAGAATCTAGCAATTATCAGCTGATGGTACCAACTAATTCATAAAAAGTGGGCTACACAAAAATAAAAAGTATGATACAACTGTAAAATACTTAATATGTTTTCAGTAACAACCTATAAATACTACTTTAGGGCCTGAAAAGGGCATTCACTGAGTAGACTTACTATAAAATAACATCCACTCAAAAAATGCATTGGAGAGTTAGTTAAAACATTCCAGTCTGATAACAGTTAGGTTTTAAAACATTCCAGTCTGATAAAAGTTAGGTATTACAACTTTAAAGCCCTCAATACACATTTTGATTAGTTGGGTGTCACATTGGGATTGAGCTATTTGACAAAACACATGTCATACCCAACAAATAATCGACTTGTGGCTTACGGAGCATTTAGGCGAGTATGATGAAATAGGCTCAAACATTCTGTGGAAACACCATACAGTTATTTAACTGTAATTGACCAAACAGTTCGAACAAGTATGGAGGCCTTAAAAAGCGACAAAGCTCACCAGTGGATCCAAACAGGCCGGTGGAGGAGGTGCCGGGGGTTTGGCCGAAGATGTTGGTGGACTGCGGCTGGGCCTGGGCCGTGGGCTGCTGGCTGAACAGACTCGGCGTCTGAGTGGTGCCGAACCCTCCGAACGTAGGCTTGGCTTGACCAAACGCCGACGTGGTGGTCGAACCGAACAGTCCGCTGCTGGTCGAGGCATTCTGGTTGCTTCCGAACAATCCGGTGCCAGTGTTACTCGAAAAGCCTCCTGCAACAATGTTGTACCCCAACAAACTCTCTATCAATAGTTTTTTTTATGATGGTAGACAGTTTTAACAGAGCAAACAGTTCCTTATCTTTAAAAATATTTTCCACTTAATTAAAACTTAAAATTATTTAAGCACAGATGGACAAGGCAATATTTTGAAGTAGGTACAGCATTTCATTAATGATCATTTAATAAAAAATAAATTTATAAAATAAATATTTCTGGAATTTTTAAGATCACATATACATTTAAATTTATAAACTAAAAATTCTTGAACCCAGCACTTGGAACTGTATCCATGTAGCCTTTTGATGAAAAAATTACAAAAATACCTACTGAACTAATTGGT
The DNA here is from genome assembly GCA_035578135.1 of Flexamia atlantica. NCBI lineage: Eukaryota > Metazoa > Arthropoda > Insecta > Hemiptera > Cicadellidae > Flexamia > Flexamia atlantica. The sequence continues at coordinate 9,738,158 of JAQJVK010000012.1, read as the reverse complement.
TGTTAAAATTGATCTTATAGACTCCTTACTTAACCTTTAAAAGCAACTGTGCCAGCACAAATGTTGTTTTAACGATTGACTTGGCCTTGATATACTTTGTGTTTGAATTAAGAAAGAAGTACATTGTCATTTAAAATCAAACAATGACAATTTTATTTAAAAATTAATCATAGTCTGTGTAGTAAAAATCACTACTATTGGGAGCAAAATAAGGCATAATAAGACAGACGGCAAAAACTGTAAACTCAAAAATTTGCCTGCTGAACCTCAGCTAAAATGTCTTTAGCTTAATCAAAAGTTTTTGCTTAGCGCTTTATAAAGTGTCAATTTTTTCTGATCCTTTAAAGGGTAAATTTGTGTTTGCTTGTATATACAGGGTTATCAAAAAATGTGGGGCAATAATTTACGTACTGATTCCTTGGATCAAAATAAGCCAAAAGTTCATATAGACATTATGTCCTTTCTCATTTAGTTTAGCGTTTAGGCAGCTATTTTAAATATTTGGTGTCAAATTTCAGAAAAATCTAAATATTTAAAATAGCCGCCATTTTGAAACGGTCAAACATTTTTTATTAATATTTTGTACAAAGATAGCGACTAATAAGATATACATTTGTGCACAATCTCAACTCTTTAACTCAAACCGTAAAGGAGTTATGAATTATTTAAAAAAAAAAAACATACGGATAGACAGACGCTAAACCAAACGAGATAGGACATATGTCTATATACACTTATGTGCTTATTTATATTTTGACCCAAGGAATTGGTACGTTAATTATTGCCCCACAATTTTGGAACACTCTGTATATATTACCATACACTTTATTGAACATTATTTGGTGTTCCCAATTATAGGCAGTCATTTGACTTATAAGGGTAGCCTAGTCACAAAATAAGGCAAGTGACTAACCAAAAGAAGGTGTCGTTGTCTGCGTCTGGCCGAAAGCAGGGGCTGGAGTGGTGGAACCGAACAACCCTCCGGTGGTGGGCTGAGCCGTTGACCCGAACAGCGATCCCCCACTGGAACCGAACACTGGCTGAGTCGCACCGAAGCTGGTGGCGGGTTTGTTGAAAGATCCAAAGGTGCTGGTCGTGCCTGTGCCGAAACCACCTCCTGAAACCAGAAGTGGTCTATTAAATCAAATAAACAGAGCACAGGTGTAAATAGACTTAGGTGGCTTGTAAATACTCAAATGAAAATGTTTCATGAATTTATTGCACAGATTAAATTTAAGGCTTACAAAAAAAAAATACTTTTAATGTAACAACATTTACTTGATAGATGGGAGAGACTATAATGTATTACTGGTCCTTTTCAAACTGGTCCAGGTCTGTTAGAAACTAAGTCAATTCTTAAAGTCACGGAAGAAGGTGACGACACTGCTGATGGGTGACACTCCTTCACACAAGAGATGCTGCGTCTTGGAAGGTCGTGTTGCTAGCCTAGAGACATTAACTTTACATCTCTCGCGGTATGTGTGAGAAGTCTCAAAAGATGTAAAGTCAATGCTAGAGGTTAGCGCCTAATCCAGTTGAAGAGGTTGGGGGAGCTGTTCTCAGCTTGCCAACCTAAGTTTAAGGGGTTTGAACCTACTCCTCGTAGTGTTTGCAGGTCTCCCATGCAAAGCACCAATCAGTAATTACTTGAAAATGCTATATTAGCGAAACATGTAGTGACATAGCACTATTTTTGAACTGTTTGACGTAAGGTATGTACCTATTTTAGTAAAAGATTTTGAATAGTAACTTAATTTGTAACTTAATAGAAAGACATTTGTAAATCCGATAGTTGATTTTAGAAGGTGTTAGAGCTCTTTTAACCAATTCATTTGAGTATCATACATTAGGCCTACAGTAATGTAAATTAACTTAATCAAACTTAATCTATCAAAGATGCCATTTGGCACTGCATCTTGACTGATAAGGTCTCATAACCTTCTAGGCTGGTATAGAAAACTACCTTCTTTGGTGACCTTTTCAGAATTTATTTGATTTCAAACAGACCAAAAAAAGACCCAGTAGGAACACATCTGTTTTGGTCATTCCGTATTAAATCAACACAAAAAGAGAATTTTTTACCTCACCAACTCAGAATTCGATAAAATTTTATATTCACGTTTGAGAACTTTAAGTAGACTAAGAAAAATATAAATTTTAACGATTATTATTGAAAATGGTTATTGGCGTTCCCACAAAACGCCCAGCGCGAAACTTACCAAAAATGTTAAAAACCTAACAATATATCTAGCCTATAGGATTTTTTCCAAAATTTTGAAGGGCAGCGTTTGGAGTTAGCCTGTTTAAAATCAAAATCTTTATTTTGAATTTCTCACAAAAAATTACTCCTGACCCCTAATACTTATTATTGTATGTAGGCCTAACAGAGCAAGAAAAAAGCTGAAAAATGACACCTGTTTCAGCTTTCTATCCTAAAAACTGGGTCACAATCACTGTTGAAAAAGTCGTGTCATGTCGTTTTTGGGGGTTCTTTGGACATTTTTCACAAGGCTAGCTATAACTCCCAATCCAAATTACAGACTTTTAAACAAAATTTATATTTTTCTTAGTCTAGTTAAAGTAAACCAGGATACAACATTTCATAATATTCTGAGGTGGTGAGGTGAAATCAATGAGTTGATCTGACATGAAATGACCCATTTATGGAAATTTTGTCTAGAGTGGGCTACCACTGACGAAAACTGGTAGGCCTATAAAAATATTTCAACATTCAATAACTGATAAGAGGTTTAAGTCCCAAGTATATTTCATTATTACAGAGTGAATGGTAAACAAACTCACTCACTTAAGATTACAGCCACCTATCTGCCGACATGACGACAGATCAAGCCTTATTCTGGTATATTGATAACAGCAGGACAGATAACATTATTATGCAATTCTGTGACATGGGAATTAAGGACATTGCACATACAATAGTTGTAGGTTTAATTTAAAAAAATAATATAGAGTCAGATAGGCATAATTCATTCCATTAATATTTAATTAAGGACCCATGAAAATATCTAGTTTTTTATCAGGCCTAAATGATTTAAATACCGTACTTCAAAATCCACCCAATGAATATTCAAGACTAGATTGTGCAATAAATACGGTACCGTAACACTAACTCATCAGCACAATATCACTACACACCATATTTTGAAGAATGGGCCTTCTTAAGTAGGTAGGTAGGTGCGTAGGTAGGTAGATAGGTAGGTAAGTAGGTAGGTAGGTGGGTAGGTAGGTAGGTAGGTAGGTAGAGCCTGAGCCTGTTTTTTAATAATTTGTAAAAATGGTTGTTTTTAAATTTTGCAATATTTTGGAACCAATAGATAGACCTACCTAAGTTCACTCTCCAGGTGATAATTAATGGATAAATCAGAAAATAAAATTGAATTGATGGATAAATCAGTTTCTGGTTGATTCAACATTTAAGATAGATGGATGTATATCCATATTCCGTTCCTCCGCTAATAACCATATCAAGAAATATAAATAGCCTAGGTCCTAGAAAAATTTAATTTTGGGTTTGTTTAGGTCCATTAACCAGTTTTTTCTTGTTTTATTATGTTCTCAACCAAAAATAAGTAAGTTATAGGCCCACAGTTAAGCCATTATAAAACAGATTAAAAAATGTACCTTTTGGAAAGGAAACTTATTTATAAGCTGATTTACATTTCATAATAAACATCAAACAACACACTTAGGCCTAAGTTAAATAGGCCATAGGTAGGACTAACATTTTTTTACTGTGGCTGTTCTTTTAAGAGGAGGCTAAAGGCAATTCGGTGTCGCCCTCGCGATCGAGATACGTACTAAAATTACTCCGCAATAGTAATCAGAAAAAGTAGTGTGACGTAGTAAACAACCAGTTATTCTAAAATTATGGACTTAACTAGCATATAAAGTACTCTATTCCACTTTCAAGTCCAAAATATAGCTTCAGAGGCTGATATAATGTCGTCGCTCATTTATATAGGTGATCAAACAGTAATGAATGTAGTAAATATTCCTCCGCAGGGGTCGGCGATCAGCGCGTGCAAACGTTCATTCGGTCGCATTTTCCGGCAAAAAATTTTAATTTAAGAGAAAATAATTTTATTGCACCTAGAAGACTAATAAATTCAACACTATGTTCGTGAAGTACATTTTTAATTTTCTTTTTACATTCCGAGTTATTTTAGCTTAAAATATCAACTAGCTAAAACCCACTATTTGAACTTTAACGCCAATTTCCCTAGTCATTTGATATGATATCGGAAAATAAAAAGTGATTAGCCTATATTGAGGAATTTTTTCTTTTCACTTTGATACGTAGTTTATTGTCGTAAGTTGAAAAATAACGGCAGGATATGGTTTCGCGCGATGTTGTCACCCGCGAAAATCATGACCCTTATGTTTGGGAACGCTTTTTGACTATAATTTTCGATCGAAAATAAAAACAAAATATATCAAATTGAAGAGGAGAACAAATTATACAGAACAGTACCGTACCACTTTAATTACGAATATACGAAAAAAAAGAGTAAGCAGCCTCTGAATTTGCATAGTCGAATTTACCTAATTAACAATCACTTAAAAATCATCGGCTGAACTTTAAATGTAACTACTCATTTGCCTTTCTTAGAATCGTGGAACCAAATGGTAGTATTTTGTAGGGTGTTTTCTTCTCTTTAATTTGATGTATGTTTTCATTTTCGATCTAAAACTTTAGTCGGAAGTGTCCCCGCACATAAGGGTTTTTCATGATTTTCGTGGGTTACAACATTGCGCAAAAACATATCCTGACGTTATTTTTCAACGTACGACAACAAGCAACGTATCAAAATGAAAAGAAATAAATTTCTTTCAATATGCATTTTTTTATTTTTCCGATATCATACCAAATTTAAGATTAATTGGTGTTAGAGTTCAAATAGTGGGTTATGGCTAGTTGATATTTTGAGCTGAAATAACTCGGAATGTTAAAAGAAAATTAAAAATGTATTTCACGAACCTAGTGTTGAATTTATTAGTCTTCAAGGTGCAATAAACTTATTATCGTTATTATTAACGTTTACATGCGCTGATCGCCGACCCCGCGGAGGAATATTTACTACATTCATCACTGTTTGGACTCTAATATGAATTAGCGACGACGTTCTATCAACCTCTGAAGACATATTTTGGTCATTGCAAGTGGAGAAGAGTCCTTTATAGGCCTATGCTAGTTGAGACCATAAGTTTAGAAAAAACTAGTTATTAACTACGTCACACTACTTTTTCTACTTATTATCGCTGAGTAATTTTAGTACGTATCTCGACCGAGGGCGACACCGAATTGCCTTTAGCCTCCTCTTAATTCTCCAAACTATCTATACCAAGAACTTTAGAATGCCATGCTATGATTGAGATGAACACCTACCTAGGATCACAAATTTAACTTAATGCCTAGGTAGGTCTATGTTAGCAGGGTTAGGCCCTACCAGATGCCCTGGTTTTTCCCCGGACAGCTGTCAAATCCGGGACTGCCATTTGTCTGGATTTTTCATAATTTTTGCAGGGAATAAACTTTTCCTCAAAATTTACGTGAGAAAATGCAACATTTCACAGGGCAACAGTCCAGACAAATTTACGGGTTTTAGAGTTATAAGGAGATCGATGAGGTAAATCTAGCATAAAAACAAAGTTTGCAAAACTGTGGGAATGTGACAACTGCAAACCTACTTAAACTCTACCATACTGATCTCTGTTGTCGATAACTGACCTGATTGTCTCTGTTTTAACAGAGAGAAAAGTGTTGTGATTTAGACCTAGGTTGGAACTGGCTAATATGACACTAATTTAAGATAAACGATCAATAAAAACCTTCATAATAACCTTTATGAAACTTTAACACTCGTATTTTACTATCTTCAGCTGTTATTGAGGGACAGGAGATGTGTTAGTTCACTGCACCTGAAACTGTCCTGGGTTGGCCTGAAAAATATCTGGTAGGCTAACCCTATGTGTTGGCCAATCTTATGAGAACCCCTTGTTTTTGATTACTGAGAGGCTAAGAATTTCTTAGGAAACACACTCATTAAGATTAGAGGCCCTATATGAACAAAATAGCCAAATTATGTCTTGCCTGTGGTGCAATCCTTTCAACAACTATATTATGCCTACAAGCCAATGTGAATGTGATTCAATAAAAGGCCTTCAATTCAAACGCAGTAAAAACGAAACGAAAGGAAATAAATATTGACTACTTACCTTGAAACATGATGCTAAAATCTGGTTAAACTGTATTCTAAAATTCAATAAATATTTCACCCCTCACTCTACATTTACTTGACAAAACATGAGCAAATCAGTTCAGTTCGAGATGGGAGCAACAAACAACTATTTGAGTTCTGCGTGTGACTAGACCCTGTTAAGCACCATTTACGAACCCAGCATGGCGAAGGCAAGAAGAGTGTTGTTGATTCTGGTATTTTTTTATTTTTTAGCATCGACTTTGTATTTTAGATCCTTAGATCAAAGCTTTAAGTTTTGTTTTACCATTAGTGATATTTAATCAAATTAATTGAAATTTAACAAACAGCATGTTTGGTACTTCTCCCAGAAAATATGTTTTTGTCGCATATTAAATCAACATTACTCAATTTTCGTATTTTATCTAGAAATGTTCCCAATAATTAATGGAAATTGAATCCGGCTTGTTATTTTGAGAATTCATATAATTACGCGATAATGATAAAAGATTATAAATTCCACACCGAAGAACGAGGAACCTATACGATGTGGATCGGTTATTTCCGTTAGTGGTGCTTTGCAGTTTTGAGTTTTCCGTCATTTGGTTTTTGATTTGTGATTTTTTTCACATTATTCAACAGACCAAAGGAGAGAGGAGAAAGAGAAGTTGAAAATTTTTCCCTCGTGAAAATTGTCGCCCGAGGCCTTCCGAGGAAAATAATTATTTCACTCATGAGACAGTGTACATTACCAATGTATACAGAACCATAGATCAATGACAGAACCCTCTAAATAGGGACATCCAATGTTAATTTGTTTAGTTCCGCCGCCGAAAAGCAGAGCAGAAATTAGCGCTGATGCATGGAATAGTTCAAGCTGGCCCCGTATAGTCAGCGCTTCTGTTCACCATCCAAAATGTCAAAATGAGATTGTTTGTAAACAGAAACAGGTAAACATTATGGTAAAAAAAACAACAATACAAAACAATAACATACAACTGTCAAAATAACACAACCAGCTGCTTGACTTTGGAAAGTAAGCTTGATCCGTAAACACCTACTACAATTCCAATCGGACTAAGAGGCGCCATCTCTTTTTCGGCGGCGGGAGCTACATTTTTCCATAAGGTGTCCGTACTTACTTTACTATTGAAATACATATTTCCCTCCACCTGCAATAGTAAATAAATACCCAATCAATAAACAAACCTTTCATTCCATCTATCTATCTATCTATATTATTAATTCTGTAAGCGATTTTTTTAAATCAAAATTGAGGAGGTAGTTGGAAAAACGACCTGAGGTCACTCAGGTCGTTTTTCGGTAGAACGTTTCAATCGATCCGCCATTTCATTCTGAACAAATCAGTGTTCGTTTCATTCAAATATCTTTTAGTCAAAAAATTACTCCTGACCCCTAATACTTATTATTGTATGTAGGCCTAACAGAGCAAGAAAAAAGCTGAAAAATGACACCTGTTTCAGCTTTCTATCCTAAAAACTGGGTCACAATCACTGTTGAAAAAGTCGTGTCATGTCGTTTTGGGGGGTTCTTTGGACATTTTTCACAAGGCTAGCTATAACTCCCAATCCAAATTACAGACTTTTAAACAAAATTTATATTTTTCTTAGTCTAGTTAAAGTAAACCAGGATACAACATTTCATAATATTCTGAGGTGGTGAGGTGAAATCAATGAGTTGATCTGACATGAAATGACCCATTTATGGAAATTTTGTCTAGAGTGGGCTACCACTGACGAAAACTGGTAGGCCTATAAAAATATTTCAACATTCAATAACTGATAAGAGGTTTAAGTCCCAAGTATATTTCATTATTACAGAGTGAATGGTAAACAAACTCACTCACTTAAGATTACAGCCACCTATCTGCCGACATGACGACAGATCAAGCCTTATTCTGGTATATTGATAACAGCAGGACAGATAACATTATTATGCAATTCTGTGACATGGGAATTAAGGACATTGCACATACAATAGTTGTAGGTTTAATTTAAAAAAATAATATAGAGTCAGATAGGCATAATTCATTCCATTAATATTTAATTAAGGACCCATGAAAATATCTAGTTTTTTATCAGGCCTAAATGATTTAAATACCGTACTTCAAAATCCACCCAATGAATATTCAAGACTAGATTGTGCAATAAATACGGTACCGTAACACTAACTCATCAGCACAATATCACTACACACCATATTTTGAAGAATGGGCCTTCTTAAGTAGGTAGGTAGGTGCGTAGGTAGGTAGATAGGTAGGTAAGTAGGTAGGTAGGTGGGTAGGTAGGTAGGTAGGTAGGTAGAGCCTGAGCCTGTTTTTTAATAATTTGTAAAAATGGTTGTTTTTAAATTTTGCAATATTTTGGAACCAATAGATAGACCTACCTAAGTTCACTCTCCAGGTGATAATTAATGGATAAATCAGAAAATAAAATTGAATTGATGGATAAATCAGTTTCTGGTTGATTCAACATTTAAGATAGATGGATGTATATCCATATTCCGTTCCTCCGCTAATAACCATATCAAGAAATATAAATAGCCTAGGTCCTAGAAAAATTTAATTTTGGGTTTGTTTAGGTCCATTAACCAGTTTTTTCTTGTTTTATTATGTTCTCAACCAAAAATAAGTAAGTTATAGGCCCACAGTTAAGCCATTATAAAACAGATTAAAAAATGTACCTTTTGGAAAGGAAACTTATTTATAAGCTGATTTACATTTCATAATAAACATCAAACAACACACTTAGGCCTAAGTTAAATAGGCCATAGGTAGGACTAACATTTTTTTACTGTGGCTGTTCTTTTAAGAGGAGGCTAAAGGCAATTCGGTGTCGCCCTCGCGATCGAGATACGTACTAAAATTACTCCGCAATAGTAATCAGAAAAAGTAGTGTGACGTAGTAAACAACCAGTTATTCTAAAATTATGGACTTAACTAGCATATAAAGTACTCTATTCCACTTTCAAGTCCAAAATATAGCTTCAGAGGCTGATATAATGTCGTCGCTCATTTATATAGGTGATCAAACAGTAATGAATGTAGTAAATATTCCTCCGCAGGGGTCGGCGATCAGCGCGTGCAAACGTTCATTCGGTCGCATTTTCCGGCAAAAAATTTTAATTTAAGAGAAAATAATTTTATTGCACCTAGAAGACTAATAAATTCAACACTATGTTCGTGAAGTACATTTTTAATTTTCTTTTTACATTCCGAGTTATTTTAGCTTAAAATATCAACTAGCTAAAACCCACTATTTGAACTTTAACGCCAATTTCCCTAGTCATTTGATATGATATCGGAAAATAAAAAGTGATTAGCCTATATTGAGGAATTTTTTCTTTTCACTTTGATACGTAGTTTATTGTCGTAAGTTGAAAAATAACGGCAGGATATGGTTTCGCGCGATGTTGTCACCCGCGAAAATCATGACCCTTATGTTTGGGAACGCTTTTTGACTATAATTTTCGATCGAAAATAAAAACAAAATATATCAAATTGAAGAGGAGAACAAATTATACAGAACAGTACCGTACCACTTTAATTACGAATATACGAAAAAAAAGAGTAAGCAGCCTCTGAATTTGCATAGTCGAATTTACCTAATTAACAATCACTTAAAAATCATCGGCTGAACTTTAAATGTAACTACTCATTTGCCTTTCTTAGAATCGTGGAACCAAATGGTAGTATTTTGTAGGGTGTTTTCTTCTCTTTAATTTGATGTATGTTTTCATTTTCGATCTAAAACTTTAGTCGGAAGTGTCCCCGCACATAAGGGTTTTTCATGATTTTCGTGGGTTACAACATTGCGCAAAAACATATCCTGACGTTATTTTTCAACGTACGACAACAAGCAACGTATCAAAATGAAAAGAAATAAATTTCTTTCAATATGCATTTTTTTATTTTTCCGATATCATACCAAATTTAAGATTAATTGGTGTTAGAGTTCAAATAGTGGGTTATGGCTAGTTGATATTTTGAGCTGAAATAACTCGGAATGTTAAAAGAAAATTAAAAATGTATTTCACGAACCTAGTGTTGAATTTATTAGTCTTCAAGGTGCAATAAACTTATTATCGTTATTATTAACGTTTACATGCGCTGATCGCCGACCCCGCGGAGGAATATTTACTACATTCATCACTGTTTGGACTCTAATATGAATTAGCGACGACGTTCTATCAACCTCTGAAGACATATTTTGGTCATTGCAAGTGGAGAAGAGTCCTTTATAGGCCTATGCTAGTTGAGACCATAAGTTTAGAAAAAACTAGTTATTAACTACGTCACACTACTTTTTCTACTTATTATCGCTGAGTAATTTTAGTACGTATCTCGACCGAGGGCGACACCGAATTGCCTTTAGCCTCCTCTTAATTCTCCAAACTATCTATACCAAGAACTTTAGAATGCCATGCTATGATTGAGATGAACACCTACCTAGGATCACAAATTTAACTTAATGCCTAGGTAGGTCTATGTTAGCAGGGTTAGGCCCTACCAGATGCCCTGGTTTTTCCCCGGACAGCTGTCAAATCCGGGACTGCCATTTGTCTGGATTTTTCATAATTTTTGCAGGGAATAAACTTTTCCTCAAAATTTACGTGAGAAAATGCAACATTTCACAGGGCAACAGTCTAGACAAATTTACGGGTTTTAGAGTTATAAGGAGATCGATGAGGTAAATCTAGCATAAAAACAAAGTTTGCAAAACTGTGGGAATGTGACAACTGCAAACCTACTTAAACTCTACCATACTGATCTCTGTTGTCGATAACTGACCTGATTGTCTCTGTTTTAACAGAGAGAAAAGTGTTGTGATTTAGACCTAGGTTGGAACTGGCTAATATGACACTAATTTAAGATAAACGATCAATAAAAACCTTCATAATAACCTTTATGAAACTTTAACACTCGTATTTTACTATCTTCAGCTGTTATTGAGGGACAGGAGATGTGTTAGTTCACTGCACCTGAAACTGTCCTGGGTTGGCCTGAAAAATATCTGGTAGGCTAACCCTATGTGTTGGCCAATCTTATGAGAACCCCTTGTTTTTGATTACTGAGAGGCTAAGAATTTCTTAGGAAACACACTCATTAAGATTAGAGGCCCTATATGAACAAAATAGCCAAATTATGTCTTGCCTGTGGTGCAATCCTTTCAACAACTATATTATGCCTACAAGCCAATGTGAATGTGATTCAATAAAAGGCCTTCAATTCAAACGCAGTAAAAACGAAACGAAAGGAAATAAATATTGACTACTTACCTTGAAACATGATGCTAAAATCTGGTTAAACTGTATTCTAAAATTCAATAAATATTTCACCCCTCACTCTACATTTACTTGACAAAACATGAGCAAATCAGTTCAGTTCGAGATGGGAGCAACAAACAACTATTTGAGTTCTGCGTGTGACTAGACCCTGTTAAGCACCATTTACGAACCCAGCATGGCGAAGGCAAGAAGAGTGTTGTTGATTCTGGTATTTTTTTATTTTTTAGCATCGACTTTGTATTTTAGATCCTTAGATCAAAGCTTTAAGTTTTGTTTTACCATTAGTGATATTTAATCAAATTAATTGAAATTTAACAAACAGCATGTTTGGTACTTCTCCCAGAAAATATGTTTTTGTCGCATATTAAATCAACATTACTCAATTTTCGTATTTTATCTAGAAATGTTCCCAATAATTAATGGAAATTGAATCCGGCTTGTTATTTTGAGAATTCATATAATTACGCGATAATGATAAAAGATTATAAATTCCACACCGAAGAACGAGGAACCTATACGATGTGGATCGGTTATTTCCGTTAGTGGTGCTTTGCAGTTTTGAGTTTTCCGTCATTTGGTTTTTGATTTGTGATTTTTTTCACATTATTCAACAGACCAAAGGAGAGAGGAGAAAGAGAAGTTGAAAATTTTTCCCTCGTGAAAATTGTCGCCCGAGGCCTTCCGAGGAAAATAATTATTTCACTCATGAGACAGTGTACATTACCAATGTATACAGAACCATAGATCAATGACAGAACCCTCTAAATAGGGACATCCAATGTTAATTTGTTTAGTTCCGCCGCCGAAAAGCAGAGCAGAAATTAGCGCTGATGCATGGAATAGTTCAAGCTGGCCCCGTATAGTCAGCGCTTCTGTTCACCATCCAAAATGTCAAAATGAGATTGTTTGTAAACAGAAACAGGTAAACATTATGGTAAAAAAAACAACAATACAAAACAATAACATACAACTGTCAAAATAACACAACCAGCTGCTTGACTTTGGAAAGTAAGCTTGATCCAAGGCCACAGTGTGGCCTTGCTTGATCCGTAAACACCTACTACAATTCCAATCGGACTAAGAGGCGCCATCTCTTTTTCGGCGGCGGGAGCTACATTTTTCCATAAGGTGTCCGTACTTACTTTACTATTGAAATACATATTTCCCTCCACCTGCAATGGTAAATAAATACCCAATCAATAAACAAACCTTTCATTCCATCTATCTATCTATCTATATTATTAATTCTGTAAGCGATTTTTTTAAATCAAAATTAATTGTGAGAGTTTGCTAGCTCGCAGGAGATGGCTCAAATTAAAGGTCTCGGCCCCAGGGGGTCGGGAAAAATAGCAGATTATGTCCAAATATACCAGAAAATGAGAAGTAACGAAAAATAACTTCCATTTAAAATGCATTGGGATTGAAAAGATTGGAAAACGTCTGCATTGTTTACATTAAACATGTGGTGCTAATGCTTGATTCAAAGCCATATGGTAGATGTTGACATGTGGGATTTGTTTCAAAATGCAGCTAACTATACACGTTCAATGTACTATACCAAAAAATATTTAAAATTTAAGATTTTCTGATTTTATAATAATTAAGGGTTTGAGTTTTTCATAATTTAAAATTATAAAAAGTTAAGTACGTTTATTTAGTTTATATTATAACGAAGCAGATTTAATACCAAATGATCTAAATATATATATATATATATATATATATATATATATATATATATATATGTATATATATATATATATATATATATATATATATATATATATATATATATGTATATATATTTGTATATATATTATATATGAGGAGCCTAAAAGCCAAGGGGTACAAGTGACATTTTTTGAGATTTTGAGTTAAGTACAAAGAAATGAAGCTAAGGAGCAGTAGAATTCAGTGGTAAAGGGGTAAAGGTTTTCTTTGACAGGTGCTGAAATCTAGCGGAGGATATAAGTACTACTTCAAGAATCAGCTGTTCTTCCTTGGAAGCCAATAGGTATAAGTTGCACTTGTACTCCTTGGCATCCAAGGAGAACCAAAAAATAGTTCCTTGGCATCCAACCAAAAATGGGTTTTTTGAGTATTTTACATAGAAAAATAAAAATAATCAAATTTTTGTTGGCATCATCGAATATAGCTCAAAAATATAAACAATCAATATGTGGAATCGTTGCTCTATGACCATTGGTTGCTGAGAAATTGAAAGTGGTAAACACAGTACACTGTCCCAATGTTAACCTTATGGGGAATAAGTAAAATTCTAAATCTCACTTATTTCTCAACAAATCTTAATACAACTTGGTTTGTGGCTTCATCTAGATGGTATCTAATCTATTTCAGTCTAAAATCCCCGATATTTCCATTTTTTGTGGCTGCATAATCATTCTCCATGTCATCCTTATGGAAAATAAAAAAAACTATATCTTCCTTATTTCTCAACATATCTCATTAAAACTTGGTATATGGCTTCTTCAAGAAGATCTACTAAATATTTAATTAAAACCTACCAGTTTTAAAAATCCTGTTGCAGCAAACTTTCATACTCATTCCCCATATTGATCTTATGGAGATTACAAAAACATGCCAAATCTCGCTATGTTGGATTGAATTATGTTCTTTTGCATTTGAAATTCACTGAGCATGCAGGTCTGCTGCAATGGAGTATTTCATTCAGCACTCCAGGCATGATCCACCTATTAACTAAATAAAAAGGTAAAACTCTTTGGAAGCCAAGGGGTACAATTGGTGTTTATAAAAAAAAAAATGTGTATAAAAAATTCTATTCAAAGTAAGATACTTAAACCTTAATGTAGGGGTTCTTGGGTAACAGTAGGTAGTATTAACACTTATTATAGAATTTTAAGTTAATAATTGTGAATTATAGGTCAAAGCAAAACTTTGATTGCTGTTTTCTTAAAAGTAAAATATGTCACTTGTACCTCTTGGCTTTTAGGCTCCTCATATATATGTATGTATATATATATATATATATATATATATATATATATATATATATATATTATATATATAATTACGTAAGCGAAATTTTTGCGAAGAAATTGAGGGCGTTTGGAAGGTCGCAAAATGATGGGGGGGGCTGAAACTGAATGTCTCCCCCCCTGAAGGTCCCCTGAACTGGTATTTCAGGGACTTGGGGAAAATACTGAAATTATATTAAGCTTACTTTAAAATGAGAAATAACGTAAAATAGCTGTCATTTAAAAACCATTAGGATATAAAAAGGTCTGCTTTGGTTATTTAAAACCAAATGCTAGAAACAATCATAATTTTGTGGATCCCAAAGCCTATTTTCTAAGAAGGTATTTTGTACTATAGTAAATAAGGATTATGCTTAGGGGCTATTAGCCGAGGGGTTAATTTCAGCCGGAGCACACCGGAGCGCGGTTTCTCAACTCACCGGTACGGCTTCGGACCCTTTTTCTGGCCACGTAATTTATTAATACTGTTTAAAAAGCGATTTTATAAAAGTGTACAACTCTTTCTAATTCATAAACAATAAAAATTCATCAAATTTAATCGCAATTCAAAACAAAATTTCGGGGGAGGGCCCCTGAACCCCCCCTTCTGCTCGGGTTCCATACCCTCCCGGCGGCCACTCGTTGTGCCATAGCTCCGGTACTTTTTTATTTACAAATTAAGCCCTGTATTAGCCCCTTCAAGCCTCTAGTATTATCTTAACATACCAAATTATTTTTGTTTTGTTCTGCAATTATTGGCACCTGCAATACGGGTAGCTGCAACTATTCGCTCAACAGCGATTAGCTGATTGTTGCAATTTTTTATCTATGGTTGCAGCATTCTCAGGCCCCTTTTACACTAGACCACTGTTGCCAGTAACTGTGCCCGGCCATTGTTTCTCGGCCACTCAATAGGCATTGTCGCTTATGGAGCCTTTTAGGCACAATTCACACTGAACGGACGTCTGGATTCGTCCAGGTTCAAGGGTAATTAACTCCGACAATGAAAAATGTTTGAGGGAGCTTTGTTAGCTTTGTTAGTGGGGCACCAGCGGCGCCCCCAACTTTCCGGCTCCGGTTGAGAAAAACGTGAATAAAATAATTTAAATTCAAATTTTTCGTTTCACGGCCGGCAAATCTCTCAGTAGCATCGCTGCCGAAAAATCTATAGCATCGTGGCCGTCAAGCCTGTCTCTGTTTTCGTGGCCGTAACCTTTCTCGGTGTTTGATAGCCAGAAATCGCTCACTCGTTTCGCAAACAGAGAATTGCTAACTCGTCCCACGGTCAAAAAATCACTCGCTCAATTCACGGCCGGAAAATCGCCTGCTTGTTCCGCAGGCGGCAGATCTCTTATAGTCGCATTGTGATGGACGACAAGCCTCTCGCTCTTTTCGTGGCCGTCACTTCTACGGGCCATATCTTGGCCAGGTAATCTGCTGTCATTCCTGGCATACATATTTCGTTGTTATTTCACTGCCAACAAGTGTCTCGCTATTTTCGAGGTCGTCATATTTATTTGCTACATTGAGGCCGGAAAATCTATCGTTTAGACTGCGGCTAGCAAATATTTTCGTCGTATTGCAACTGGAAAACTGCTTGCCATTTTTATGGCCATCACACCTCTTTCGGTCGCATCGCGGCTGTCAAATCGCGGTTGTTTATACCACGGCCGGCAAATCTCTCGGTTGCATTGTGGGCGGAAAATCGCTCAGTGTTTCTGTGTCCAGCAAATCTCTTGGTCTCATTGCGGCTGATAAATATTTTGGACATATTGCGGCCGTTCAGTCTCTCGGTCGAACTGCAGTCGTAAAATATTTTATTTTACTTTACATATATTGGGCTCAAGTATTCGGCTTAGGATGCATCATGGCCGATTGCATTGGTCGGGAATTGTTTTAAAATAGTCGGGTAAGGTCAGCAAAAAAAGTTAGAAGTTTCAAATGTGAAATCTGGTAGACACCTTGCTTTAGTTTTACAGCGGTTGGCAAATTTCCAGGTCTTATTGGCAATAACAGCTCTTGGTTAGGCTGTATCGTGGCTTGCGAACATCGGTTGTATTGCGGTCATAAGATAATATTATGATATACAAGAAAATTGCTTATCACATCAAAGACGCTTTAACAATATAATATAGTTCTTGTGTTTGGTGCTGTGGGGGGCGCCAAACGCCGATCCGATTTTGCCCCGGGTGACAGAAAGTGTAGATCCGTCACTGGTCCGTTGCTCTCAAAAAGCCTCGCATGCGGCAAATAGTTTCCGATAGTTTGGGCAAGTCAGATGCACCTTTTTTTGGACTCGCATCATGGTCGAGAAAGGGAACACCTCAATGGCACTAGTGGTAGTAGTGGTGACTATAGGAAAGCACCAGATGGGCTCAGATGATTGTTAGACCGATGGATCCGTCTGTCAGATGGAATTTTCAGAACGTTTTCCCTACTAAGTACGGAATCAATTTGACAAATGTATATGTCTGTTGTTTGTGTGGTTTTATATGAGCTTTGATGCAAGTTGTGAGGAAGTTTCCTCGAGCACTAGACTAAGGTCTAGTGCTCGACCAACTCCAACTGGTGGACTACAAACCAATGGCTGGGGGCTAAACACGCCGGTACAAGAGTTGGTAAGAGTTCTAAGTGAAATCGTCCGGATATCCAGTCACTTACATTTATTCACACAGTTCAAATAATATATACACAATATACAAGATCCAATCACTGGTTTGTAGTCTTGGCGTGGACTCCGGGAACCAGCTCACCGCGTCCGTAGATGGATCAGTCTCGTCGCCTATGTGATGCCCCGGGGTGTTATTGCCACGCCATTGTCCAGCCTCGCTGAACCCCTAACTATCCTCGGCTTTCTCTCCTGTATGGAGGCTCGGCAGCGACCTGCTCTGAGGAAGCCCGGAGGATCTTCGTCTGCTCACTAGGATACTCGCTGGCCCGTGGTGCCAAGGGAGTACGGCCTGGCTGCGCACGCTCAGACGTTTAGCTGCGACGGTGTAGACGGGCAGCGGCCTGCCCTAACTACCATTAACTGGCTGTAACATACAGATACCAATTAATAAATAACAAAACTATAGTGGGGGGGAAACCATCCCCACTCCACCAACTGGTGGACTACAAACCAATGGCTGGGGGCTAAACACGCCCGTTCAGCATACCGGGGGCTCAACACGCCCGTCCGGCCTTCCGCGGGCTCAACACGCCCATGCGAGTTGTCGGGGGTTCAACACGCCCATCCGACGTACCGGGGGCTCAACACGCCAGTCCGGTCTTCCGTGGGCTCACCACGCCCATGCGGGTGCTGGGGGCTCAACACGCCCGTCCAGCGTAGCGGGGGCTCAGCACGCCAGTCCGGCCTTCCGCGGGCTCAGCACGCCCATGCGGGGTGTCGGGGGCTCAATTCGCCCATCCGTCGTACCGGGAGCTCAACACGCCCGTCCGGTCTTCCGCGGGTTCACCACGCCCATGCGGGTGCTGGGGGCTCAGCACGCCCTTCCAGCGTACCGGGGGCTCAACACGCCCTTCCGGCCTTCCGCGGGCTCAGCACGCCCATGCGGGGTGTCGGGGGCTCAACACGCCCATCCGATGTACCGGGGGCTCAACACGCCCTTCCGGCCTTCCGCGGGCTCAGCACGCCCATGCGGGGTGTCGGGGGCTCAACACGCCCATCCGACGTACCGGGGGCTCAACACGCCCGTCCGGTCTTCCGCGGGCTCAGCACACCCATCCAGCGTACCGGGGGCTCAACACGCCCGTCCAGCGTACCGGGGGCTCACCACGCCCGTCCGGTCTTCCGCGGGCTCAGCACGCCCATGCAGGGTGTCGGGGGCTCACCACGCCCGTCCAGCTCACCGGGGGCTCAACACGCCCATCCGGTGGGTCGGTCCGCTAGGGCCCATTTGCCTTCCTGGTCCCCAAAGTCCGCCTTATATGCCCGCTGACCCCACCCTTGGGCACCATGATGCTCCATCCTCCCCTCCAGTGAGTACCATGAGGTCCTTGGGTACCTGGTGCTCGGGTACCGCTGGGTGTTCGGGTACCACAGGGTGTTACGGTACCATAGGGTGCTTGGGCACCGTGAGGTGCTTGGGTACTGTGAGGTGTTGGGATATCCTGGGGGCTCGGGTACCATGGGGTGCTAGGGTGCAGTTGATCGCTTAGGTGCCGTAAGGTGTTGGGTACCGTTCGGCGCTGGGGTACCGTGAGGTGTTCGGGTACCCTGGGGTGCGAAAACACTTCATTACAAAGTGAATTGGTGGATTCAAAAACCAACACTTACAAGTATAATTAATTAAAGATTTAAAATTCGCCTGATTTGTTGCTTTGTAAAAAAATTAACATCCCCGTTGCGGCAGACCTGCATACTCAGTGAATTTCAAACGTAAAAGAACATAGTTCAATCTAGCATAGCGAGATTTGAGATGTTTTTGTAAGCTACCTACGAAAAACCTGGGGAATGAGTATGCACGTTTGCTGCAATAATTATGTTAAAATTGAGTGGTTTTAATTCAAACTATTTAGTATATCTGAATTAGAATAAGCCATATACCAAGTGTTACCAAGATTTGTTAAGAAATTAGGAAGATATGGAACTTCTTTATTTCCCATAAAGATATCACGGGGAATGAAAGTATAGGTTTGCTGCAACGAAAATAGAAATATCAGGGATTTTGGATTAATATACATCAGATCTTAGGGGCCGTCCATTATACGTCATCGCTTTTTGGCCATTTTGGACTCCCCCTTGCAATCATCCTACCGTCATAACCTGGCTGACCCCCCCCCCCCCCAATTTAAAAATGACATCAAAGCGGCCGTTTTTTATTGTGGCCTTGGCACAGATCAAAATCTAGCCCCGGCATGGAGGAACAATAGTTAAGTTTAGATTAGACCATGTTTACAACGTACCTGGCCGTTCTGCACTTGGACGTTCTGAAAAGCACTCTTAATGCAGTGCTCTGCACTTGGACGTGTACTCTTTATGCGCTGAATCTGCAAAGAGATTTCGAAGGACCACTCGGTCTTCCTTTAGCTACTCCAACAAGAGTTTGCCAGTACTCGTGCCAACAGCCAGGGCTAACGAGAAGAATAATAGCAAAATTATCGGGAGCGCGGAATTGGCCGACCGGGGAACTCCGTAACCCCATGTTAAACTTCCCTATCTTGAAAACTGTCTTCCAGCGGAACTCCCCAACTCTGGAATTGTATAACCACGGAGCTCCGTAACCCTGAAAAACGAGTGGTTGTCGAGTTCCGTTCAACGACGGAATAGCCAAACTTTGTCCGCCGCCGAATTGGGACGCCACCAATGAGAAACCTCGGGCTCTGGCCAATCGGATCGCCGTTTTGTTTGAATAACTCACTGCTGCCCGTGCTACCAATTTTTGAAGAATAGAAAATTATCGTATAGTACCATTTATCGTGGGTTCCTCTAGCGTCTAATCGTCTGTTTGAAAGATTCGTTTAGTTGTCGTTCTCTTCGTCCTTAATTGATTTTGTTGTTTGATTGTTGATTGCGTACTCTTGACACATATTTACGCTTTTTAATAGAATTATTTATTTATTGAAACTTAACTTTTTATGTATATTGAACATAAATCATAAATTTGATGCTCTATTTAAGACCAGTGAGTAAAGTCGAATAAGGTAAGACATTCAGAGTTATATATTATATTTAGGCCTAGAATTAGGTTAAGCATTCATAAATTTTAATCTAACCTTTCTGAATATCACCCAATTAGCTTTTATAAAGTAATAATTTAATTTTCATTTATTAATCGACCTGTTAACAATATCACCAAGAGTCTGAGCAATTTAACAGACAATAATCATAACCTCTACTGTTTGATTGGAACATTTCAAAACCTCAATTGGGTTAGTCCAAAGGGATGTTAATAGTTCTATAAAGATGTACAGGCACTTAATAAGTTATTATTTAGGCCATTTTTTATATGGTTTGGTATAGCTAGTTTGTCCTCATTTTAAAATAAGGACAAATAAAGTAAATGGATGTTTTCCTCATTAAAAACCTTGGCATTCTTACTGTCCCATGTATCTACATGTTCGAAGTTATTTCCTATGTTAAAGATCAAAAACTTGTAAAGGCTCACCAGCATACCCATAACACAAGAAACCAAAATTTTAATCCCTCTCACAGTCACAACTTAAAATTATTTGAATGCAAACCTGAATACAATTGGCCTTAAGCTCCTCTCTCAGCTCCCGCCCCAATTAATACAGATAGATGACCCGAAGAAATTTAAAGTGGAACTCAAGAAGCATCTTTTAAACCAGTGTCTATACCAGCTACCCTATTACTTGACTTAGCCTAACCTAACCCTAATCTGACCCTTACTCGAGTGTGTGACAACCTTCAAGAAAAAGAAGTGCTGCCTAGTTTTTTAAGTAGTCGTGACAGGTCTCACGCCAGAAGAATGGTCAATCGAGACGACATGGGATGTATTTATGTATGTATGTCATCTATACGACTAACGTACCTAGTCAGTAATTCTTAATCTTAATGGTTAGGCGTTTGCTGGGGGGGGATTGCTCTGTCAGCGAGTTTGAACTACTATATTAGTAGATAGGTTGACTAGTGTGAACGACTATAGAGTAACTGATTGTCCAAATTCATTGAGGCAATGGTTGCACTTACATAGATGCCCGGTGAAACAATCAAATGAAAATAATTTAAACTTATTAAAATATCACAACCGTAAAGTGCACAATTACCCAATAAACGTTTTTGATTATCCTCATTCAGTTAATACCAGAGTTTGCATTAGCCTACACTAAACCATTTCAATATAACTTAGACTTTTTTGCCCTATATTTAATTGTAGATTATTGCTAGTGTTTCCTCTATCTTTCCATTACTAGCCTGGTCACTGCATAGCCTAACTGAAATGAATTTGAAATAATCAGGTGGTAATACTGTTGGCTTGTAAGCAGTGCAGGATTAACGGTCGGCTTGGCCCCTAGGCCTAGATTGGTATGGCCCCCATGAGGCCCCTACACTCTCCCGAGAAGTAGACTTTTTTTTAGTCGCTAACTTCGCTTTTAAGCCCGATTGGCCCCTATAAACCACTCTCAGTGGCTTATTTTCATCCGTGCGTGGACCCCTTTCGCCACGAGGCCCTAGGCCGGGTCTGTTGGTAAATCCGGCATTGCTTGTAAGTTATAGTGTTCTCACCAAAAGATTGCACTGTCAAGACAGCAAAACAGATGATTGGCCAGTACTTACTTACCGTAGGCTGGAGTGTTCTCATCAAAACATAAGATAAGTTAGTAATGCTGTAAAAACTTTAGATCTAAATTAAGGATCAGTTTTTGGGCTTTTTAAATGGTTGCACTTACATAGACGGCCGGGTAAAACAATCAAATAAAAATAATTTTAAACTTATTTAAAATATCACAATAACGTTTGATTATCCTCATTTAGTTAATACCAGAGTTTGCATTACACTAAACATTTCTATACAGACTTTTTTGCCCTATATTTAATTGTAGATATTGCTAGTGTTTCCTCTATCTTTCCATACTCATGCATTTTTTGTACATTATTTAGCCTTGGGTATTATTAGATTGGGACTGAATTTGTTTTACAGGATTTAAATGGGTACGAGTTTCATATTGGATCTTCTGTGGTTCATTTCCATAAGTAGCGGTTCAACCATCTGATTTCTAAGAAAACAATATTGAACGATTTACCAATAGTCAGAATTCGATGTATTTTTTGTAGACTAAACTTGTCTTCCGATTCCCCTGTATTTATTATCGATTGTTTCATTACTCAATGAAAATATATTTATCGATAGGCCTAGTATTTTCCCTAATTATATTTAAAATCAAAATCAATAAAAGAATTAAGGAAACTTTGGATTAACAGGGTCGGGCGAGGAGCGAAGGCAGTCAGAGAAGGAGCAAGTGGCGGGGCCTGGGCGAGAGGCAGCATTACTGTGATGTGGGGGCAGACTTGATCACGCAGCAGTGCCAGGAGTGCAGCTTGCTCTTCCAGGCATGCGAGGTGGGGGATAAAGCGACGCATTAGGTCTTCCACTAGAACCAGTCCATCCTCAAACCCGTAGTAAGTTGTGCACGATATTGCTCACTGGAAGAATTTTTTTCCGTTATTGACGTGGTGTAATTAACCTCGGCCGTGCAATCGATCAATCAAAATATCTTTATTTCTCTCAAGCACAAACACAGTAGAATAAACAGTGAAAAAATACAATTAATCTTAACCTCTATTACAAATAATTTATATAAAAAAAACTTTATACATGCAGTGCTTTTTGTATCAGATACTCTTTCAGACCCTCAAATTCGGCAGAATGTTCAAGCTCTTTTTTAGGGACGTACTTTAAAAAATGTTAACCTGTATATGAAGTTTGTTTTGTAAAATATTAAGATTTATGTTTTGGTAAAACCTTGTCATATTTATTCCTTGTATTGTATGAATGAAAATTGCGCTTAAAATTATCTGTATTATTTTTCCAATGCATGATACACTCGAGGATGTAAAGGCTATAAACATTACAATGTTAAGCTCTACAAAATGTTGTCTTACAGATTTGTCACACTTAAGATTTATCACTATTCTAATAGCTTGGTTTTGTAATCTGAAAATTTTATTTATATTTAGGTTTAAAGTACCTCCACAGGTTATACACTATTCCAGATGCAATATGAGATCGTATATAAGTGTAGAATATTATTTTTAAAACAGTTGAACTGCAAAGATATTTTATTAAAAGCCAAAAGGCCAGAATTACTTTTCTTCATAATATTCACATACCACATGTGCATGTATTCTCAGTGTTGGGGAAAGTGCTTTAAAAATGTAGCTCGTTAGAGCTAAAGCCATCGGACGTAAAAAGTAGCTTGTTATAGCTACAGCTAAAGGCTATAAAAATTAGCACGCTAAAGCTACAAAAATCCTGCAACAGCTCCTGGTACTTTGATAGCTACATTCACAAAATAATTTCTCATCTCTTTCCCTGACTTTCACAGTGGTGTATTGACTGACTGAACACCCATCTAGCTTTTTAGACATATTTTTCCAAGTGCAGTTCAAGTAAATAAATAAAAATCAATGAACCTACAAGTTTTAAAACTATTTGTCATTGTAGGCCTGCTCTAAATAGATTGTCTAAGTGACTATTGGATTGTATTTAGTGTTGAATGAAATTATAGACATCTAAGTAATGAACACGAATATTTGGTGTTACATCTATTTGAATCTTAACATTTAAAGCGATACAAATATCCAATATTTAAAAAATGTATAGCTAGAAATGTATAGAAGAACTATTTTAGATCACACCCTTATACCGAGACCCTTAGGCTAAATCCTTTTTCACATTTCAATATGTAGGCTTAGCTACTTAAGGCTAAAGACCTACTACTTTTCTTAATTATTTGAGTACCTTTCCTGTCGTATTTGAGTCAGTTTGACTCATAATTGTTATCTAACAAGTACCGTATGGCTAAACAAACATTGTTGCTTCACGTTCTAATTTACAAATAATGCTCAAATTGCGAATGCATGTCTTCGTCGGTTTTATTTTTCAGAAGACGCCTCATCAGAGGCTTTGGCCATAATATTTTTAGCGTTGTTTTGATTATTTTGATCTATTGTGGTATAAGTTCACTATCGTCGATCAAAGGCAGGGCGGATCCAGCGAATCCAGGTCTGTACGAAATTGTGCTGATGCGATCGCATGACTTGTTTCTGTCTATGTTGTTCTCACAAGGCCTCATGTTGTAAATTGTTGGCCTAATGTTTCGGCAAGTCAGTTTCGCCCTTGGACGCCAATAATGAACTCCTACAATCAAATGTTGGTCTTTGGTTAAAGGCAATTGATTACAGGAACCACAATAAAATAATTTACCATCACCAATCATCACAAAATATCAAAGAACATCACAATTTACTTAGAATCTTCTTATGATTTGAAATGTTAAATTCTGCTTTGTAAAATATAAATGTGTCATGAAAGTAGCGTAAAAGTAGTGTCAAATTCGCTACTCGCTACTTAATATAGTAGATCACTACAGCTACAAGCTACGATTTCTAAAAAGTAGCGGCGCTATGGCCTTCTCTAAGTAAATCGTAGCTCGCCAGTGTAGCGATACTCCCCAACACTACATATCGTCAGTCTTAATTAATGTCATTTATGTTATGGTTTTATCAACTTGTTGTAATAAATTTTGGTTTTAACTATCAGTGAAAAGTACTTGACACCATCATTCTCCCAGAGGATCAGATAAATAAATGGTAATGGTAGAAAGTAAGCTCATGGTAAAATGCAAGTAAATGTTGCAGCAGAGTATTTTTTGTTTGTTTTCAGTATAGCCTGTTTTGAAATGAAAGTAAGTAAAAATAGCAACATACAAAGTGTAGAAAAAAATCTAAGTTCCGTTAGCCTATCAAAAAATTGTTTTACCTATAGTAGAGGTAAATTATCATTTGTCACAAATGAAATTTTCTTTTGATTTTGACAAAAACAAATATACAAATGTGGCAAAAGATTAGGTAGGCCCCCTCCTAACTTTTTTTCATGAAGTTAATGCATTTTTAAACCAATTAATTACATCTTAGCTATTGTGTTTTCCAAATGTGAAAAATTAATTGTAGTGTTTTGTCACTGTAGGACAGAGTATTATTAATTGTACAATATCAAATTTATAAAATATACATTGAAAGAGAATCTTTTTCTAACGATCTGCGATCAAATTAATTTTCACAAGTTAGGCCTACATACTATTATTGATGAATACTATGAATCACTCTGGTACATCTGCCTCTATCTCTACTAATTATAATTTTGCAACAATGATGAATTTTTTTACTATTTCTGGTTGTGTAATTTAATTACTAAAATAGTTTAATTTCCTTATTGAAGGGTTGGAAGAATGAGAAAGTGGTGGCCTACTTTGGCTCCTTCTACCTCGTAGAGGTGGCGAGCAACAACTCGCAGGCATGGCAGAAAAGGGAGGTGGAGGTGTGACGAGTGGTGGACAAGCACGTATGGGCATCCTGTACGGGACTGGTGGTTACCAAACCAGAAGGTAATTTTTTTCCCCATTTATCTCAACTTTTTCCTATTCCTTTTTTACTCAAGTTTTTAGTCTAGTCAGACTTTGTTTGCAACCCTCTTTCTATTTGTCGTCTGGCAACCAGAAGATTAGTCCACTCCCTCTAAACCAGCCAACCTTAACCTCTGCACATCTCTGGACATCTCTTATACCAGTCGTCTAGACCTCATGAAAGCTGCTTCCTTTTAACTGACCAATATTTGCCACAGCGTCTGATTAATGAGAACCAAGATTGTGAGAAAATGCATGAAATATTGATGATTCCCTAGGGAAAATATTAGAGACAAAATATCACAAATCAAATCAAAACATCTACTGTATATCTATGTTGCAGCAAGGACAATAAATTATATAAATGGCTTTAAAGGGTTAGACTAAAACAGTATTAAAATAAAGGTGGATATAAATTTTTTCTTCTTAGTTGTAATACTCTTAAATACTGTACATTGCTTTTTTAAAATAGGAAAACTTCCAGTTTTCATATAAATTTTGCACTATTTGCTTTTTGTCTTAAAATTCAAATCGGAGTGTTATAAAGTATGTTTTTCCTATAAAAACTCTACCAAAATTGGTTTTATTATTCTTCTTGTATTCATACTAATGAAAGGCTAGGTCTGAATCTTGTTTCTGAAATTCTTGAAATTCAGATTCATTCCAACAATTAAAGCCCAAAATCTGGGGCTTTTAAGGGCAATTTAAGCCCTGAAATTGAAATTTGCTTTCTCATTTGAGAGTGCTGCTCAAGTACTTTTTATTCAACACATCCACTGCGGGAAAAAAATTGTAAACTGAAAAAACCCAGGTGCTGAAATTTTTTTCCATAAAATCTTGCCTTTATATAAGGTGAGTTCAAAACTGTGGTGCAAAAATTCCCCTGAAGTATTTATGATGTCAAATGGTGACGTCAAAGTTATGGGTCAGCACTGACCCACCCGCATTATGTTATGGACAAATTTAAAAAATTCTCATATTATACAAAAAATTGTTGTATTACACTATAAACTTAACTTCATGTAAGTGTACATAAAGGTAAAAAAGTTTACACGGATGAAAAAATTCCCCGGAAGTATGTATGACGTCATTTGGTGTCGTCAAAGTCATGGGTCTGACCCATAAGGAATATCAGAATGGAAAAAATTGAAAACTCCACTAATCACAAAGAAAATGTTTATATTATTTTATTAAACTATTTATTAAAGATATGATTTAATTTATAATAATAACATAATATAACTAACACACACACGTCATGACGATAGTTCCAAGGAATGGGTTAGTACTGACCCAGCTGCGTGACACCGGAACTGAACTATCCAAAGTTTCACTGTTTCTTAAACAATGCGGCAACGCAGTACAGGTCCCCCCCGCCATGCGCTCGGTGCACACAGAGCCATTGACTACGCCGGGGCACCCATCAGAGTCCGTCATGGGTTAGTACTGACCCGCCCGCACCGAATGTGTTAATCCATAACTCTCAATCCAGTTTGACTGAAGTTTTGTTTGCAATTTAGTCTAAATATAAAAAATTCATATTTAAGAATAATTTGAGTTGCGGTGTAAGCCAGGTATGGAAAACCTCAATATAACAAATCTCTTGTTATAATACATTTAAAAAATCCCTTATAAGCCACCATAAACAGACCTCTTATGATTCCAATTTTTTGATATAACATACATTTTTTTTTAACAACCACTTCAGATTTCTTTTGTTGAGGTTTTACTGTAGGATATTTTGTACATCCCTTTTTAATATAGCATTGTTTTGGTTTCCAGCCGTGGCTCCATATATGCTGCATAGTAGCGGAAGAACCCACTGTGGATGCTTAGAAGTTTGCAGCTTTGTTTATGAATTCGCTCAATTTGTTGGTATACCCTTTTTTTTGTATTTTTAATCGTGAATATTTTTGGACCTGAGCAGCTGTTTAAAAAGCCATGTAAAAAGTCCAGAAGTTCATTTTTAAACTTGTTCTTAAACATGTTGCTCAAGAGGAACAGCGTAACTTACTTTTCTTGTCGTTCTTGAATGATTTAGTGCCTTAGTGTGAGTGTTAATTTTTTTATTATTTTTTCTTCTATGTAGAGTTTAATAAAAAAATTGTAAAATGCTCAGAATGAAATAAAATAGATTCAAATATTTATTATTTATAAGCAACTATTAAAAGTAGATTTTAAGCTTTATTAGCGAATTTCCCCTATAGGGAAGAAGCTATTACCGTAGGTCTCATGGTAAGACCTAAGCTCGGGACCACTATAACTTTTCGTTTTGGGGCCCCCAGAAGCAAAAAACACTATTCGTTCGAATTTTTATATATATATATATATCTATATATATATATATCTATATATATATATATATCTATATATATATATATCTATATATATATATATCTATGTGTCTGTTAGCACGATAGCGGCCGCAAAAATGGTCCGATCTTTATGAAATTTGGTACGGACATGTAAAGTGGTAATCAATTGGACGAGTTCGTGAACCAGCCCGATCGGACCACCGGAAGGGGGGGGTAAAGGGGGATAAACCCCCCCAAAAATGGGTTTTTTGAGTTTTTTACATAGAAAAATAAAATTTATCAAATTTTTGTGGGCACCATTGAATTTAGCTCAAAAAAACAAATAATTTAGTATTTTGAATCACTGCTCTATGCCCATTGGTTACCGAGATATTGAAAGTGGTAAACACAGTACGTTGTCCCAATGTTAACCTTATGGGAAATAAGTAAAATTCTATATCTCGCTTATTTCTCAATATATCTTGATAAAACTTGGTAAATGGCTTCTTCTAGTTCAGATCTACTAAATATTGAATTAAAACCATCCAGTTTTAATATACCTGTAGCAGCAAACCTGCATACTCATTTCCCATGTTATTCTTATGGAGCTTAACAAAACATGTCAAATCTTGCTATGTTTGCTTGAAATACGTTGTTTTGCATTTGAAATTCGCTGAGTATGCAGGTCTGCTGCAACGGGGGTATTTTTAGTTTTAATTCATATTTGTGTTGAATTGGTTGTTATGTCTGTTTGACAAATATAATCTTAAGAAATATCAATTGAAAGTTTTTTTGCCTTTGTTTTACTGTACAATGTCAATTGTAATTTCATGTATATTTAGCAAATGTACCTTCAGTTATTGGTACTGTGCTTCTAACCTTAAAAAAAGTATACATATGATATAGTTGTAGAAGCCGTCTTACTGTACCCATTTTAACCATCCACTTAGAAGATATTTTGCCTCAGGCAAGTTCTAATACCTTGCTTGAAGGTCGGATTACAATGGCATCACCATTTCCTGAGTCACATAACACATTTCATCAGAATATATGTCAGTTGACAATGAACTTAAGTTAGTGTTATTTATTTATTTATTGTCAATGGTACAACAATCAAATAGAAGAAAACAAAATAATTCAATTCATAAAATGGCTCAAACAAAAATCTATTATTCATTAATAGCTAACAAAATTAAGAACTACATATATGTTGGATAGACTGGGACGGTGGCGTGTCCTGTAAACCAGCCACTTGGAGGTCATGAATTGTGGATAGTCATGAGCAATAGCTTGTGGACATAGTGTTCCTTAGTGGGGATTAACGTCCGCACCATTGAATTCTACGTTCATATGACCGTCCTCATAATTAGACTAGTTCGTAACATTGTTAACCGGGGAAATTGTGGTTCGGATCCCACGTTAAAATGTAGGTCTCTTAGTTGCCATTGGCTTTGGGCTATTAACAGTCCTGTCTAAGGAACATGTCAGCCTTAGTCAGTAACAAGACTACAAGATAGCGCCACAATCATCTTTCACTCATCTGTCATTCTATTTTTGAATGACATGTTTCTTAGGTGAGGATTATTACTTCGTTCCTATTTTTTTGGGCTTCACTCACCTTAGTAAGATTTCCTTTGGGGCTTGTCAATTGACGAAAACACACACGAATCACACGTAACACACACGACAAACATACGAACATTTAGAAGCGTCCCAAAGTCTAACCCGACGTTTCGCGTGGCCACGAATAAAAATAACGCCACGCTTTTTCAAGGGTTGAGCCGGTTAAGTGGAACGAAAACACCGTGGCCACCCAAAAAATAGGCCGGGTGGCCGTTAAAAATAGGAACGAAGTCATCTGTCATTCATACTTGCCTTAAAATATCTACCTTGGTAGGTCGCCATTTCAAGCAATGTAATGTAATGTAAAAGAGAGTTTTGTGTTGATATTGCAAGTGCTGCAGCCAAAATGGTACAACTTCCATACCTGATCTGCCGCCCTAACCTCACTGAGGGTCAGCTAATTAACCGAACTTCTCAACTCAATAATGTTACAAGAGCGAAGTGTAACTGTACTTCGCAAAAGTATTGTACCATAAGGAAGGTCAGATACTAGAGCCGAGCTGACCTATTTTAGTCATATTTTGGTCGACTCAATCGATATACTGTTCCAACAACCTGCAGTAATGGAATAAAATAGAAATATTTCAATAAAATGAGAACCGAAATAAAGGCCAAGTTCATCTTTACATTTTTTTAACAATTAGTATACTGTAATATAATAAAACCTTAAAATACTAAACTAAACCTAACACATCTTCATTTTAGGCGTTTTCTGAATCATGTTTTTTGACGAGATATAAAAGGTTAATTACCTGATTTTCAGCCTCGTGATCCCCTCTGGCATCTTTTATAGATTATGCATTTTGACAATTAATTCACCCAATGATTTTGTCTTGGTACAAAATTGACATAGAGAAACTTAAGATAAAAAACTTAAAAACACAACACGAAAGTTTAGAATATACATAGGATTCCTTTTTTATTTTTTAAGTAGGATAGGAAGGACCACGAGGCTGGCAAGCAGGTAATTAACCTTATATCTCGTAATGAAACACCTAACCAAAAATGAGATCAAAACATTATTAACAAAATAACTGAACAAAACTTACCTTGTTTCGTATTATCCGCCATCTTAAACTGAGGTACTATCAATAACCAATGTCCATATACTTTTATAGAATAACAAACAATCGGTAAATTTTATGGAGTCGTACATTGAGTTTTGTCCAACAAACTATTTATATCGAAGTTCAACTATCGGTAGATTGTTTGATATTGTTTTCTATGGTAATATTTTCTATGTTCTATTTGTTTTCTATGTTTTCTATTTTTTTATATGGTAAAAACCCTTATAGAGCCAGCTGGTTTCAAGTAATCAAGAAATAGTGCCATAAGAGAGTATGGAACAAATCAGCTGAACCATTAGGCACTATGTTGCCATTTACTAGCGCCAACGCCTTGTTACTAGAGGTGGTATAACATTACAATATCAATATAAAAACAATAATCGCTAATGGGTACAATACAATTACGGTACAACAAAAACAAAGAGCAGTTGATGCTATAAAAGGTTACATCACATTAATCGAAGATACAATAACATAATACATACAAAGCATAATCGACAATGACATAAGAGTTTTTAATTTTGCTTAGTATTACAAGTGTGCCG
The DNA here is from genome assembly GCA_035578135.1 of Flexamia atlantica. Classification (NCBI taxonomy): domain Eukaryota; kingdom Metazoa; phylum Arthropoda; class Insecta; order Hemiptera; family Cicadellidae; genus Flexamia; species Flexamia atlantica. Next base: position 9,707,017 of record JAQJVK010000012.1, on the reverse strand, counting down.
TACAACAAATGTAAGTAAATAACTATGTTGTTGGTTTCAGCTTTGTACAGGTTTATATTATTTAGGTTTATTTTAATTTATGTCATATGTTTAAACCAACCTTTTAGTTATCCGACCTCGGGTCCAATACCATAGGGGACATTTACTGTGGTAAACATGAGTGACCAATACCAAATAAGAAATAAATTATTTATAAAAAAAAATTGATGATTTCTTCATGTTATGGCTACTAATTCATAAAATCAAAATTACCACTAGAGGCTTATAGCAGCAATTTGCTGGTTATTATTTATTCTAACAAAAAAATGCTAAACATCTATAAACAAACAAGTATGCAATGTGACACCAGCTAGTTTAACAGCTATAATACAAACATTGTCGAGCAGCCATTCCCAATCTTTTTGGCAGGTGACCCATAAACAGTCTTAAAAGTTTTTTGCTTTTGTTATAAATTTATATATCAAATACAATACATAATAGATCATAGTAAAACATTAAAACCTATAAATTTAACCTATAACACCATAGACAAATACGAGGGGTGTTTCTGAGTCATTTCCAGATATATGAAAATTTCCAAAATCATCCCTATACACAAAAAAACTACCAACAGGACCCATCAAATCATCTTAATATTACCAACCATTTCAAAAATTTATGAAAAAGCATCTTAAAATCAATTAATATTATTCCTGATGGATGAAAATAATTTGGTAGACAGTGTCTAGCATGGTTTCTGCCTGGAAAATCAGTATTAACAAGTGTTACATAGAATTAGATTACTTTTTTAGAATCAATAATTGATTCTATTGATATTGGAGACCCATGTGTGGGAATATTTATGGACCTGTCAAAAGCATTTGGTAGTGTAAAGCATTCAATTCTTCTTACAAAATTAAAGTCACTAGGAATTAAAAAAATCTTCATTGGATTGGTTTCAATCATTTTTATATTGTAGATTCCAGTTTGTTCAAATCACACTCGTAACTAAAAACAATAGAATATTAAATAAGCAACCAAATCTAAAACCGGTTAAATCTATGGAGTCCCACAGGCGTCGATATTAGGACCACTTCTGTTTGTTTGCTGTCAAAAGAATATTTTTTCTCAATCATTGTCCAACACATCAAAAACTAATATCTACTTAAATTACTATAAATTATCTACTAATATTACTATAAATTATTTATCTTTCAAAACGGCTCGATTCCGGGTTACGTTAGAACCTATAATTACAATTAATTAATGACAAACAAATCGAATTAATCAATACTACCAAATTCCTCGGCCTCACAATTGATAGTAACAGAAACCAAAATTGGAATGAACATGTCAACAAAATATTATCTAAAATCAACTCAGGTATATTTGCTCTGAAAATAATGGCTGGTTTATGTAGTGAACCAACTCTTAAAATGATTTATCACTCCTACATACATTCACACATATCATTTGGAATTTGGACCAGGTCTTTATGGCTCAACTGAAACAGAAAATGTCAACCAAATTTAAAACCAACAAAAAAAGCAATAAGAATTATTAAGAACCTTCAATATAATACATCCAGCAGAGAACACCTCAAGACACTCAATAAACAGTAATATATTTTTGAAACTATCATGATATACAAAACATTAAACCTCAGCAGCAATGTAATAAACCCTGAAGTACACAGCTATAAATACAAGAAGAAAAAATGAAATCATACCACTAATCACAGACTTCAATTCTATACTTAGAAACCATCATGTACTGGAGGAAAATTTTTCAGAACATTAGGCCCTACCTAAAGAATTAAATAATTAAAAATACCCCTGTTGCAGTAGACCTGCATACTCAGCGAATTTCAAATGCGAAACAACGTATTTCAATCCAACATAACGAGATTTGACATGTTTTTGTAAGTTACATAAGAATAATATGGGGATTGAGTATGCAGGTTTGCTGCTACAGGTATATTAAAACTGGGTGGTTTCAATTCAATATTTAGTAGATCTGAACTAGAAGAAGCCATTTACCAAGTTTTATCAAGATATGTTGAGAAATAAGCGAGATATCGAATTTTTCTTATTCCCCGTAAGGTTAACATTGGGACAACGTACTGTGTTTACCACTTTCAATATCTCGGGTAACCAATGGACATAGAGCAGTGATTGAAACTAACCTGTTTGTTTTACGAGCTGAATGAATTCAATGGTTGGATTATTTTTATTTTTTTATGTAAAAAACTTTAAAACCTCATTTTTGGGGGGGGGGTTTACCCCCCTTCCGGTGGTCCGATCATGCTGGGTTACGAACTCGTCCGAGTGATTACCACTTTACACGTCTGTACCGAATTTCATTACGATCGGACCATATTTACGGCCGCTATCGTGACTTACGATAATAGGTTATTCCTTTAAGAAAAATCGCTGAAAGCTGTAAATTCAAAAAAAACTCAAAGATTACCTGATCAGTAAAACAATTTATTCCTTTGATGAATACTTAGGATATAAGAATACTTTTGTAAATATAATATAATAGGTATTTGGACACTATTCAAATGTACAAGGCTGACAAAGCTGTACTATTTTGTGAATCAGGGCCGCCCACGGGGGGGATTGATGGCTTGCGCCATCGACAAGGATTTTGGGGGGAATTATATTTTTGGGGGGGAACAAAAATTATGGAGAAATAAAACAAATTACATTATTGGTTATCAAATATTTACGAAAAATCGGTAGTCTGCGGTTCTATTTCATACTCTGTAACCGTATGCACTGCGGCGGAATACATCCGCTCGGCCAACGCTGACAATGTACTTCTATAGGCTATACTCGTAGTGAGGAAAATCATGATAAATCCAAGTAAACATAGGTAGTTAGTTGTCAGAGCAATAGCTATGAGCGTCTGGTTCGTCTGGAGCACTGTACCAATACCAAAACAAATTCTTCGTTTTTAACTTGAATTATCGACTGAATATGAAACACTGTCAGTAGCCTACTGCAAAAACTTACGAATCATTAATTTATTATTTTTAGATTATCAGTTAAAAAGTAATTTATATTCAACAACCTTAACCTTTCTGCTAAAGCTTGGATTAGCAACATTAGCAGATCCTTAGTAAGTTTAGCAATCTTTACTCTTTACGTCATGTGCGTCACAGCTTTATTATTCTGTGCTCGCTGGTCCAAACACAGTACGAAAAACGGACAATAGTTTTTTTTTTAATTTTCAGCGGCAGAACTGGAGTTTCCTGACAGAGACTACCAGACAGTCGTCGGAATAGACAAGACTATATTAGATCAGACTTTTAGTCTGTTTACAATAGAGCTATGTATTATTTGCTATAATAGCGGAGTATTACGAATTCCATTCAATTAAATGTATTAGATATTATGATGTTGAAAAATAAGCTTTACAGTTTTGTTTTTAACGAAAATATTTTTAGCATAAGCCTACTTAATTCTTACTGTATTCTTTTAGAAGTTCCAAGGATAAATAGACATCAGCGAATCTTTTTCAACCTCCTCAGAACTTTATTTTTAATAATAATAATAATTTTATTCGTTTGAGTGAGCCTATTTTTTATAATAGAATATCAATTGAGCCTACATATGCAATAGGGATCCAACCCACAAATATTAAAATGTTGAGTTTTTGTTATTTCCAAATAAAAGAAACATTGATTTATTTTATGCAAAAAAGATCTGACCAAAATTAGCTTATTTAAGCAGTAAAATCTTGCTTGGAACCAACCCACATATCTGTAAAGATACTTTCAGATTTAGCAATAAGGATCCAATGGCATGTTCTATGAGAGATTACCTAGTTATTACTTACAATTACAAGGACAAGAGTAGCTTACAAATAACTAGTGAATGACATAAGAAGATTATTGAGTTTGTTTGTAACTTTTTTTGTATTTGTAGCTTGTTTCTTGTTTTTTGGTTTAAGTTGACTGGATCTTGTTTGCAAAATCACCTGAAAAATGACACAACACAACACCTGTGGCTTGGACCCTCTAAACAATGTATACATTGCCCTAAACGTCTTTATTCAAAAAGGATCCAAGCCACAAAACAATTAATAACAAAGGGAATATATGGACTATGACATTAAACCTATCATTTATAAACAGAGGAGAGTCACTTTTATACATACAATGCAAATTTATAACGTTAAACTTAGACAGGAATTAATAATGAAGTAGAAACTTTAACCTTGTTTTTCTCAGTTTGACTATGCAGTGGTTTGGATCCCTATTGCATATGTAGGCTCAATTGGTAATTCATTTAGTACATTGTACGGTATTTAAATGGCGATTATTGTTTTGTTTTCACTTTTTTTCTATATAAAGCCCAAACTACCCGCATCTTTTGAGAGAACCATAACACTGACACCCATCAACCCTATACTCGAATAAAAGATCTCGATGAGAAAATACAAGGAAAAATAGTTAGTCTCTTGATAAAATCTACAGAGCTCAAATGTAAATGGCTAAATAGCTGTTGAATTTGTTTTTACTTTCAATTCATTATTTTTATACTCTTTCCCAGCGAAGCGAGACACCATAAGCTAGTATAAATAACGGCAAACGTATATCCATGAAGTATTTCATATTTAAAATAATACATTGTACCTTAATTGCAGATATCTTGAGATATGAAATTTTGTATCATTAAATCAGGTGTTCTGGTAAATTGGCTCCGTTAGTTTAAAAGATGTAGGACAATGTTAAAAATTAGATTATCGGCACCCCCTGATTTTTGCTGGTTTGTTTGGCAGAAAAAGGGGAATAAATGTTCAACGTATATAAGCTATTACATAAATTACAACAGGGTGGTTGTCAAGTGAAATAAATAGATATTTTTTGGAGAAAGCCTAGCATGCCAGTAAACGGACTATTTGAATAGGAGTTTCATATTTTTATTTGAGCGTACAATACTTCATAAGTGAGGTGACCTGGCACCCCCAAAAAAATTAAGACCTTAATCCGCCCATGGTTTAGAGGTGCTGACTGTTTTTTTCGGGGGGGGGGGGAATGCGCCATAAGCCTTACTCATGGCGCCATGAATGGGGGGATGGGCACCCCTGTTGTGAATGTTGTGAACAAACTCTACTTTCATTATGAAGAATTCGTAACATTCGTAACAACAAATAAATATTTTAACGACCTAACAACCCTAAAATCAGTCCATTTTGGGCGGATTAGTTGGGGTATTGTGCTAAGGGTGGTTGACCTCGCCAAGGGCGGAAAGGATGGACCGCCTTCTGACAAAGGATAGTAGTAACTCACGACTTTCCAGCTTTCACATCTGGGTGACAGCGGCGGCGCACGGCCCCGGCGGTGGTGCATTTTGACCAGACTTTATCGTTCGCCCGAGCAGACTAACTGTTATTGTTCAATGTAATAGTTATAGTAAACGGACATTTGAGAGTAAATTGACAGTAGCCCTAAGATCGTATAATTTGAATTTTCGGCGAGATTGTAATCAATTAATTGAAGAATGACAGTGTCGAGCAATATGAACACACTAACATGCGTCAAACGCTTGCTCAATGGAACGAGCAATGAAAGCATCGATTAGAAAAACAAAGACCAAACAAATTGAATAATTGAACAAATTGGAAACCTCAGTAGATCAAACCACAAAGTTAATTGTCTTTGAGGGGAGCAATATGAACTTGTATTTTGAAAATATTACTGTTTTATCCTGAGCGAAGCTTGGTCCTCAGATATTTTTTCCTTTAAAAACAAATTGTAAAAGAGAGTCAGCTTTGAAATATAATGCTCATTAAATATTTACTTTTCTTCGCATATTTGTGAAAAACATTGCTGTTATTATGTAACAAACTATCAACCGCCCAAAGGCAAACTAAATCAAGTCTAAGGCAATAACTATCTCCATAAACCTTACATTCTAAGCTTACATTTCGCTTAAAAAATTACATGGTTCATATTGCAGTACAGTACTTTGTAAGATTTTAACAAAATAATGCTTTCTTTTACGAATGGCTCAAGATAAAAGTACCTCCGTTGCAGCAGGCCTGCATATTCAGCGAATTTTAAAAAGAACCTATTTCAATCCAATATAGCGAGATTTGACATGTTTTTATAAGGTCCACAAGTATTCAGTAACATGGGGAATGAGTATGGAGATTTACTCAATGCCGGCCTTAGCGAGTGCGGGGCCCTGGGCAAGAAAACGTTTGAGAGGCCTCCTAAAGCCAATCCTACTCAACGCATTCTTAATTCTTAGACACAATATATCATATTTAAACACGCTAGTAAACCAGTTGCTCGGTATTGAGCAATTGTAATGTATTGTGTTTTATAAAAGGAAATTATTATGTAAAGTATTCTAGAATTATTTTATTAATGATATAGTTAAACTTCAAAGTCACTTTCAGTTTCACTGAGGTTATCTCTACTGCAGGTTTTATAAACAATCTATATTACTAATTCTGTAAGCGATTTTTTAAAATCAAAATTGTGAGAGTTTGACAGCTCGCAGGATGATGGGAGAGGGCTCAAATTAAAGGTCTTGGTCCCAGGGGGTCGGGAAAAATATCAGATTATGTCCAAATCTACCAGAAAATGAGAAATAACGAAAAATATCTTCCATTTAAAATGCATTGGGATTGAAAAACGTCTGCTTTGTTTACATTAAACATGTGGTGTTAATGCTTGATTCAAAGCCATGTGCTAGATGTTGACAAGTGGGATTTTTTTCAAAGTGCAGCCAACTATGCGCGTCCCATGTACTATAACAAAAAATATTTTAAATTTAAGATTTTACGATTTTATATTAACTAAGGGTTTGAGTTTTTTCATAATTTAAAATTATATAAAGTTAAGTACGTTTGTTTAGTTTATGTTATAACGATGCAGATTTAATACCAAGTGATTTATATAATATATAATTACGTAAGGAAAATTTTTGCGCCGAAATTGTGGGCGTTTGGAAGGTCGCAGAATGATGGGAGGGGGCTGAAATTGAAGGTCTCCATCCCAGGGACTCGGGGAAAATACTGAAATTGCTTTAAGCTTGCTATAAAATGAGAAATAACGTAAAATAGCTGTCATTTAAAAACATTGGGATTTAAAAGTCTGCTTTGTTTACTTAAAACCAAATGCTAGATATAATCATAATTTTATGGACCTAAAAGCCTATTTTCTAAAAAGGTATTTTGTACTATAGTAAAGAAGGATTTTGCTTAGGGGCTATTAGCCCCTTCAAGCCTCTAGTATTTCTTATATTTGTTCAGAAGATAATTTGATTTAGGTTAAATTATCGACAGTTCAAGTTTATATGGAGCATCCTTACTACAACCACAGATCATCACTTAGAACCAAAATAATTGTTAAAAAATATTCTTTTAATAATATAGATTTTTTTACATAATCATAACTAACACCATCACAGTTGGACAAAACGAAAACAGTTCAATGAATACCTTATATTTACTGGATATAATTTTTCTTATATCTAGTCAAGTTGATCGAGCGCCTTAATTACTACACAATTACTAGGGTGCCTTAATTACTATATACGAGCGCCTACTACATAATTTTTAAATCATTACTAACAAACAAACTTCAGATTAACATATTCACCAAGTAAATTGTATATCAATCGCGTTCACCAAGGCACCTACTTAAATTATTAGTATAAATTAAACAATTATTGCAGGCAACATAATAAGAAGGAAATCGTCTGCAAAATCGTTTATGCCACATATGTTTTAAATGGGTTGTTTTAAGTAGATAAAGAAGAATATTGTGAATAAATTACAATTAATTAAATAAATTTTACGTTATTTTTATAGTTCAGTTTCTGTTACTACATTATAACCAGTGGTGTAGTGGGGCAGCCAAAAAACGAGGATTGTAAAGCGTCATATTATGAAATTGGTATTTTCTCTATGGTATAATTTCGTCACATCATGGTGAATTAAATCGTTGTCGCGTCGCGGCAACGAACTCGTCCTCGACCGCGTTGCGGTAAACACGAATTCTTCGTTGCATCGCGATAAAGGCTGTGGTTTGCCTAGACAGCGTCAAACGTCAAATGCTTCACATCGGATTGGTAGCACTTTGCCTCTCGTTGTCCACTTTGGACGCTGGAGACCGATTTTTTGGGAGTTATTGCGCTATGGTCAGGCGAAATTCGATTGACGCGGTTTAGGAAAACTATCCTTGTCCTAAACGAACTCAACGTCACGTCTTATTTTAATTAACTCGTAATTGCGTTTTGGTTAACGACTCGCCATGTAAACAAATCGACATCAAGCTACTTAGAAGGGCGTAGCCAAGTTGTTTCTATTAATGGCAAAAAACTGCAATGTAGCTAAACATTGAATGTGGCGTCGTTCAATAAGGAAGCACCCTAGGTCCGTTGCTTTTTTAATATACATCAATAATTTAGATAAGCTTCCTATGACCGGCAAATTGTTTGTCTTCGCGGACGACACGGCTGTTATTTTTAAGGGGAAAACATGGGAAGAAATATAACACCGCTGCAACAGAGTTAAGGCTAATTCAAAACTGGTTTTCCCAAAACATGTTGACAATTAACATTGGAAAAAACAAAATGCATGCCGATGGCGTTTCGACCAAGGAGCGAGCCACCTGCAGACCTTAGACTCATTTTGCATGAATAAAACCCGCCCAGTACCCTGTGTGCTTGTCAAGAGATTGAATGGGTCGATCATTATAAATATCTAGGAGTAATTTTAGATTCTAAATTGAGGAGGGAAAATCACATTAATTCTGTAAAAACTAAACTTACAAAATTAAAATTTGTTTTTAGAGAAGTTATAGAAATTCTGAATGTAAATGAAAGTAGAATTGTTTACTTTGCATTCGTGCAGTCTATGCTTCAGTATGGTATCTTAGTCTGGGGAGGAGCTAGTAAAACTCTTACGACCTTCTAATCGGAGAAAATGCCGCAACGGTTGCGCATGCGCAGTAGCGTCATTGTCATGTATATGTTACATCCAAAGGAGCAGTTAAATTGATCCGAAGTTCCAGTTACTTGCTATAGTAATAGGTCACAGTTGACTGACGCCGCGATTCTGATTTTTTTCGATTAGAGTGCCGCAATTTCTTTCTTTCCTTTCCTAATCTCTTGCCTACCCATCTTGCGACACTTAAGTTAGAACGATTTGCTACAAAATGTTGTTTTGTTAAACTAATTAATTGTTAAGTTTATATCGTTGTTGTTATGTTATGGTTTTCCATCGAAATGGTACCGTGTTTTGATTAGCTAGAGGAACTCAACACATTATTATTATTCTTACTAGTGTGTGAATAGTGACTTGTGTGTGATTAATTTGACAGTAATCTTGGTTTACCTTTAGGTTAAACTAACATTGTATTTCAACACAGCCCTTAATTGGATTACTGTATTAGGCCTATGCCAACTGGCTTTACACTGAGTTAGTTATGTAGGCTACTATTAAATATTTGTAGAAGTTTCCATTCCTTTAAAAAAACTAACGTAATAATAAATTATTAAACAGGATTTAAAAAAATGATAACTAATAATCCAGAGTTTGAATATTAACATAGTTTAATACAAAACTTCCGATGGTAAAATTCTTTCTCCTTATACAGGAATGAGGGTAGGGAGAGATGAGATAGGTTCTTCCCTTCACCTTCAATCATACTTCAGTCTTCAGTCGACTAAGTTAGCTTTGCATGGAACCGAAACGGAACGGCATCGGCATTCGGCACGGACTAATACAATTCCGCCTAGTCGGTGGAACGGTTAACGGTTACGTCAAAAATAACGCTAACTGCTCCTCGGCATTTTCTACGATTAGAAGGTCGTAAACTCTTATCCAACCCTTAATCGTAATTCAAAAACTATAGTTATAAAACAGCTTTCCAAAAACACAGACGTTATCCAACTGAATTGTCTTTTGCTGAATCTCAAATTCTATCCATCCGCCAGATTTTTATTAAAACTGATCTAGTTTATCTCAACTTGCACAAAGAACTATTTGTCACTCCCGTTTGTCACCAACATCACACTAGGAGTGCCGTGAGCGTGGGCCTGCAGGATCCTCGAGTGTTCAGAACAGTTAATTTGACTAGTGCATTTTATATTGCAAATTTTCTTTTTCGAAATCTTCCACCTAAAGACCTACCTGCAGGTGTCGCATAGTGTGTACAAGCGTATCATCAATAACTGGCTGTTGGGGCTCGGCCTTGACCGTTCTGAGTTTCTTATCGGCTCCGAATACCTGTGACCTACACACGACCCTCGCCCACCGACTATACTATATACTGACTACTGACGAACTCACTTATTCGTCGACTGACATAACATTTACGCTTAACATGGACAATTTACATTTTGTTTGAACAACGACCCCTAAAATTAAAATTAAAATTATAAAATAAAACTAATAGCGATTTTTTCTCTACATTCAAATATTGACGCTGTGTTGTGGTATGTAATAAAACAAGGTATCATTGAAAACTACATAAAATGGACTTACTTTTGTGTATCTTGCAATTTTCTGTTTAAATTAACGGTTTTCGTGAAATTTGGCATCAACAAATTTAAATGACCGCCATTTTGAAACGTTTAACGATATTTTGGTATACTTTCAAACGTAGGTAGGGCCTAATAAGATAAACATTTGTGCAAAACTTCAACGCTCTACCTCAAACCGTTTAGGGTTTAGGAGTTATGAATTTGTTTGTAAAAAACACATACAGACAGACAGACGGAAAACTATATAGGCATGGGAGACCCATGGTTATATTGCAAAATCTGTTTGTCTCTATGCAAGGAACAAAAACACAAAAGGGGACCAGGTTGTTTAGGGACACCCTGTATATAGTTGGCAGTGATAAACTCAGACACCGCTGGACCGATGGCCACGAAACTTGGTACATACATGTAGAATTTCATGGAATATGTTTATACACCATCAATTTTGTGATCAATTTCAGGGCTTAGCCCTAGGACCGTCTTAAAGGTAACCAAGTCAGGGATTTTGAAAGAATTTTATTTATATAGATTTGTTTACTAACAAAACATGTGAAAGTAAAATTTAAAACAGGTGATGTAAATTAATGGCATTTTTCCTTCTGCTATTTAATTGTATTTGTTTATATGAAGATTTGTTTCTTGGTGCCAGATGGTTAATGAATTAGACTTTTGCATGTATTTTAAATGCAATACACTATATAAAATGCTGGTATGTAGTATAACATGAAATAAATCACTGATTACTGAAGGACTTCAGTGATCACTGATACTTGAAGGCCTTTTTTATGACAACTAACTGCTTTATTTAAAGAGGAAGAGTTAAAGTATTAATTTTATCTACAGCACTTAAAACAATTTCCAGGACGGCTCATTCAATTCTTTTGTTCAATATAGAACCTAAGAACGTAAGACAGCACTTTTTAATAATTGCTGGAGTGGCACTGTAATTCTTTTGTTCAATGTAGACCCTAAAAACTTAAGAAAATGATCTTACAGTGAATAAAATTTCAAGCCACGTTCTATGGTTCCTCTTACATATATACTTTCATGAAGAAAAGAAATAGGATTTCTAATACGCAGGTCTGCGTTTATTGTTGTTATTTATGTGTATTTATTTTTATGTTTAATGTAAAAGCTCTCTTGTTGAATTATCTAGTATTTAGTAGAAACCTTCAAAATTAATAAAAGTTTCTGAAGGATGTAAATAAACTGGCCGACAACTTATTTTAAAATAAAATATTATGTTCATAATTTATTTCCGCGCGAGCTCTGTGAGCTCTAGGAATGTAAATATGTTTATTCATATCCTAAAAAATAAAGCTATTGTCTATCTACGTAAATGAAAAAAATCCACATACAATTGGGCGGTTTACCCCGCTGATGTTGAGCGGTTTTCAGCCGCGGCGTGTGGCATTCTTCATTTAAATCATGTGATTTTGCTTCACGGGTGGCAAAAAACCGCGCAACTGCTGCGGGAAAATCCAGCTCGTGTGACATTATCCTAAGGTTTTTGCCGACTGCAGTTTGCCGACTTAGTTCCAATTTCCGCCCACCGCAGCACTCTCCAGCCGGTAAAACTGCTAAGGCCAAATACATTGCGAGTCTATTCTCTGCCTAGTCTAAGCCATAACGATAACATGGGGAATGAGCATGCAGGTTTGCTGCCACAAAAATGGAAATATCGGAGATTTTAAAATAATATTCATTAGATCTCATCCACATGAAGCCATAAACTAAGTTTTACCAACACCTCCTAGTTTTACTAACATATGTTGAGAAATAAGTGAGACATCGAATTTTAGCCTATACTTATTTACCAAGGTACTGTCTTTACCACTTACAATATCTCGGTAACATGCTCGGTTGCTTTATATAAAGCAATTAAAGCAACGATTAAAGATACTAAATTATTTGTTTTTTTTCGAGCTGAATTCAATGGTGCTAACAAAAATTAGATTATTTGAATTATTCTATGACTTGTATAAAACTCAAAATACCTTTTTTTGGGGGGGGGTTTGCCCTCTTTTACCACCCTTCCGGTAGCCTAATCGGGCTGGTTTACGAACTCGTCCGAGTTTTTACCACTTTTCATGTTTGTACCAATTTTCACTAAGATCGGACCATATTTACGGCCGCTATCGTGTTAACAGACAAACTACCAGTTATTTATAGCTTAGACTTATTCACATATATCCATAAATACATTGAAGAATCCGAAACGAATAGTTTTTTCTTTGCTTCTCGGGACCACAAAACCAAAAATTATCATGGCCTCGGGCTGAGGTCATACTATGTGAGACCTACGGTAATAGGTTATTCCTTTAAGGATATTCTCTAAAACAGAAATAGGACAGAAACACCCTACCACGCTTCCCAAAGATTAGTGGCGAGCGTGCAATTTGCTGAGACAGAATTATAAAATCGGGGATTACTAATTTTTAATAGGTCCCAACTACATGAAGCATGTTTTATTAAGATATTTAGAGATTTAAGCGAGATAGGTATAAAATTGTATTTTATTCAAATGAAGATAATTAACATATGAACAGTGTAGAGCAGGATTCGCATAAGTTGGCGAAAGCATATAATAATCATCCATCAAAAATATTTGTACAACTCAAATTGAAAACATTGTTGGTTACACATGCTTTTTGTTTACATTTTCTCCGAACTGTCAAATCGCCATGTTGCGTCTTTTTTTAACAATTTATTAAATTTACAATCTGTTCAGTTACAAATAGAACAATAAGCAAATATGATACTTTTTTACAATCAGTAGTTGGTCTTTATCCAGCGATAAAGCCAACAAACAAACCTTGCAATTTACAACAAAGTGAGAAGTATGTTGCGTCTGTTTACTATATTGATTTGTTGTCAATCGTGATAATCTTATAGGTTATAGAATGTTTACAATATCACCTATTTTTCGAATTTTCTACTTTTTTCAACCTTTTTATACAGCGGGAAAGTTGAAATTGATTCTGTTTCTTGGTTGATTTTTATTTTAGTTTGTTTAGATGCTTGTTTATTTTTTCCTGGACCAATTTTGATAATTTTTGAATGCAATGTAAAACAATCTTTCTTGTCAGATGCTGACTTGCAGCAACTTGCAGCAAGTAGTAATGGCTATTCATAAACTCGCTTATTTTTCTTTATACACATGATTTAATAATAAAATCGAAGAGTATTAAACATGCCACATCCATGACACACTCTCTCCGTGTTAATACATGCTTAATTTGAAAAAGCCCATCACTAATATTTTAAGTTGCGCAAGAGGTCTTCCAGTTGCAATATTGCATCAGAACTTTACCTTTACTGCAAGAAATAATTCAAAAATAAGATGAGTAATTAACTACTCGACTGGGAATAAGAACACAGAGAAAAATATTTAAAAAATAAAAAGAATCTTAACTTCTAAACACAAAGAAATTAAATGGGCAAATGCGAATGCGATAGAACCTGTTCTCTAAAAAAGCATTGTTTTGCCATAATTTGTTGGTGTTAGGTTGGTATCGTCGTGCGTAGAAGCGCCATTCATGGTTTCCCAATTCCGGGGTCGGCCAGTTCCGTGCCTCGACATTTTGATGTTGGTTACGGGATTCCCGTAACTGGCGGTTTGGCAATTCCCTGGTTAGCCAGTTCCGCCGACTGACACTGGTTACGGAGTTCCCCGGTTGGCCAGTTCTATCTACTCAAATCTTGTGATTCGGTAGGATTTTGCTGGTACGTCGTGCGACCCAGGACCAGACGAGGGGGAGGCGATTTTGCTCAGCGGTTAGTCGGTATCGAGACAATTAATGGGTGTACGAGCCCACAAAAAAAGGACGAAACACTGTATATAATTTAACGATCACGTATTTTTACGTAGTCAATGAGTATACTAAATTATTCTAATGTACTGTATTTTGTATCCTTCTAGAAATTTCCCTGAGTTTCTCTCTGCACCGGACATTCACCACTGCAGACTACAAATTCTGCTCCAGCCAGCCATATGTCCAGAAAGCTTTGTGACTGTGATTTTGTGTTCGGATTGTGATCGTCAAATAATTTTAGGAATCTCCCTAAGGCTTAACTTTTGAGTCTAAGAAACAGATATTTTTTATTTCATCTAAGCTAGACACATAAAATATTGTAGACCAGGTAAACAATGCTTACAAAATACTAGCTTAATTTTATAAATGATCAGTTTGTGAGAGGTTGCACACTCCGTGCGTTTGACTCCAAGTTATCAGGCCTATTTTTCACTTAAAATAAGTTGTTTTCAGACACTCATTTTCTAGTTGCCCTTCAACATATTATTTTATGAAGATCTGAAGTTTTAATTAAGCTGCTTTGTTAAAAATGCTAGGCATTCTAAGAATTACTTACTATTTAGGCTCTAGGGCTAGCCTATTTGGTGTTCCTGTAGACTCTCTCTCAATCAACACTTTTTGGACTGAGCCCCGGTTGAATAACTTAAAACCTATACCGAAATCCCGGTCTTACTGAGCTCAGGGAAAATTCACTCGTTGATATTAGCAACACTGCTAGGCCGCTGGCGCTACCTCTCCCAATACCTTCCTCCTTCCCCTTCCCCTTGACCTTCGCACAGTTTTTCAGTTGGAGTGGTTTTTCCGTACTTGACTTCCCGATTTTCAATTACATGCCGGTCTGAGAGACTGCAGGTTTCGGTTCCCAATAGTCCGTTGTCCATTGTTTCTTATGCGGAGTCTCACAGACAGAGGGTTTCGGTTACTGATTACTTATTGGCCGTCCATTATTTTATATGGGAGTCTCACAGATCGAGGGTGTTGGTTAACGTTTCACAGTGATGGTTTCGATATAGGTGTTGATCATTTTCAGAATCAGGGCATTATTTCCTACATTTTGAAAAAAAATTTAAATTTCGGGAGGAGTACTGTACTGGAAAGTGAACATTTACCTTCAGTTAAAAAGGGTATATTAAATTTATCATCATTAGGCATGTAGGCCCCTATATGTAAATTCTGACATTAAAATTTAGAATCAATTTGGTACTGTACAAGCACATGAGAAGCTCAAAGCTGTTTTTAAGCTATTCACTGACAATCACGGAAATAATATCCAACAATTTTGTCCCCAATGCCATAGTTTAACTGAAGTATGCGCACGAAGCAATTAAACTTAGGTTAAGGAGTTATATCTGTGCCTAGTCGTTGTACAATATTTTTGATGCCAGCATTATGTATCCCACTTTGAAGCCTGGAGCTCAATTTAAACATCACTACTGAAAAAGTAATACAGTTACGAAATCCACACAAATAAATAGAAGAATATTTACAACTATTCAGTTCTCAGGTAGCAAAGTTATTCTGAAGACTAGGTTTATTAGAAAGCTATTGTTAACCAATAAACACAATATTGCATAGGATATTTTAAGAAAACTAAGACCTGCCTAACTTTTACATGTCATGCTCAGGTTTTGTAACTGAACCTCTCAATATATATTTTAACTTAAGCGAAGGTCATTTTCACTTTATTTAGTGTTCTCCGCATAGGTTTCAATCTGACATTAGATGTATAAAATTATATTAAACATGCTGACAAGAAACTACTTTTAAAACGTTGAGTTTTACATAGCGTATGCTAATTAAAACAACCTCCCTATTACCCAATTTCTCAATCTTGGGTAATGAAATACTATAGGCCTATATCGATAAACTTCCACAAACTTTCATAGAGTAACTAACTCAAATTAGATAGTTGTTAAATATGATGAAGTCGGATATCAAGTTCTATTCATTATACGAAGTACTCCTATTTGGAAGTTCCACTAACGATAAATTCTACCATATTGTTTTCGTAAAGATCGTTAAATGTAAATTAGGTCTGTTTCATGAAATTCGGAGTTGGTGGGTGACATGGCCTGGATGTCATGGTAGTGGACTGACCCGAAATTGTAAAGAGTTTTTTGTAGCTTTAAGGTCTACATCAAGTGCTAAAGCAGTACTTTAATTAGTATATAACCATTGAGAAGAATCAAACAAAGGTCGCTTTTAAATGGGTCTTCTGTTACGCCCAAGTACTAGTTAAGCCTACAGTTAAATCCAGTTACAGTTAAGTTACATACAGTTACTAGCTAAAGTTAAGTTAAATCAGGAGAGGGCAGCGAGAGTGCTGCTCTTTCGCGGCGTTAATGGTGAACTGAGTCCTCGACACCAGCTAGCCAGCGCTCGACACCAGTTGAGCGCAACATTAGAAGATACCTCTGTTTGATTCTTCTCTGTGGTATAACATAAATAAATAGTCTTAATTTGTCTAGGACATGTAATATGATCTAATGTTAAACTTCTGCAAAACTTATCATTAAATCATGAGCCTATTTTCAGGGCCTCTTATTGAAATATTGCTCTAAGGTAAAGTGAAGATGGCCAAGTGGGGAGAAGGAGATCCTCGTTGGATTGTGGAGGAACGTCCTGACGCCACTAATGTCAACAACTGGCACTGGTAGGTTAAAAAATCTTCTATCAAATTATAGCTGATGATCCCAAATGTTGAAGGGTAAAAACTCTTCATGCTGAAAGTGAATAGGCCTATTTGAAACTGCAACTAGGCCTAAGTCCCATGAATCGTTACACACTAATCGACGAAATTGATTCATTGGCTCTCAGTGTAATGCACTTAAAGTTAGACAAACATTTTCTGAATAACGTTTTTAATTTGACCCCTGTTTACATTCAAGTTGTTTAGCTGTCATCACACAAAATCTGTACTGGAGGTCCATATCATGCCATGTTTGTGGGATTTCACTGTATTGACTTCTAAAGGGCTCTCTAAAGGAGCTTTATATCAAATCCCTTAAGAATATTTCTGGGTATTTTATGCTTGATGACAAAGTCAATAAACAGGTACTGTACAGCTTCTTTGTAAAATATCCCAGAAATAATTGTTTGGTCCTACCTTTTACGGAGCATTATGCATTCTTACTGAAATGTGGAAAATTTATTTTCTTTCTCTACCTTGGTCTGTGGAAGAAAACCAGCCAATTGCCTTATTTTTATTACTGTATTACCATATATAAAACGCTGACCACCAGTTAGAGGTACTTTAAGGTAGGTTGATTCCAAATCAACAATTGTCAGTAAATAAATCAATAAATAATAATAATAATAATAATAAGTAATTGGTACTGAAATTTTGACTCCGTAACAGATCAGCTGACAACTTCAGGCTATTGTACATTCTTCTCTTCTCTTAGAGGTCGACTTTGTTAATACTTGGCGCCAATATGACAATTTGTGACGTCATCGTCAGTTCTGCCAACGCCAGTAGCCAGTGACTTGGGAAAAAATGCCTCTTGACCAATTACAGTCGACGTTGATTGAGTGATTTTTTTCTATTACATATCTAGCTAAATTAGTGACGTCAACTTCCGGCAGACTTACATTTCCATTTAACCTATACATATTGACATTTTATAGCTTTACAACATCTTGGGAAATTAAATCCAATTTATTTTTGATCATCACACTGTCACTGATCACGTCATTAATTAACTTGAAAACTTTCCCCACATTTTCGAGAAGATTGAACTGGTCGTCAGGGCACATCGCATACTCCTTTAGGCTAACCAGCTTGTTGTTGCAGCCGGCACAAAACCACTTAGCTACACTATTTAACTCCAGAATTGCTTGAAACTGATTTTCGGCTAGTTTCACGCAGTCGACATGGAACGATTTCTCACAAAACCCGCCACACAAAATACCGTTTATACTTTTACAAATAGTTTTTCCGCACAAGCCACAAGGATTACGTACCGATCGACCTGCCATCTTGACCGAAATTTAGCATAATTGACACATCCTTTACAGTCTACCTATATTTGGCAGGTCTATGGCTTAGTTTCTGAATGATATTCGTCTGCAGCAGGAGAACGCTACAAACCCTGCTACATTGTGTGGCTCTGCCAAGTGCCTTCAAAAGCCACTTATTGGATTTTTAAAATTTTTTTTTCAATATAACTATAAAGAACAAGAATATTATAGTTATCATAATAATGACACATCTCATTAAAGCTCTGGAATAAAGTTTTAAAATATATAAGGCTACCTTAAAAAAAACTATTAAATTAGCCTATATCAAACATTCCTTACGTAAGTTTGTTTTTCAGGACGGAGAAAAATGCCTGTGCATGGTCTCAAGAAAAACTGAAGGATCTTCTACTTGGCCTACGAATCAAAAGTGATTTGGCTGAAGTGTGGCTCACGGAAATGGAAAAGATAGAGGGAGAAGCCGTCGCTAACAACAGGAAAGGAAAACTCATCTTCTTTTATGAATGGGACATGACAATAACCTGGAAAGGAAGAATAAACGGTGGTGATTTCAAAGAAGTCGAAGGAAAAATCAACATACCAAATCTTAGCGAGGAGAATGATGTCTCGGAAGTCGATGTATGTATCCTCTTTTATAGGATTTTACGTATCTTCTGTTAAATTAATATTTTACCTATAGGTGGAGTTGATTTGTATAACAGACCATACCTTATTTTAAAGCTTTTTAGTGACATTGTACAGTAGATTATTTGGCAACTACCCACCTTCAGGTTATTGTGGCGTTCGTCCTTATTTGAAGATATGATGTACAAATCCTCTTGTCAATTATTTAAAACACTATTTACACACATTGATGAACGCCACTATTGCACCCCTGGGCTACCTTAAAAACCCCTGGGTGCGATAGTGGCGTTCATCAATGTGTGTAAATAGTGTTTTGAATAATTGACAAGAGGATTTGTACATCATATCTTCAAATAAGGACGATCGCCACAATAACCTGAAGGTGGGTAGTTGCCAAATAATCTACTGTATAATACATACACCCCACCAAAAATATCTTTTAAAGAAAGAATTTAGTGACATTGATAGGGAAAACCACTATCTGGTCTGAATTTATAACCTTTAGGAATTAATGTTTTTTAATATCTATTTGAAAGATGTAAAATTGAAAGATAACACTCTTAAGACATTTCTCTTTTACATGGATGATGGGAATGAAAACACTTTACTCAGTTGTGCAAATAATTAACCTATCTTGCCACAGATCTCTAGCAGTAGGTCTAGCCCCCTCCTTCGTGTAACATTTCACCAGATAGATGCTAAGCAATATCCTGATAACATTTTGTAAAGGTCCAAATCTGAACCTGGCTGCCATTGGTTATTGGGTTATCAGTTTATAATTATTCTGACAAAGTTAATCATACAGTCTTTTTCAAAAATAAAAATATCATGACATCCATCTCAAATTCATGCATACTCAAATACACACCTGGGTGTGATGAGTAAACTGTAAAGTATGTCAGTGTGCCTCGGCGTCTAATAAAAATTGAACAGTCTAAACTACTCTTATAGGCCTAGTTGATATTTAATAAAACTATTAAAACTTTTAAGTTTTTAGCTAATTTCCCCTCTATAGGGAAGAAGCTGTTACCGTAGTATACTCATGGTAAGACCTAAGCCTGAGACCATGATAACTTTTTGTTTTGGGGCTTAGCACGATAACTCGTGTAAAAATGGACCAATCTTAATGAAATTTGGCATGGACGAGTAAAGCAGTAACTATTCAGACGAGTTCATAAACCAGCCCGATCGGACCAGAAGGGGGTAAACCCACCCCCAAAAATGGGTTTTTTTGAGTTTCCTACATATAAAATAACAATAATCCAATTTTGTTAGGAACATTGAATTCAGCTACAATACAAACAATTTAGTATTTTGAATCTTTACTCTAGGTCCATTGGTTACCAAGATCCTATGTCATACCAAGGATCACACAGGTGAATTGAAGGTTAGGTTAATGCTTGTACTGAATTAAAAATCTTCTAAAGAAGAATTCCTCAGTAGCAGAAATAAATAAGAAATTTGAAATCTGGAAGGGGTTGGTTAGGGAGCTTAAGTTACATGATAGCTGTGACTATTTGATGGCACCTGATCAATTTATTATTTTCCTCTTAAAAGTGTGTAGCTCTAAAAATAAATAATAGCTCAATTTTTTTCTTTGTTTGGCAGATCAATGTAACACTGAAAGAGCCGTCCAGCGAGGGAGACATAATCAAAGAGTTCCTCTATCATCAAGGGAGAGAGAAAATCCGGGAGAAACTTGATGAATATGTTGTGTCACTTAAGAAAGGTAAGATAAACTGCTTATAATAGGGGGAAAGATTCCTCCTCTTTTTAACAGAGTGTATCTAAATCTAACAACATTTTGTACTATTTCAAATCTCTGAACTCGCAGCTCTAATCTTTTTAATGACATTGAATAATATTCAACCTATTTTTGATCCTTTATGTTCTTTCTCATAAAATAAATTTTATAGGCCTGTATATATTTTTATTCTGAGTAGGTACTAGTAATTAATAATAATAATTATTATAAATCAATTCAGGACTAACAACAGTTTATTTACTAGTCTTGCAATTTTTTCAAATTTGCTATTTTACTATCCTGCCACCTATTGTAAATCCAATTTTCGACATGTCAAAATCATGAAGTGTTTGGCCTTTTTAGGTTCTGAATTACAGTAAGCTCTGTATGAATCTTATTAAAAAATTGAACATGTTATTGTCTTTTTTTTCAGAATTTTCAAAAGGGATGATCCTGCCCAAAAAAGGAGAAGAACAAAATTCTCAGGAAAAACAGATCTCAAATTTATCAAGTGGTTTTAACAAAAAGGTAATCAGCGTTGAACTGAAGTAATGCTTACCATATAAACCAGAAATTTTATTGATAACTAATTTTAATTTGTTATGTTCTTAAGTTTTGTACCGCATACATCTGTTACTGCAGTGTGTTTTTCATACCGGTGTTGTGGAGTTAATTTGAAAAGTTTCTGTGATTTATTGTAACTGCTGTTATTAGAGTTGAATAAAACTGTGATTGGAAATATTATTTATTTCCTTTACACACCTGCCATTTAACCTGCTTTTACTCTGGTACCAAAAACAAAATTCTTTTAGGTAGGCCTACAAAATAGTTTTTTCATTGCACTGAAAAGAAACTCTTTAAGTTGGACTTTCCAACCATCCAGACCATTTTTATTGAATGAAACCATCAGATTTTAGGAACACATGCTCGTCAAATTGAATTATGGTTGCCAGCCATTATCCTTATTTGTGAGTGTAATTTCTTTAAAAAATTATTGGCATTTCATCAAATGCTAGTTCTGGAAATCTCAGTATTATAATAAAAAGTATGAGCCTATTATATTTTGAATGTTAGGATAGAGAAATCCAGTTGATCAATATCCTACACAGAGATTACTCAATTACAAGAGATAACGGTTGGGTAAGTGGGGAGGGGGGGACAGTTTGGCAATTAACCTTGTAGGTTTTACCAGCCTGGAATGTCCAAGAGATTTTTAATTTATACATTATACCAGATGTTTGAACACAGTGTACTTGACACTGGAAATGAATTGGTTTTTACATTCACGTTTGAGCCAGAACATTTATGTAGTGCTTGTTGACTGAGCCTTGCTAATTAACATTTAATACTCTATGCGGTCTTCAGTCAGCTTGTTTCTTAACAGACGGCTGGGTTTGTAAACAACTAAGTGTCATGTTTTTGACTTATCTGCTTGTTTATTTTGTAGTTAACAGCAGCCAATGTGGCTAAATAATACATTTTTCGGAAAGAAAGTTAACATTTATACGTTGTTAGATTTTGTCCAGCCAATTAACCTGTTTTGTGCCAGAAATGAGTTATTTCAGACTTTGGAGGAAATCCTTGGAGCTGTTTTTGTGATAATTGTGCAAGCAAGCAAACATTGCTCATATAAGAGCATAGGATTATGGGGTGTAGCGAGCAATGTCCAATAAGGAGCAGCTTAATAAACCAGTATTTCTAAACAGATGATTTTATATAGTCACTGAAAGTCATCTTAAGTCCTTTTTAAAGGCTGACAAGTTATGTAACAAACGCTGACAAATGATTTAACAATTGCCTAAGTAAAACAAACATTTATAGCAGCGGCACTCATGCTTCGAAGTACAGTAGAATTTCATAAACTCAATAGTTCACTTGGGGGGGGGGGAGGGGGGGAGGAGTTCAGTGGGTCCGGTAACTGGAAACTCTGGATATCTTAGCTCTGCATCACTCTGAGAGCTTGTAATGTTTAGCATTAGGGACTACACAGTTCATGACTTATTTCCATTATCAAGTCATTCATTGTGTTTTTTTTTCTTGTAATTTATGTCTAAATATTCCTTTATAATGAGGTTAAGTATTAGCCAGTTTACAATTTAAAGCTATTTCTAAGAGTTTCTTTATCCTCCATGATGTAGCCTATTCTGGAAAACTAAATTCCCCAAATCAGACCGGACCAAAGGGGTTTGTGAGACCCTACTGTATGGTTCTTTTTTCACAAAGTAAACTGGTGTGCAAAATGTCTCTGAACCAGCAGATGCCATTTTGCTCCTGAGGTAGAATTCCTGTATCCTTGACATGTTAGCCTGAAAGTGCAAAGGCATAAAGATGTTTCCTTTAAAAAATATTTTACCGATTCAGCTGAAGATGATTCCAAATATTATTGAATTATTGTACAAGCAGAGTCTTCTGATACAGAGCGTAAAAAGCCAACAGTAATGACAGGAATTAAACCAGGAACTTTGATATTGATGTCCAGCTTTTCAACCACTTGACCATTGCTCCAAAGACCTTGTAAAGTAATAGTAAAAACTTTAAAAAACAGAAAAAGTGCGTAAGAAAGTGTGGTAATGAATGATTATTGATGATTTTGTGTGGTAGATTAAGGTCAAGGGCCTATACAGGATGTGTATTAGGAAGCTGTCCCTTACATCGTCTGAGGATAAAAAGAGTGTGCTTCAATATAGAATTTGCTATTTTCAAAATAAAGAAAATCATACAGTAATTGCTTTTAACATTTCATTTGCTAAAAGTAATAATATCCAACAATGGTGTAGTGTCGAAATTTCCATTGAGGGGACACTTAACATATTGAATTAACACTCAGCAACAAACGGGTTTTTTGAAAAAAAAATTGGGGGAACACCATTCCCTGACATTCCACATCCACAATACTTCTGACGTCCAAAGTCACTTTTATTCCGTAAGTAATACACTGGTGAACTAGCCTAGTTATTGATGGAACAGGTCAGATCAGGGTGTCTGGTAGTCCCCCAAACCTTTTAAGTCCTACAAAAGTTCATTTGAAAAAACACCATCCATAAGTCCTTTTTTGACCAATTTTTGCTATTCCAATTTTTACTGTTCATAAAAAAATTGTGATTAAAAAACAAATTTTGGATAGGAATTTTGGTGCCGTGAATGTTGTTAACTTTACTAGTTTTTGAAAAATCTTGAGAGATATTTATTGGAATATCAGATTATGACTAAACTGCTTAAAATTTTTGTTTTTCTATTGATTTACATGGTATTTTTTATAAACAGCACCATGCCAAGAAATGTTGCTGGGTCCTCCAAACGTTCTTTAGAGTCCTCCTTTTACTACATTTGGTGTGGTAGAAACCTTGCAGATGTAATAATCAGCTGTATATACAATATTCATCTTTGTTACAGGTTCAAGTAAACCAACAAACCAATAACACAACCGGTGCCAAGGGTGTCAAAATAGAGACTAGTACAGTGAAAATGACGGTCAACTTTCAATGCACCGGGACAGAGCTCTATAGGGCACTGACAGTTCCTGAGGTAAAAGACCACAATCAATATTTATGTTTATACGAGGGTCGAAAGAAAGTGAAGAACGTTTTGTCACCACATTTAGTCCTGTTGCCAAAATTCCACAACTGATAGTGCAGCCTAAACCCTCACTGCCGGTCTCAATTTGAGCACCAAGTCTCGTTGCCGACTGATAACACATTTTATTCTAACAGCGTCTCAAAATGGTGGTGTCTTTTGTGAACCAGGCCGAATGCGAATGAACTAATTGCAATAGTGTTTTGCTTTGTTAAATGATTACATTTACGCTGAATTTATATCTAAAGCAGATAAAAATTATTCTGAGTCTGTTGTGAGACCCTACGATAACTTGAGCTGCACAAAACAAGTGACTTAAAAAATCCCATCGCAGACAAGGATGTTCCTGATCCATGACGATGCGACACCCGCCCTTATGCAGCAGCAGCAACTTCACAGAACTTCGCCTCCTAAAGAGGAATAATTTTTTCTGGCAAAGCCTGTGAAATTCATATTTGGTCCTTTGTGACTGACTTTTTTTAATTAAGGGATGTGTTATGCAGGAAATTGTTGGCAAATCGCAAGGAATTGAAAGAAATAACATTGTCAGGTTATATGGTGAGATTTTCAGTGGACACTGCTGTTTGAAACCCTGCAAGAATTAAACATGTGATTGGTTGGCTACAAGACTTGGCTCAAATTGAAATCAGAAGTGGAGATTTAGGCCACACTATCAGTCACAGAGCTAGGACAACAGGGCCAGATGTAGTAACTAAACGTTCTTTACATTATGGATAACTCTTGTAGATTTTATTAGATGTTTATCCCGTTCTCTCTTGCTTGGCACATCTAAGGTCAATAGGTTAGGCCACAGGTGGCTATAGGTCAGCATTTTTTCGACTATGGGACTGATAATTCTTCTGTTCTTACTAAAATTTGTTGGGCATTTGGATGTCAAATCATGAGCAACTATATTGGTGAATCCAGCTTTGCCCGGGAAATAATAAGAGCTGCAATCTACAACATGTGCATCCACAGTTAACCCGTAGAACAATTTAAATAAACCATGTCAATGTTAAGTTATAAGCAAAGTGAATTTAGTTTGAAGCAATGTCGATGGATAGCTCTTCCTCCGCTGTTTTAAAAATTCTACCCTCTACTGGACTTGTGTTGCTTATTCTTAAAATTCAGAGATGTAATACATACCAAATAGATTTCAAATTATCTTTATTTTATACCTAAAACTTCAAAATCTCTCCAGCCATTAGTGGGTTATGATTTTGAAGAAAAACCCCCAAACATAGAAATAATTGTTAATCCTAAAATATGTTTTTTTAAGGAAGGTTAGCATAAGTTATAAGACAGGAAAAATGATTAAAATATTAATTGTTTCACTGTGTTATTTCTTATTTGCAGATGGTGATGGCTTTTACAAATGGACCTGTGAAGTTAGAAACTAAAAAATTAGGAAAGTTTGAGCTTTTCGGTGGAAATATCCATGGGGAGTTTGTTGAACTGGTAAATATTCTTTAGGTTATTTTTATGCATTGCTTACATACCTTCCTCATTGCTGACCAAATCGTAACACCAGCTTTAGTTCCAAATTATGTTTAGAGCATATCCACACTTCAAAACACTAAAAACATAATCCAACTGAAACCTCACGTTTGTTAAATTATTTAATAACAACCTGGATTGTTTAATAAGTTATTTTACTGAGGATTAAGTTTGCAGTGCATGAAACTTTATTAAATAGCTTCCAAAAGTAGAAAATCTCATCCTTAAATTCCATAATAAGCTGTAAAAACATTGGAAGATGAGTATTAAATTTTGGTGGCCTTTTTACCTCTGGCTTTTCTATATACATGAATGAGATGAATTCCTATAAAACGTTTGAAACCCATATATATATATATATATATATATATATATATGTGTGGTGTGTGTGTGTGTGTGTGTGTGTGTGTGTGTGTTTAGAAACTAGGTTAATTCAAACTGAGTTAAAATAGAGCATTAAAATCAGTTCTTGAATTAAAATTGCCCATCAAGTATTTTTTTTTAAATCATCAGTATAAGATTATATTCTTATTACATCATTCCTTGCCCATTAATACCCCGCCATAGTAGTGAAGAGCACTCAGTCAGCCTTGTTATACGCAGGAGGAAGACAAGAAAATCGTGCAGAGGTGGCGGTCCAAGAGATGGCCGGACGAACACTACTCCACGGTGACTATGGAGATCGACCAGAAGCAAGACCACACTGAGCTCACACTAACGCAGACTTCAGTGCCTAAGAGGTAAACAAAAACTTAAAAAGACTCCTTTTTAAACTGTGTGTTTGCAGATCTTGATTTTTAGAGGGTTTTATCTTATTAGGCCAAATGTGTGTAGCCTCCAGCTAGAAATACAGGGGTACTGACAATTTTGAGGATGGTGGCCTCATTTTCCAACCTGAAACACATTTGATATGGTAGGGTATCACAATCGTAGTAAACATCATGTAAGGAAGTCTTGGTGAAACTTGATTATAATATTATTTCAAATTTATTCAAAAATATCTGAGAGGAAAGAACAAAATAATTTATTTAGCTGTTTCGAATGGCCATACTTTGAGCCTCAAAGAAATATCAATGAGTGTAAGTCTACACATTAAAATATGGGAATCTTAATTAGATTAATTTGCTTGAGACTAGATAGTGACTTAGAGATATGTTTTTTGTTGACAAAGCTTATCAGGGTGGCTTGCTCACAAATCAAGTTTTAATTAGATAACAATTTTACTTGATATTACGTTAATTTCATTGTTTTAACATTTGAGTTAAATGTAAACTAATCAAACATGAACACTAGGTAATTAGAATTTGTAACATGGTTTAAATTTAAGGGTTGCACAGAAATTAACCTCTGCTCTTGCATAGCTCATGAAGTTGCCAGCTGTAATGCTGTAATTGTAGACATCTGCCTGTGTAGCACAGGACGTCCAGAAAGTAAAACGTAAAACGTTTGGTCACTACATCTAGCCATTTTGTCTAATCTCTGCAACTGATAGTACTGCCTAAACCTCCACTCCAGATCTCAATTTGAGCCAAGTCTTGTTACTGACTGATCATGCTTTCTATTATTCATCACATAAAAATGTTAGTGTCCTTTCAAAATCCCGCCAAGTAGATTTTACCCGGCTATATTGCTTCTTTCAGTTCCTTATGATTTGCGAACACTTTTCTGCCTAAAAATTCCCTTAATTTGTAAAAAAAGGTAATTCATGGGGCTGAATAATACAGTATTTGTCTGAAAATTTTCCATTTTAAGCAGCAAAGTTCTATGAATTTTTCACCATGATTTTAATATTTCCATTTCACAGATCGATCTAGATAATGTGAGGTCTGGAAAGGAGTGAAGTTCACTGTGGAGCAAACTTTTTAAGACACAATTTTTCTGATGCAAAACATTATTGCAATCAGTCAGTTCATGTGCATTTCGTCGGATTCACTATGGTCTCCACTATTTTGAAATGCTGTAAGAAAGAAATGCGTGATCGGTCGGCAACAAGACTTGGCCCATATTGAAACCAAGAGTGGATGTTAAGACCGCTCACTCAGTCACGGTGTTAGGGCAACAGGACTAGATTTAGTCCCAAAACGTTGTTTACTTCCTGTAGTTCCCTCACATTTGCCATTTTTTTGCAATCCCGGATCACTTCCAGCAGTGATTTAAAAGTCCTCCGCTTGTTGAAATCGGTTTTACAGTCAGTATGAATGTTTTGCAGCGACGCGGAGGCCACGCGGGAGAACTGGACCCGGTACTACTGGGACCCGATCAAGCGGACCTTTAGCTTCGGCTCCTTCCTGTGATAACTTCGGCCGATAGCAGTAAGAGAGCTCCATCTACGATTTATTGGCAGTGTAAAATTCAATTTACACAAAAACATCAGGAGGTTACTGTAATATAATTGATTATTGATTAAAGTCGTTTAGGAAAATCACAGTCAGTTTATTTATTTATTATCGGTTAGGTTGAAAAAGCTTTTTTTAACAATCAGAGACCCTGTACAATCTCGGTTGGGTCTACCAGATAAACTGTTGTGTCATTTTGTGACTAAGAATACTCATGTGACCTAGCAGTTATGAAGTAAAGAAAAAAACCTCAACAAAATTTCCCTAGATGTTTCAAAAATTAAAAAATGAACTATTAATACATCATTTTTATAGATGTTTAAATTTTAAATGTTGGAATTTTATTTTGTATCTTTTTTTTAGCGGGGTTTTGTGAGTTGGTAGCACATTATTTGTGATCAGGCCTTTGGTTTTTTGAAGACCATGTATACAAAGCTTAAGGTACCAGAAATGTACTAGAGAGTTAATCTTTAAGTTTTAATTCTCTCCATTTTCAGTTGTAGTGTTATTTTCTTTTTGCTTATCTACATAATATTATTGATATTTTTCTTTTTGAATCCAAGATCTTATAATGTAATGTTAAAAGTGTTAACATTGTTTACAGTTGTCGGTGGCATTCACCAATGGACATTACTTTGTACTGCTCGGTATTATCCCGATTTTAGAAACCTTCTGAGAAGCATAAACAAATTTATTGTTGTAGGTTAATTTTTTATGACAATGTCATGATTGTAAAACAAAATGTATTTATTATAATTTTTTATTAGGCCTACAATACTTATTCTGTGACAGTTCACACCATTTAAAGGTGCTCTTGAAATTTATTTGACCAGTAGCATAATTTTTTTGGTGGGGGAATGTTATTGTCGATAAATATACCTTAAAGGGGGTTCGTAATTGCTGAGTGTGCTTAAGGGGGTTTGTAATACCCCTCAGCATAAGTGAGTCTTGGTCTTCCCCTTGAAAATCCTGAAAAAATAAAACTGTTAACTCAGATTTTTAGACAGTCTAGGGGCATACAGTATAACTCTGGA
This sequence comes from Flexamia atlantica, assembly GCA_035578135.1. Classification (NCBI taxonomy): domain Eukaryota; kingdom Metazoa; phylum Arthropoda; class Insecta; order Hemiptera; family Cicadellidae; genus Flexamia; species Flexamia atlantica. Next base: position 9,677,926 of record JAQJVK010000012.1, on the reverse strand, counting down.
AATTCAAACTGATTTGATACTGGCCCCTTGTCAAATTCCAGAAAACTTTGAATATACGGGGATTTTAATCAAATCCGCTTTACTCGACAAAATAATTTTTTTTTTGCAAAGTTACTCTCATCTTTTACAAGTACGGTATACATACATACGTGCAAATTATTTTTATTGATATTCGTGACATTTCACAGAACAGAGTTATACACTTCCGTTGTACGCCTGCAATCTATAAATATATGTGATAGTTTTCACGCCCGTTTTCAAGTTTCACAAAGTTAAATGTGGCATTTACCCTTGATTGTAAAATTAAAATAAGGTATTTTTCTACCGAAAATCTTAACCCACGATCAGTAAATAACGATCCTGTTCTGATAGTTTTCCTAAGTAAAAGTAAACCCCGCCAAAAATTTCAATTTCATATTTTCTCAACAATTTCTGAACCTGCCCATTGTTGATTTAAATTGAAGTAAAATTTTTAAAAAATAGATTTGGATTTTAATTTTTGTTTTTTTAATTCAGTTAGGAAAATCAACTGGTGGTGAAACCCACGTACGTATAATTTATTATATCCTGTCGTTTTTTCCCCTATAATTTCAGGGCCTTTCATTCCCCCCTTGGGTACACTGCTAAATCTAGCCAAATCCACAATATTATTAATCCAGACATTCTTACTGTCTGCCATAATTGATTATTCATCTTTCATATTTATTTTTCTTCTTCAAAAGTTTATATTTTTCTTTTTTTTATTGTTATTTTTATCAAAGGAGTACCATATGAATGCTGTGTTTTTCACAATCAGGGGTTGAAGCATTTTTACAATGGCATCATTGTATTCATAATCAAATTACTGAAACACTAAATTTAAAAATGTTGTTATTTTTAGTTTCTGGTCTTTAAATGTTTAAATAACAAAGTATACCATCACTAATTGATTTATATTCAGCCGTATTTTTACTTAATTTGATGATTGTTAATCATTTATTTCTTGTTTAAAAAGTATGTGTGTAACCAAATTAAAAGTAAAAAGATTTTTATTACTTTATAATTTTGGTGTTTATTATATTCCTTTTCGCCAAAAAAGTACCACCTTGCACCTTGCAGTTAAGGCCACAATCTACATACTTTGTTTGCAATCGTTCTTTGTGAAATATAGAAAGCATAAACTTTTGAACTTCAATGTTCCCCTCCGGCTCACAGCTACCATCCTGGCCGGATTAACAAATTGAGTAATGAAGTGAGTTGTTCCTTTTTTATTTTAGGAAGATTATCAAAATGTTCTGTGATTTCATAATCGTCGACAACTTGCTATGGAATCTTTAACCTGATCATGAAATACTGAATTTCTATTTGGGGAACTTTTTTCACTGGAATGTTTACATTACACAAAACCAGTTTGAGGATTATATTGGAGAATCCACAGAAATATTCATGCGAGACCCTATTTGAAATTAATAAAAACAATGAACATTCCTTAATCTAGATATTAATATGTGAGAAGTTTTCTTTTCGGAGTCATAACTCCACGGCAGGATGGATTTTTTAATGTTTAATGTTTAATGGAGCTTTGCGGCACGGGCTTAGAGCTGTTTTTGTACCACCATGTTGCACAAAAAAAAATGTTTTGAAATTCATTATATTTTGCTTATTTATTTTGCATATACCTTAAAACAACTCAATATCACTATTTTTTCACATTTAATATTTATTTATTACGTTGGAGGGTGACGCAGCTTCTGCATCACTATGCACACCGGAACCTTCCCTTGAGCAAATTTTGCATCACTATGCAAACCGATGTCATTTCCCATGGAATAAATGCACCTTGAATATACGTTGTGAAAGGCTTCCGTGGTCTTCATACACATATGGAGAATCCTGGTCTTCGGGCGATGACCACGATGGCGACGAGTTGGAGGTTGCCGACGTTTCGGACGCGTAGCAGCAGTCCATTATCAAGGCGAATTCCTACACTCATTCACTGGCCGGCGGGCCCTCTGCCTCAGGTTATATAGGCTCGGGGGTGGGGGAGAGTTGTTTACACCTCCCGTTGTTTTCCCGGAAGGCGCGGCTGACCTGGAGCTTTCTCGAACACATTCGCATCTTAGCTTTTCTATAAGGGGAATCCATGTACAACTAAGCTCCATCCCGTTATCTCTATTGAAATTATTACGATGTTTTCTGATTTCTAGGGCTTCCAGAACCTTCCTCTCAAAATAATTATTACTTGTAGCTAAGATTTGAATTTCATCGAAATAAATGTCGTGTCTAGTCATGGTGGCATGTTCGGCAACTGCAGATGTGTTGGTATCTAAATTTCTTGTACTTCTTATATGTTCTTTAACTCTTGTCGAAATTAAACGTCCTGTTTCCCCTACATAACATTTCCCACAACTGCATTTAATATGGTAGACGCCAGATTTGCTAAGAGGAATGCGGTCCTTTATCGGTCTTAATACTTGCTGTATTTTTATGTAAGGCTTGAAAATTGTTTTTATTTCATATTTACGTAATATATTACTGATTTTGTCAGTGGTTCCTTGAATATATGGTAGGAAGGCGCGTTTATCATTTAGAGGATTTTCAGTTGTATTATTACTATTTAAATTTAGCTTCCTTTTTTGCTTGTCAATTGCTCGTAAAATGTTCTGTTACGAACATTTTACGAGCAATTGACAAGCAAAAAAGGAAGCTAAATTTAAATAGTAATAATACAACTGAAAATCCTCTAAATGATAAACGCGCCTTCCTACCATATATTCAAGGAACCACTGACAAAATCAGTAATATATTACGTAAATATGAAATAAAAACAATTTTCAAGCCTTACATAAAAATACAGCAAGTATTAAGACCGATAAAGGACCGCATTCCTCTTAGCAAATCTGGCGTCTACCATATTAAATGCAGTTGTGGGAAATGTTATGTAGGGGAAACAGGACGTTTAATTTCGACAAGAGTTAAAGAACATATAAGAAGTACAAGAAATTTAGATACCAACACATCTGCAGTTGCCGAACATGCCACCATGACTAGACACGACATTTATTTCGATGAAATTCAAATCTTAGCTACAAGTAATAATTATTTTGAGAGGAAGGTTCTGGAAGCCCTAGAAATCAGAAAACATCGTAATAATTTCAATAGAGATAACGGGATGGAGCTTAGTTGTACATGGATTCCCCTTATAGAAAAGCTAAGATGCGAATGTGTTCGAGAAAGCTCCAGGTCAGCCGCGCCTTCCGGGAAAACAACGGGAGGTGTAAACAACTCTCCCCCACCCCCGAGCCTATATAACCTGAGGCAGAGGGCCCGCCGGCCAGTGAATGAGTGTAGGAATTCGCCTTGATAATGGACTGCTGCTACGCGTCCGAAACGTCGGCAACCTCCAACTCGTCGCCATCGTGGTCATCGCCCGAAGACCAGGATTCTCCATATGTGCACCTTGAATATGTTCAAATAAGAAACAATTTAGTAATTAGTAAAATGGTAAATAAAAATTGAACACATAAACCAATTCTTTGTTAGAAATTCATTGTTGGTGATGGAGATTTTATATTTTGATTTGGATTTTTGCGGACATTTGCCATCACTGATTAGTAAAAAACAAGTTTCACGACGTTTTGGGATCTGGAATCTGATCCCATCTTCAGGTGGAACAAAACCTAGAACATAACAAGATTAGTAACACAAGCCAGGATAACCTGGGCAAAAAGCAGAAATAAAACAGAGAACTGTAAAAGCAGTCACAAAAACACTATGCTAGAAAAAACAATAACACAAAATAACACAGAAATCACGATTATCAAGAAACACCAGTCAGGAGAGACCATTTTTTCAAAAGAAAACTAATTGAAGCTTCATACATAAAACTAGCAGACCAACCAATCAGTCAATCTTCACTTGAAATAAGGCCAGTATGGCTACCAATATTAAACAAAGAGTTGAAAGACAGAGAAAATAAAGTGTCAGCAAATTGGGTAATTACTAACAATTCTGTTCAAAATTCTCACACCATGTTCACCCGTAGCAAGGACAAGGGGCAAAATCAGGTTAAAAATTAACTAAAAAAACACAAACAGACACACGGAATTTGCATATCACATGTCTTTGTCTCAGGTTTTTGCCAATGGTAGCGCGCCGTGATTTAGTTGGCTGTTGCCGCCGCCATTTCCGTCGCCGCAGCCATTTCCTTTCCTCCCACCAGTCTCAGCTCAGCTCTGATTGGGTGTGGACGTGCTCTCTCCTGACTGGCGTTTCTTGATACTTGTGATTTCTGTGTTATTTTGTGTTAACGCACAACTGTTTGGTGTGGGCACTTGATATTTGCTGTCATAAGATTGGGTGTAAATTTATTTTCTTTTTAGCACAGTGTTTTTGTTACTGCTTTTACAGTTCTCTGTTTTTAGCTGTGCTTTTTGTCCAGGTGCAAAAAGCAGTCTACCCAGTTCTGGTAGAATCAGACTGGGTGATCTATTAGGGAAGAAAAAGAAGGCAATGCAGTTTTTGCATCACTGTGCAGCAACAGTTACATTTTAGGTGTTGCAAAAAATGCTTCACTATGCCGCAAAGAGTTGCCAAACTAAAGGCATTTTCTCATAGATTTGCCAACAGGTCTCAGAATTGTAAGAACAGGCTTCACCTTAGTTCAATAAAGGTCTGAAGTTTTGGAACAGTGGTGCTATCCAGCAACATTGGACCAAACTCAATTCACTTGGTTGTTTACAAATAATCATATGGTCTTTGTTAGATATAATTTCAGAAACCAACCACAGATTGCAGCACTTATTATTTCCCATGCAAAGCCGGGTCACCGTCTAGTATATATTAATGTATACTATTTGGTAAAACCAATATAAAATATAGTATTTTGAAATAAATCAAAATTCCAGTTCACATAAGCCAGTCAAATCTTACTGAAATCCAGTCCATTATCTATTATCTGATGTCCAATCCATCCGTAAAGTTCAATTGAATGGTGGAACATCAGATTAATTAAAGAGAGAAAAGGATTTAAAAGAATTTTAAAAAGCCCTTGCTAGAAACAAAAATGCAATAGTATATTCCATTACAAGGACCTAAAGTGACGCTTATCGTACAAGGTCAAGTTTTACAACCGAGGCTGTAAGCCGAGGTTGAAAAATGACCGAGTAACAAAAAGCAGCTTTAGGTCCATGTGATGAACTATATTTTTCGTTATATTGCTCAATACAATACGTAAGCTACTAAATAAAACCAAAATGTTACAGCTTGTTTGCCTTCAAAAGATGCCGCCATCTTGTTCTTGCTATTTGAAGCAATCAGCTTGTCTGTTTCATTTGTGTTAGGGTAAACTGACAACAATGAACAACTATCGACGTATCGAACGCATGTAATGAGCGAGTTTCACAAATTGATTAAACTGACAACAATGAATGTTTCGATAATAACGATGAATGTTTCTATTATTTGTAATCGAATGAATATTGTTCGATTATTACAACGTACTCGGCACTTTTTGACCTTTTTAGTCCTAGGATTAAAAAGAGTCAGCTGGTATCGAGTACATCAGCTTTTAATTCCTAGGAATAAAAATAGTGTACTTAGGTCCGGAAAACATGCATTAAAATCATCTGTTTTTGAAGCAGTATAACGAAAAAGAGGTTAAGAATTAAAAGGAACAGATGGGATTAAAAATGAAGATATTTGCTGTTGCAAATAATGTGATTGGATACTGAATGCTATATTTACTTTTTCTCGTGTGAAGTGAATAATTCTTGCTCAGGACTGCACAAAGTGAAACCTTTATTGTTTTGCAAAAAAAATATTAGCCTGTCAATTTGTTTGATAACTGTCTTTTTTATTGCATTAAATAATCTTATTTATACTACATGTCATACAATTAATTTCGAGCTCCAAAATAACTTGTGCAGTTATTTCCTCACATAATAGAAGCAAATTACCAGCTGTCGAGTAACTTTGAAGGTCGCATTTACTTGGTGTTGGGTACAGTAGTTTTCCTTACCCCCTTATCCTATACTCTTGTATGATTAATGTTATCGTGCATGCTTGCTGGTATGTTTGCTTGCTTGCTTGTTTGCACAACTATCTCAAAAAACGGCTCCAAGGATTTTCTTCAGATTTTGGAAATAAGAATTTATCACTAAAAAACATGATCTATGCAGATTACTTGGCCAGAGAAAATCTAATAACGTAATAAAATGAATTTTAAAGCCGTAACATTTTAACATTGGCCTTATGAGTTGCCATGATAACAATGAAATAAACAAGGAAACTGTAAACAAATCAAGTAATCATAACATCCGTTTGCAATCTACAGTCACTTATAGGAAAATACAGAGTGTGGAATAAAGATTGCATGGAGAAATAAAAAAGTGAACTTTTACATCAATATTTTTGAATTTTTTTATAAAATTGGATGAACTGGTAAATATGAATTAATACTGAGCAAGGCTCGGTCCACCAGGTACTGGTGGTCTTTGGATAGGGTATGACATAATTCCCAGAAGCAATAATCGTCTAATGAACTGATGGGAGAGGTATGTTCTGAATAGTTCTTTTTAACTAATTAAAACAATAATTTAGTCTTAAATTTTTATTCACCTCCATTTTATCCTCTACTACAATCAGTGTACAAAGCAGTGTTGAAAAGCAACTATCACAACTTCTCTTGATTCTTGACATAGCATTTGAAAAACTTTTCCCCATATTATATCATTTCTGTATCATCCTCAGTGATGAAATTGTCAGTGTAATATTTCTGATTTAATGCCGACTCAATTGTAGACATCAGTTTCTTATCCGTGCAGAGACTCGAATCGACCTTTTCCACGCCTTTGAAGTGGTGTCGAGCGATGATGTGCCTTTGGTGGACCAACATGATCAGTCGGGGAGTGTAGAACTGGTAGACGTCGGGTATACAGCGGTGGTACTGCGCTTCGGCCGTAGTCAGGAGGATTGTATTCCACGGGGACCACTCTTCGTCCCTCCGCCACCTGTCGTCACATAGATAATATTGAGGCACTTTTCACAAACAACGGTAAAAGCTGTGATTATAAAGAAAAAATAGGTGGTAACAGCGTTAAATTTTTAAACAAAAACATTTAACATACTTCACAAAAATTAGCACATTCTGGTAAAGAATTTCAGTATTAAAGAAATTTAAAATACTTTTTTATCCTCCCTTTTGCACTCATGGTTTTGACGTTTTAAAAATGAAATCACTTTCATAACTGTGTATCATATAACAGCCCAGTGGAAGCTAAAATGTTCCATTCCAGGGATAAAGTTGACAATGAAATACCTGACGTGGCACAGAGCGGCCAGGTCACTGCACTGGCTGATGGTGCTGTGGCCGTGCCAGATCTTGGTGGTGAGATACGCCATGCCCGGCGGCTGCAGCAGGAACGACACCGCACTCTCGCTGCACTCCTCCATCTCGTCTTGGCGAACCTGGGCAGTTGATGAAATTTTTAGAAAAAACCGAACCGGTTGTTAAAATAATCGGTGGACACGCGCAGCTCAGCAGCTGCTAACCCTTGAGCGGGCGCTTCACCGGTAAAACGACAGAGGGCGCATGGGGAGGTTTACTCTACAACACTAAATCCCACAAACCATTTTACTTTTAAACCTTGACAAACTTCATTAGGAATCACATTTCATAGTTGATACCATTAATTATTTAACTTAATAGGTGTAATATTTCAATTGAATATGAGTAATTTTTTAGTATAAAATAGGTATCACTGTCTGTGTTATGGCAGAGGGCACTCCGCAAACTAACACGGCATCTCTGAATTGCAAATACCAAGGTACCAAGGGGGGGGGGTGGGGGGTATAAATAGCTTTAGAGGATTCCTGGAATGAGGTACAGAGCTGGACACGACTGTTGAATGCCTGTTTATTTTAATAAAAAAACACGTGCAGAGGAAAACTCCGCATGTGCTCGCTTGAGGGCTAAGTAAACAAATAATTATAAATAAAAAACCAATGTAAATGTTATTCAGCCCTTTTCTTTGTATTTTGCAAAGTATTTGGGAAAATTTTATTTTCTTTGAATTTTCTCACTAAGACCTCACATTCAAGAATGGGGTTTATGGGTGTCAAGCTTACGATTTTCTCAAAAGTTCTGGGGGTTTTATATACAGATAGGCACACCGACCTTTGACACTAAATCGGTCATGGGTGTTAACAAAACCATTGACTTTGTATATCAATACAGAAAAGTCAAGGGCAAAACCCTCCAACTGCTCCATAAACTGCTCTGTTTTCAGACTGATAAAACTGTTTAAAATGATTCATAATATTATAAAATAATATATGTTTAAGAAAATAGTATTAATATGCCACCATAATCAAAACTCTTATTCAGCCATTTTAACAGGCCTTGTACCCTATTATTTAAGGCCCAAAGATGACAAGTACAGTATTGTGTCTCCTTAAATCGGTTTGATTATTTTTAAAAATCAGTGAAATCATTATTTAATAGCCCACGGCAAAATAAAACTGTTTTGCCTTCCGCTCTCAAACATAGTTAGTTATCATGGGTTGTATTATCCGTGAACTAATCAACATGAAATTTATGTTCCTACTAAGATAACAAAGGTATAGTGTGGCACATTGTTGCCGTATGAGGCCAGGAAGAGCAGCTAACAAGGGGCTCAGTCACTCTACTGTTAATTCTTTGGCTCGAGTCAACGCTGCCGGGGCAACATCAAGTTACGTCACTGGGTTGTAGCCGTTGTTACATAATCTCACTGAATCTACAATTTTTCAAGCCTTCTGTTGCTGTTTTTTTTTTCAAAAGTGAGATAGTTGGGTAAAATCTTATGTATTTAAAATCTACATTAATAGAGGAATCTCCAGAAAGGAGATTCTAGCGTAAAACCATATATATTTTTAATCTGCGTTGATAAGAAAATCTGGAAGTTTATAAATATTTATTTTATGATATTCAAAATGTAGTTATAACAATATAATGGTTATTTACAACATTATAGCAGATATAACAGCAGTTATCAAAAGCCGAAGGATGAGATGGGCAGGACACGTGGCAAGGAGGCTGGGAGGAATCCTCCTCGAGGAAGTGTTAGAGGGGGAGACCAGCAGGTAGGAAGACTAAAACTGCGTTGGCATGACCAAATAATGAAAGACCTTCGAAGCAAGGACCTTCTATGGGAGCAAGCTTAGGATAGAGGACAGTGAAGGTAGATTGCTGCGGAGGCCAAAAACCCAATTCAGTTTGAACAGGGCTCAATTTCTAAAGAAAAAAATACCAGAGCTATAACACACCGGGGGCTGTGGGGTATGAAATACCCCCACAGCAGAACAAAGGCGCATCTGACTTGTCCAAACATTTGATGAGTTACTTCTGCATGAGGCCTTATAACAATGACGTAGAAACGAGTTATGCCGAACGCACCCAGTACATGCTTGTATTGGTCTAGATCGGATTCACCCTTGATCGACGATAGTGAACACCCACCATCGCTCGCCAAAGCCGATCTCGAGTTTGTTAAGTGATCAGTATCCAGAATAGAGGTTAAAAAAGCTACCGCCAATTACTGTGCGTGCAACTAAGTAAAGGAAAATAGAATTGTCAAGTTGACTCAAGTACACCTACCTACTTCTGAAATTGAAAAGGGTTGTACACTTTTACTAAAATCGTTTTATTAACAGTATTAATGAATAACATGGTCAGGAAAAAAGGTCCGGAGCCACATCAGTGAATTGAGAAGTTGTGCTCCGGTAAGGTAAGTACAAATGATTCAGTAAGGTAAGTTATTTAAGCACTCTAATCATTGCGACATAGATCGAGATAGATGTTGTTCGGCTTCCTTCTTATTTTGTCAGGTAAGTTTGGTCTGATAGAAACTTGCAGCTAATGTAATTAACTTGACAGCATACTACACAGAAACATCTGTTTTCTGTGCTTTCTCTTTGCCAGAAAGTTACTCTTTGCAGTGCACAGTAAATTTATTGTGCACTAGGAAATGGAAAAAACAGATAATAATGGAAGTTAACAATCAAAATAATTATAGCTGATTGCATTAAACCAACGTATAATGCATGTTTATTGATTACTTGTTTGTGTTGCAAATGTTTGTTTGTTTATTATAATAAGAATTGAGGAATTGCTTATTATTGTAAGAGTTAGGTTTGAAGAACTGAGAAACGTAATACTTATGCAAGGAATAGGTTATATTAAAAAATTTTTTTTTTCTGAGTAGTATGATATAAAGTATCGTACAACACACGCCCTGTTAGTTTTACCATACTCGCATGAAAATCCCGCACTTGCCTAGCAGCTTGCGCGGGAACTATCATGCTTGCACGGTAAAATAGTACTTACGGGGCTGGTAACGTAAAATACTATTTCACTTTATTTTTGTCTTTTTTTCTAGCGTATTCAGTATGGCCAGTAATCATGTTCAACAGGAGGGGCGATGTTGAGACTCGCAAGTCTTGTGCTGGGTACTGGGTGTGCCGCTGCACTAGCATAACTTGATCACTTAATGTAATAGTAAATTTTCGGGACAAATACAATTATATAATAAACGGAATCAGGAAACTGACACATACTTTCTCCCTTAAAGTAATTTAAAACCAGAAAACTTATTAATTAAATAAAACAGATCAACCATTGATCATCTCACAAATAAATGCCAAATTTTATCAAATTCAGTTAGCAATTAACAGAGATGTCGTTTTTTTAAATATTAGCCATAAGAATGAGATTGGACAACGTACTGTGTTTACCACCAAACTAAAATATCAATTATTTCGGCAACTAGTTGAAATAGGCTAATAATTCAAACTACTAGATTATTTATTTTTTCAAGCCAAATTTAATGGTTGCACGTATACTTTCTTTAGAGGTTTCGGATTTTGTGAAATTTGAAAAATACTAATGTTTTAACACTTAAACCCCAATAACTTCTGAACCTGAATTTTTACAGACATGCAGGTGGTGTCATTTTGTTTGTTGTCATCTTAAACTCTATAAACCGTGAAGTTTTTATAAAAGTCGTTAGAGCCGTTTTTGAAAAATTTGGATTTTTGTCATTTTTTATGAGTTTTTATGGGAGAAATACGATCAAAAATTAACAAATTAAAAAAATGTGATATCATTTTATACCTACATGCCGAATTCATGAAAATCGGACCATTGGTGTCGTCTCTAGTTTTTTTACATACATCCACATACACACGGACGGACGGACAGACACCACTCCAAAAGCCACTTTTTTGGAGTCAGGGAGCACTAAAACAAATATATCCACTAACAACTCAAATTCAAAAATTTTGACGAAAACAATACTTTCAAAAGCAAAATACTATGTGGGGAATGAGTGAGTAGGTTTCCTGCCACAGGAATATGAAAATTGATTGTTTAAGCAAATAATCAACTGCTTCAATAACTAAAAGAAGCCATACAGGTCTAACAAGTATTATCAAGATATGCATGTAGGAAGGTAAGGAAATAGGAAGAAGTAGACTTTTTATTCACCTCCTATTTGATCATCATTGGAAAGGAGTGCGCAGGATTGCTGCTCGACTCAGAAATGTAGGAATGGGGGGTTTCATGCTATTATTCTGAAGATGTCAACTGTTTGAAGCCACATACCAAGTTTTATTTGGATATTGTATGTTGAGAAGTAAACGAGATATAACATTTTGTTTTTGCCCTACGATGGTGGTTATGGGGTGGCTTAGGGCTGGTTTCAACCCAATGACGTCACACTACGGCATCTGCTTACTAGCTGCTGTCCCCTGCCCTGTTTGTTACAAACCTGATATAGGAGCTTCTTGTAAGGAGCCAGGTCTATGTGTATGCTTCCTATGCTGTACATCCAATCACATGATGTACAAACAGAGAAGCTGGTCATCTTTAAGTGAACTGGGAACTTGGAAGGAGGAACCAATTCCCCACAGCGGATGCACCTAAATTTCTGCCGTATTGAATGCGGTAAATTGCCTTTCTGATATTTAGCAGCATTAGGATTGAACTCCGGTTGCTTGACGAAGTTCATGTATAATTGCTCAATTCTCATCCTTAGCCCTTTTAAGTCTTTGTTACGCATACCCATAGTCATCAAAGTTATTTCACGATCCACTAGGGACACTATTTCACTGGCGTATTCGTATGAAGCATAATCGACGGCAAACATTTTTCTGAAAGAACTGAGGAAACCAATTCTATCCTTGGCTTTTACTTGCTCTTTGATAAGTTCAGAGTAAATTTCCTTTAGCTCTCTCGCCCTCTGATTGTCAAGATCAGCCAAGGATACCAAATTCCCACTTTTATTTCTGAATATTTTTGGACGACAAGCTTTATCGAGGAATCTTATATCTTCTTTCTTTAAAGCTTCTTTTTTCTGTTCAATTTTAAGTTTTTCAATAGCATAGAGTCCTTTTATTTCTTTCATCAACAAATAGTACGTAAATGCTTTCCTCGAGGGTTCAGTCATGTTTACCTTGAAGCTTTTCCCCTTTGCTTTCAACCACAACCCCAAACTCAAATAGAACCAGTAAAAATTATCCCTTTTTGAAGGATAAACTGCCCCTACTATGATTAATCTTTCTTTACGTGCGTGTTCTAAAGCCACTTCTTCCATTATCTTTTTTTTATTTTCATGCTGCTGTTTCGATTTGCTTAAAATGTCAAAAAACCACTTTCTTCTACAGAATAATCGCCAAGCTCTCTGAATCACTATAACTGACTCGAGTTGTAGCTTTGATTCACGGCGTTGTTTGTAAGTTCTGGGCACGACAATCTTGTCGTGATCGGACGGGATGTAAAGGTCGGCCCGCGCCATCTGAGTGCCCCGGCTCACGAGTGTCAAGGTGTCTGTCGTCTTCTGACTGGCTGTCTGCGTGTCTCTATGAAACCGTACCACTCCAGTCCCCTCTCGAGGCATTGTCTGGGCTAAGGCATGATGATATTCCTTTCCGTTCAATTTATTGCGGTACCCACCGAGCCACTTTTTTTCGAGTGCCTGGTCCTCTATTATTACTGTTACGTTTTCAAACTCCCCGTACTGTGGATGTACAGTGATAACTTCTACTGAGGGAATATTCTCTTTAAACTTTTCCATTCCATGTTGTAAGTTTATAAAATTTAGCTCTATTTCTATCGGAACCAAAGGATTTTCTACTAGCTTATCCAAGCACATTGAGTTATCTGGCACTTGGTTTCTCCAAATGAGCATAAATTCTTCTTCATTCGTATCCAAAACATCAGCAAGTCTCTCCTTCATTGATTTGACAGTCATTTGCTTTCTGAAAACTGACCTAAATCTCTTGTTCAAATTCAAAATGAAATCCACAAGGACAATGTCTGTGTTACTGTCTGATGTTAAAGTTCCTACAGAGGCCAAGGTTTTTTCATTGATTTCTTCTTGTTTTTTCCACTTCTTCTTGTTTTGACCGTACTTTGCCACTTGGTTCAAATAAGATTCTGATCTAGTTGAGGTTTTCTTCATGACTGGAACGATGACTACAATATCTAAACTTTTGATTTCCAACTTAAAATGTGTTTGATAACTTTCTGTAGTAGTCGTCTCTCTGCTTTAAACTGGGTAAAAAATCTTGTTCTGCTTTTCAACACTGCTTATGTTTAGTCAGGCATAAATATAATAATTTGTATAAGTATCCTGAAAATAAATACATGCGATTACACCTTCTTGTACATAATAATATAGTAATAAAATAAAACAAATATTTTTATAAAAAATATAATTACTTGTCTGTCATTATTGTATTATTGTAACTACCTATTTAATCGTTTGGTTGCCACATTTGACCCCAGGTTTGGAACCCCTGTCATTGGGTATAAGTTGCGCAAAAACCATGAATAATAGTTTATTTTGGTGTCTATAGTAAGGTAACTTTTTTAAATCAATTTTCTGATATAAATGAAACCTATAGTAACTGTTAAAGTTTCTTTTTACCACTTGGTCTAGCAGACATCCTTTCTTTGCAGTATGATTAACCTAATTTTAAAAAAATTTAAAAATAAATCCAACTAATTTGTAAAAGAAGATATATCATCTAATCATAATAATTACCTGACATAAATTTAGAAAATTCATTAAGTAATTGAATTAATACTGTAGCTACACTTCACATTAAAATTATTACTAGCTCATATAAGAGATTTGAATAAATTACAAAATGTAAATAAAAACAAATAAATGTATCAGATCATGTGTTTTTTTATTTATTTTGTGAGTATAAACAAAACACGAGTGACACTGGCGGAGTTCAGCCCCCTCATCAATGGCAAGGCCGTTTTTAGGGCCCTGGAGGTCCTGGGCGGAACTCAAAAGGCCCCTATGCCCTCGAAAAAGATGAATTTTTTTTGGTTGATCGGCTCCAAATCCCTTGTTTACGAGCCAACACAGTACAGGACTCACTTTTTTCCCCCTAGGCCCCCTTTCATGCAAGGCCCCGGGCGCTCGCCCCATGCGCCCTAAGTAAATACGTCCCTGGGCATAGAGTAACAAAAATAACTTCGCATCTGTGAATGGTAGAGGTGTACCAACTACCAATAGATGTTAATCATCCACCGATAAATTTCTTCAGTGGGTTCGATTGGTTACGAAAACAGAAGTTATAGCCTGGATTCAGTGGATATCCATTCCTTTCTTCTTGCCATTTTGGACCTGCAACTAATTGGTTGAGTGAAGCTGAATTTCTTTTTCGTTTTCGTTTTAGTGATTTAATGGGCAATGGTTCACACCAAGTTTTTGTTGACAACTGAACTGAAGATACTGTGTACGTCATTCATGATTAGAACTAGTTCAGTCATCGTTCATGGGTACCTTAGTTGAATTGTATTGTATTAATATTGTTTCGGGTGAAAATTAAAGTGAACGCTTTTCTTACTAAGCAACTAATTGTGATCTAGGTAATTCTGTTATCTTTTAAATTATCAATAACCCATTGTAAATTATGATTAGCTAATTTTTTACTTTCTCCCCCCTATACATAGTACATGGAGAAAGCGTTGTTTTCGTCAAAATTTTCGAATTTGAGTTGTTAGTGAATATATTTGTTGTAGTGCTCCCTGAATCCAAAAAAATGGTTTTCGGAGTGGTGTCTGTCTGTGCGTGTGCGTGCGTGCGTGCGTGCGTGCGTGCGTGCGTGCGTGTGTGTGTGTGTGTGTGTGTGTGTGTGTGTGGGAGTAAACAGAGCTAGAGACAACACCAGCTATCCGATTTTCATGAAATTTGGTATGTAGGTATAAAACCATAATATCTCCAGGCTTTCATTTTTTTTATATTTTCTTAGGTTATTTACCCCATAAAAAACCCTTAAAAACGACAAAAATATGAATTTCTCTAAAATGGCTCTAACGATTCTGATGAAATTTTCATGGTTTTAGTGTTTAAGATGCCAAACAACATGACACCACCCATCTGTTTGTAAAAGTTCAGGTTCAGAAGTTATAGGGGTTTAAATGTTAAAAAATTCATATTTTTCAAATTTCACAACATTTGTAACTTCTAAAGAAAATTACTATTAACCATAAAATTTGGCTTTAAAATATGAATAATCCGGTATTTTGAATTATTAGTCTACGTCAACTGGTTACGGAGATGATTGATATTTTAGTTTGGTCGTAAACGCAGTACGTTGTCCAATGTTATTCTTATGGTAAATACCTAAAAACTGATATCTCCGTTAATTACTAACCGATTTTGACAAAATTTGGTATTTATTTGTGAGATAATTAATTGTTAATTTGTTTTATTTCATTATGAAAGTTTTCTGGTTTAAAATAAAGCAGCTTATGTCAGTTTTCTGATACCGTTTATTTCCTCTGTCACACCAAGTCGATGCTGAGAGTGAGACTATGCTGTTTTTGACTGAGTGTAACTACGTCAATTTCAAAATATATGGCACAGCTGATCGTAATAATAGAGGTCTTTTTATCCTTCTACTAGCAGTTGCCCGTGGCTTTGCTCACGATAACAATTTTAACACCCGCTGCCTAAATAAAGATGGTGCCACATACTGAGATTATGATTAAATAAATAAGGTACAAAAACTATTGGTGACTTTAATATAGTACATATCACCTAAAAAAACATAAAACCATGATAAAAGGAACCAAACTATAAATCAGCTGTAGAGACCTATCTGTATGTGAAGCTTAAACCGCCTTCTTGATTAAATGAAAATTGACAATTTATTCGAAAGATCATCCATTAAATTATACAGAAAAATTTTAGACCGTTAACCCTGCCGAAAACCCCTGAAAACTTTGAATTTTGAAAAACCTGTTCTCAGCGGATGATCACGCCCTATAGGAACGTCCAAGGTTCCTTGGAAGGAAAAGTTTCAAGGTTTTAAGTCAAGTTCAAGTAGTTTGGGCTGTGCGATGATAGGTCAGTGGTATTTGACAAACATAAAGTAGATATACTTTCATCAGCTAGAAAGATGTTTTAGGAATCCGCTAAGAAGGCAGGTCTGCTGCGACGGGAGTACTTAGAAATATTGCTGCCCCCCCGCACAATACATTTTTATTTGGCCTCTCTATACTACACATACCAGCACATTCCAGCGCCCCTGCCGACAAAACCCCTAAGGGTGTCGCTGCCTGGGAAGGCTTATGCCATAGCCATCTCTAGTACAAGGCCACGGCGCTAGTAAATGGCAACATCGCGCCTAAGGGTTCAGCTGATTTGGTTATCCATACTCTCTTATGGCACTATTTTTTGTTTACTTGAAACCAGCTGGCTCTGTAAGGGAAAGTCAATGGTTTTACTATGCAAAAATACCCTTGAGAAGCGACGTTGCCAGGTCGAAGGCCTCGGCCTTATTACTGGAGATGGCTATGCTTATACTCAGTGGGCCTATCGTTGAGTCTGTGATATAGTACAGAGTGATCCTGAGGCAGGAAATACCCTCTTCGCAGCAGACCATGCGTACTTAGTGAATCTTAAAGCAGTTTCCTGTTTCATGAAAGTTTATGTACGTAGGGTAGAAAATGCCTTGATTAAATGCCACCAAAGTATATTCTAATGTTTTTAGGGTCTATTTTGAACAACAACAAAATAGCATAGCCGTCCCGCAGTTTTTTAAAAATAGTTTACATTATCTCTTTCATTAACCGCTGTTATAAGGAAGGAAGGACTTTTAAGTATCTCTAGTCAGTGGTTTATTTTATTTTTTACAGACAGCTGGTTTTACATTCTATGAAATGTCTTGCTTTTAACATCTGTTTGAATATAAACATTTTATCACTTATATCCTCAAGGTTTCCAGACTGTATAATAAAAACAAACTAGTGGCTTGAAGGGGCTAAAAAGCCCCTAATGAGGAAAAATTCAAAAAGTGCTTATTTATTATAGTACAAAGTACCTTCAAAGAAAACTGAATCGACCTTATATTGATATCTAGCCTACCACATGGTTTTCAATTAAATATCAGCATCACATGTTTTATGTAAACAAAGCAGACGTTTTTAGATCCCAATGCTTCTTAAATGGCAGATATTTTACGTTATTTCTCGTTTTCTGGTGAATTTCAAGCAATTTCATTATTTTTCCCGCCATCACGGAATAGAGACCTTTAATTTGAGCCTCCTCCCATCTTTCTACGACTTGCCAGACGCCCACAATTTTGACGCAAAAAATCGCCTTACGAAATTAAATATATGATACCCAATGCCATTATGTGCCATCGAATTAGAGGATTCAGACTCCGGGAACAAAATTTTCGGACTTGAATTTATTTTTCATTCCAAAATCCAAATAGAGTTGAAAAGGAAATCCAAATCTGTCCCGCAGTGTACACGTTGCCAGAGGTTCAGGCACACTAAAAACTATTGTAAATTAGAACCACGTTGTGTCAAATGTACAGGTAACCACCTATTCTCTAACTGTCCAAAAAAGAAAGATGATCCGGTACAATGTGTCAATTGTGGTGGTTCACACAATGCTAACTATCGTGGATGTCCACATTATCTCAATCTGAAATCAAGAACAAATCATAATAAAAACTCCCAACAAACAAAAAACAGACATCATCATGATCAGACTGATTCACCAAACAATAACTTTCCTGCTCTACCAACCAAAGAATCCCAAACTTCATTGAATAACCAAAATAACAATAACATTTCTACTCCACGTGCAAGCTACGCCAGTGCTGTAAATGGAACTAATTCTCAACGCCCAGAAGCAAATCCCCGTAATCGTGATCCTCCCGTTTCTGAAAACGATTCTCTTCATCCAATATTAAAGTCATTAATAACTCTTATCACCCCTTACATGGCTCAAATCAAATCATTTATCTCTCAATTAGTGTCATCTATTTTTCAGAATGGATTTTAACTTACAACCAGTTAATAACTTAAACCTCCTAAACTGGAACGCCAATGGATTAAAAGAAAAACGTCCTGCTTTTATTATTTTCCTTGCTCAATATAAAATTGATATTGCCTGTGTGACGGAAACCCATCTGATATCATCAGAACGATTTACTATTCCGGGTTATCACGTATATAGATCTGATAGAGATGCCCCACGGGCATCTGGTGGAGTCGCCATCATAATTAAAAGAAATATATCTCACCACACACTGTACTTACCCTATATGAACAACCTAGAAGTTGTAGCAATCAAAATTAAAGTTAACAATGATGAGATAGTCTTATATTCTGCTTACCATGCCCCACGATATAAATTTTCAAAAACTTATATTGAAAACCTATTTCCTGGAAATACCTCTACTATCTTACTAGGTGATCTAAATTGCAAGCATGAAGCTTGGGGTTGCCAAAAAACAAATCCCAATGGAAGGCGTCTTCTTGCAGCTACTCTTGATTACAACGTTTCGATCATAGCTCCCACTGCACCCACACATTACTCCTTTAACCATAACGTCAGGCCGGATATTTTAGATATCGGTTTATTTAAAAACATTTCTTACCCTACTCATATGACTCCTTTAATTGATCTCGACTCTGACCATCTCCCAGTCATACTATCATTTAATGAACCACCTGTACCAGAACCACCAGATGAAAAACTTATTAAAGGGATAATTGATTGGGAAAGTTTTAGGGGTTGTTTTAATGATTTATGTAGTTACCCACGCCAGCCAACTGATATTTCTCAAATTGATGAGGCGTTTGAATATTTTATTGATTCTATCCGACTCGCAATAGAACGAGCAACAGTTCGTAGTTTTAAACCCATTAGGAAATTCTCCCGAACCCCTCAGTACATCCTGTCTCTCATTAACCTAAAAAACAGACACAGAAGATTATGGCAAAGGCTCAGAACTCCTGATTCTCGTAGAAGATACAATCAGTTGATTAGGCGAGTAAAGTGGGAATTAGACCGTCATCGATATGAATCGTACAACAAGTATGTGGCCAATCTATCTCCTAATGATAACAACTCCTTGTGGCTAGCAACAAAGCGAATTTTAAATGAACGCTCCCCAGTCCCCAACTTAATAAATAACGGTCAAGTTTATGAAAGTAAAGTGGAAAAAGCTAATGTTTTGGCAGACCACTACCAATCTTCATTTTCTCCCAATGAAGAACTTCAAGACGTTGACTTTTGTGTTCATGTCACCTCAACCAATTCATTGCCATTACATACTGTAGAAAGACCAATTAAATACACTTCCCCATCTGAAATTTCATATTTCATTAAAACTTTAAAAAACAGAAAATCTCCTGGACATGACGGAATACCTAACATTGTTCTCCATAACCTGCCCCGAAAAGGACTTGCTTTCCTTGCGTCTGTTTTCAACTCTTGTCTCACCAAATCTTACTTCCCAAAAATATGGAAGCATTCATTAATTATCGTCATTCACAAACCAGGTAAACCTTTATCTCAAGTCGATAGTTATCGCCCTATCAGCCTTCTCCCCACGCTGTCCAAATTATTTGAAAAAGTCATCAAAAAACGCCTCGATTGTTACATAAATAATGCCTCTATAATACCCCCTCATCAGTTTGGTTTCCGTTCGCACCATTCGACAACTCACCAATTATTAAGAGTTACAGAGGACATCATAAATGGATTTGAAAGAAAATGCCATACTGCAGCTGTGTTCCTTGATGTACGTCAAGCCTTTGACAGAGTTTGGCATGATGGTTTGTTATTTAAACTGAGAGAATTTGGAGTCCCACGCTACCTACAAAACATAATCAAGAGTTTTCTTGACGATCGGACATTTTCGGTAAAAATCGATGGTACTCTATCAACGCCCAGACCAGTACGAGCCGAAGTCCCTCAAGGTGCAATTCTATCGTCTCTATTGTTCAATATCTACACGTCAGACTTACCATCAACAACAAATGTCAAAACTGCTGTGTTCGCTGATGACACTCTCCTCTACTCCACTCATCATGACATTGAAATTGCCACCCTCAACGTCCAGGATGCTTTGAACGATTTAATGGCTTGGTTCACAAAATGGAGAATAGCCATAAATCTGACTAAGAGCGAAGCAAAAATCTTTACCCTCCGTAAACCAGGAGATCCCCAAAATTTTGAAATTCTAGGTGAACAGATCCCTTGGAATCCCCCAGATCAAGGAATTAAATATCTAGGTGTTTATCTTGACCGAAAACTAAATTGGAAATTTCATATCAATAAAAAACTAAATTTGGCATATGGCAGGCTATCCAAATTATTTCCCCTTATGAACAAGAAATCTTCTTTATCTATAAAGAATGGTACACTCCTCTTTAAATCTCTTTTACGCCCTCTAATAACATATGCGTGCCCAATATGGGGTACAGCTTCTTCAGGTACAACTAAAAAACTTCAAACCTTTCAAAACAAAGTTCTGAGGATAATTTTAAAATGCCCCTGGTATATTAGAAATAATCAACTACATCACGAACTAGGAATTGATCCTATTATCGACTTTATTAAGAAGACCTCTTCAAAGTTCTTTTCAAGACTTCATTTAACAAGTGGCATTACATTTTATAACACCGGCCAACCTTCTGACATCGGCAGACTCAGGCTGAAACCAAGGCTCCCTCAAGACGTCCTGTTGACGTAACTCAAGATGAAGACCAAAATTAAATCATTCATCAAGATTATATTACTTAAAATCGTTATTGTGTGTTCTCTAGTGCCTGGGGGGCTAATTTGCTGACCCCAATTAACATTAATGTATAAAGTTAACGATTCTTATGTTAATACTTAGCCTGTATAGCAATAATGTATGCTGATCGGTTAATAAATATGTAAAAAAAAAAACTTATAATTCTTCCATAAGGTTATTAATATGTGATCTTTGAGAGGGTCTGTGCGCGGCCTTGGTCTGTGGTGGAGTCCGAGGGTCAGATCAGGATGAAAATCCTGATAAATGTATAATGAATGGGAAAATATTAACTTTATATAGTACATGTCAATTAAAAGGAAATATTGCACCCCAAAACATAAAACTGAATGAAATCATAAAACATCTGTAATGACGAATCCATCAGTGAAGGTAACTACAATCTGCTTGGAACACTGAAAATGTAAACAAAATGTCATCTATATTCTATATATTAATACGCAAGCGGTTTTCTTTTCACAGTCCAACCGCAATAACGGCTGAATGGATTTTAACGTTTGAGGTGTCAAATTAAATGGATTGTTATGTAGATTTGTCATCGAGTCTCAGAATTTTAAAAAAGGGCGTCACTAAAGTACAGTAAAGGGCTGAAGTATCGGAACAGTGGCGCTATTCATGGACATTGAAGCAAGCTCAGTTTACTTTGTTTACAAACTTAACATATGGCCAAGCTCTGAAATAAACCGCAGACTGCAGCAATTATAATTAATTTTTTGAAAAGAGCAGTTTTTATTTGTTCAGCTGGTTAGGCTTTGTTTTCAACAGTTTTCTTTTTTAAACGATTTACTAGTAAACCTGTTGCTCGAAATCGAGCAATTGTTATGTATTGATTGCAAAATAAAAATTATTATGGTTCAGTATTCTAGAACTATTGTATTAAATATATGGTTGAACTTCCTGTTATACTGAAATTTTTTACAAAAGCTTTTTAAAACGAATTCTTTTGTGAATACTCAGTCATCTTTAAGGAGATGTCCATGTTTCGCGGCCCTAAGTAGCGTATGACCCATCTTAATCTCAAACAGAACTAAAATGATTCAATAATCTACTTATAATCAATGTTAGGTCTGTGTTTTTTCTTTTATTTCTATTTCTATTTATATAATTTATAAATAAGAATTTATTTTTTCTTTTAGTATTTTTCTTTGGAATATGAACATATAAGTGGATATTAATATCTTCATACATATGATCCAAAATATAAGTTTTTAAAACTGAATTATGACCTTAAGTATGTATTAGGATAATAGTTTATTTATTTACATCTTCCATCAACTGAAATGCCTCCATCTCTACATGCAATGGTTTCTATTCCACTAACAACATATGGCTTTGCTGAAAAACTTTGTTTGCTCCAATCAGCTGCTTTATTTGAAATTTCTATTCCCATGTTAAATCTTATGTACTAATACGAAACTTTAAGGGCGTCTAGAGCTCTTCTCTTTAGTCAAACCTTTTTAAATTTTATTTCCTGCATAACTTCACGCCAAGCTCTTTCCAATGACACCAAAAACATGAAAATCGGTTCAGTAGTTTAGGAGGAGTCTTCGTAACAAAAAAACTGCTCGTGTATTAAATAAGTATAGAATAGATAAGTAATTTAGGTTATGCTATGAAGTTTTTAAAGCTCTTAAACTTCACAGTTACCAGTTTTACAATGTAGTTTACGATATCTCATAGTTTTTTTTGAAGTTATATTAACCTGAGAAAATCTATTTTTGGATTTGGTGCACTTATAATGCTACCAATGAGAAGAAGAGGACGAACATTGACTGGTCGGAGGAGTCGGAAAGAACACGATCGCAACCGCTGGCATCACCCTCCCGATGTAACATTTGATGCTCCTTCCAACCTCAGATCAATGAACTAAAAATGCTTTCATTGTGGTGTGTTGCATTTCAAGAATGAAAAGACTGGTAGAGATAATGCGTTGTTCATGTGTTTTTTCCACAAAGGAAAGGTTGCCTGTAAAGTTAGCCGCCGTTCCCTACAATATCTGTTTTGGCGATAATTATCAATGAGTTCCAGAGGCAAACCCTAAACAAAGAAAGTGATTGCTCATTGCGCCAATGTTCGCTCTCGGTCAGCTACATGTCGCTGTAAGCAGAGCTTGATCTTTGCCGGTGTTAGAATATACATTTCAGAAAAAAGAGGACATGGGGAAATGAAGGTGTGCCCTTAAAAATCATTTACATTTACCAGGGCTGTACCCAGCTGCGGCGGGCCCCGGTAAAGATATTAAGCCGGCCGGGCCCCTCATGTCCTGGTACTGCACCCGTTGCACTCAAAACCGTAGCTGATTTCCAGCTCGGCAAAAGTGGTGACCTTTTTTTTTTTTTTTACTCAAACGTCCCGATTTTTCCAAGCCCAATTACGGCCGCCCCCGGGCCCCCCTTCGACCCGCCCCGGGCCCCCCCTTGACCCCGGGCCCCGGTAAAGTTGTACCGGCTATCCCGGTCTGGGTACAGCCCTGACATTTACCGGAAACTCCTGCTGTAGATTAACTTAACATTAAAAGTTTCAGTAGTTAAGCCATAATTTTGTTAATGAATCTAGCCCTTTGATTAAACTTTAAAAGTAGGCATTATTCTTCATTCTTTTACTATATGACTTTGCTCGATTTCGTGCTACGTGTTATCTAGTCCCCTTGAATTATGGGGAAATTCAAAACAAACTTGGTCAAAATCAAATAAAACTCGGTTTTTAGAAGCTTGCTATTTAATTTCAAAAAGACATACGCTAGTTTTAAGTCGTCTAAAACTTTCTCATATACACATTGTCACATAAATTGAGATAAGGCTTGATTCGGATTCCCTGACCTTCAAAATGCAAAAATAACCAAAAATTTCATAATTCTAAGCAATGTACAGACAAAACTCTAACTTTATTTATATAGAAGAAGATAGATAGCCCATGATGTAATCAAAAAAATCTTCTGCTCTACTAATGCATATTTACCTAAAAAGAAAACACCAGCTGCCAAAACAAACAAATTCAGTTTTTGTACTTATTTGTAATTTTAGAGATTTTAATAAAGGAGCTTAATTTAATTTTAATTTCAAGGGAGATTTCAATTTTGTGTTGTCCAGTGAAAACTTTCGATAAAAGAAGTCTAAGATAAATTAATAAACAAGGGGACTTTTCTCATGGTTTTTTTAGCTTTTAATTTTACACATCAGGTAACAGTTTTCACAAAATTTCTCTTATTGGATTTTTGGACTATTTATGTGATATGTTACTTCTTTTTTATCTTTTATTTCAGTGGTCAAAATACATCTTCAAGTTTTTATTTAGATTTAGTTTCAGGAAAAACTATTCTTTGTTCAGTAAAAATAGGCGAATAAAAAATAAGGTTACAATCCTTGTTCTGTCGTTAATTCAGTGATAATCTGAGTAGACTTACTCGAGTTTTGGTACTAGTCCGAAACTCGAGTCCAGTTCCTATGAGTCTGGAACTCGTCACCGTGCCAGCCAGCAATGCTTTTGTGTGTGTGTTGTAAACTTAATATTTTAAATGTTTGATTTATGTAGAAAGTTTCTAACATTGAAGACCTGAGGATTTGTAAATTCTTGTATGAAGATTTTGAAAATGGTACTATAGTATCAAAAGTCGGGTAAATCTACTCAGATTATCACTGAATTGACGATTGTATAAAGTATATAACCTTATTTTTTATTGATTGATTCAATTCTAGAAGCAAATTAATGAACAAAAAATAGGTGATCTAAATAGAGGTTCGTTTGCTATCCCTCTCCACCACCTCTCAAGCTAATCAGCTGAATATTTCAAATCCTATTTGAGATGTAATTATGTGTCCTTTTTTATCCTTGCTGAAATCATTTTCATTGCAAGCTGCAAGCTGCAGATTAGAATGACAGTTTATGGTGAGCCAGGAAGTACTTATATTTTTTTAGTGCTGGAATTGGTGTGTTATATTAAAAACTACAGTTGATTCAAAAAGATTCATTTTATTAATCAAAACTGTGAGACACACACTTCATAATAGGACATCAATCAACAACACAATCCGACAGCAGTACTGACAACATTAAACAACATAATTCCCATAGAAACTTGTACAGAGCAATATTACCCTATCACTAGATTACAATGACATATATTACAACACCCTCCCTTAATCTAGTGATACTCTTACCACAAATCTTTTCATTAGGCCTATTTCAACCCAATACCTTCTGTGCAAAATACATGTTTAGCTTTAGGTAGTCCTTTTGTCATTACATCTGCTAACATTTTATCTGTAGGCAAATACTTTAATACTACTTTGTTAGACTTCACAGTTTCCCTAATGTAATGGAATTTTGTATCAATATGTTTTGTTCGATTGTGAAAAACAGGATTGTACACTAACTTTTGAGCGCTTTGGTTGTCATTAAAGACTACTATGGCTTCATTATAATCAATAAGTTCTTTCAGGAGACCTTTCAAGAACACACTTTCTTTAGCTGCTTGAGTAATTGCAACATATTCTGCTTCAGTACTACTTAAGGTTACACAAGGTTGTTTCTTAGCTTCCCAAGAAACCGGTCCGTTACATATCTTAAAAACAAATCCGCTGTAGGACTTCCTATCTAGTTCATTGTTTGCCCAATCGGCATCTACAAAACCTTTAATATTCAAGTCTGAACTATCGAAAGTTAAACTAAAATTTACTGTGCCTTTCAAGTACCTTAACACTCTTTTTGCAGCTTTCCAATGAGAGAGATTGTAACAAGTATTAAACTGACTTAAGTAAGAAGTAGCATAAGCAATATCAGGTCTAGTATTTACAGCCAAATACATTAATGATCCGATTAGAGATTGATATGGAACACTAGGCTTTAATTGATTTTCTCTTTCATTATTACTCGCACCCAACTTAACATTACACTCCATAGGTGTGCTTACAGGATTTGCATCTAACATATTAAATCTCTTTAACAAATCAAGGATAAAAGTTTTCTGGTTGACTTTTACTTTACCATCACATTTCTCAATATTCAACCCAAGACAAAATTTTGCTTCACCCAAATCCTTTACACTAAACTTAGACATAAGATGTTTCTTAAGCTCTGACTTTTCAACACTATTGTTAGAGAACACCAAAAAATCATCAACATGTAATGCTACAACATTGAACGAGTTACTTTGGATTTTTGTGAACATACAAGAGTCATACTTAGATTTCTGATAGCCTAATTCATTTAATTCTTTCTCAACTTTACTGTGCCAAACCCTAGGCGATTGCTTAAGGCCATATAGTGCCTTCTTTAAAAGACAAACTTTATTAGGGAATGTCTTATCTACAAAACCTTCAGGTTGTTCCATGTAAATAGTTTCCTCTAACTCTCCGTTTAAAAAGGCTGTATTTATATCTAGGTGATCAATTGACAAATCTAACTTACCAGTTAGAGCAACCAATACCCTTAGAGTAGTTTTGTTTATCACAGGTGAGAATGTCTCATTATAATCCACACCGTATTCTTGCGTGAAACCTTTAGCCACTAATCGAGCTTTGTAATTGACTTTTTCACCACACTCATTGCCTTTTACACTGTACACCCACTTGCACTTCACTATTTTCTGATTTTCTGGAAGATCGACTAGATCCCACACATCGTAGCTGGACAGGGCTTCCATCTCCTTTTTCATCGCCTTTAGCCAAAGTCCTTTTTCATCGCTCGCCATCGCCTCGCGATACGTAGCTGGAACGCTGTGTGAAAGTGTAGACTGGTACAAGACAAAATCAGAGAATTTATTGGGTACTTTTCTCTGTCTCCGTGGAGTTTCACGTAGCACATCTTCCTCTACTTCGTCGGGGATGATGATATCTGCTTCATTTAGATCTTCTTCATCACTTTCCTCCATCTCATCGAAAGATTCTTCATCACGATCAGTTTGATTTTCTTCCCCAACGCTAGCATTATCGTCTTCACAGTCGCTGACTTCATTTTCAGGATTTGAAACAACAGCAGGATCTATTTTTCCTCTCAGGCTATCCAATTCATCGATTGAGAATTTGTTTTCTAAGAAAACAACATCTTTTGCTCTTACAATTTTCCCAGGTTGATTAGGGTCAATCAGTCTGTAGCCTTTACTGTTTTCACAATAACCGACAAAGATATATGGTACACTTTTTGAATCCCACTTTTTCCTTTGAACTTTTGGTACATGTGTGTAAGCAACACATCCAAACACTTTCAAATGTTCTAAGCTGGCTTTCCTCTTTGACCAAACTTCTTCTGGTGTCTTCTTTTCTTTGATAGCCTTGTGAGGTGACCTATTTGCTAGGTATGCAGCCGTATTTACTGCTTCTGCCCAGAAGCGTTCATCACAATTAGCATCTTTCATCATGCATCTTGCTTTTTCTACCAAGGTCCTATTTGTCCTCTCGGCTAGGCCATTTTGTTCTGGTGTATAAGGCAATGTCAACTGGTGTTTGATTCCAAATTGCCGCAGATAATTCTTCATATCATTAGATATATATTCACCACCGTTATCCGTCCGGAGTACTTTGATTTTCTTATCAGTTTCATTTTCAACCATGGCTTTAAACTCTTTAAATGTGTTGAACACCTCATTCTTTGATTTTAGGAAATATACAAAAACTTTCCTCGAATGATCGTCAATGAACGTTAAAAAATATTTCGAGCCACCCCAAGACTTTTCTGGCATCGGTCCACAGAGATCGGAATGAACCAGTTGTAACAGTTCATCCACCCTTTTGCCACCTTTCCCTTTGAAAGGTAATCTCGTTTGTTTACCTTCCAAGCATGCGATACACTGTTCAGTTGAAATATTATCGAATGATATTCCATTTGCCATCCCTTTCCTGAGAAGATCCATTCCGATGCGATTTAAGTGGCCTAGTCTTTTGTGCCACAGCTGACTACTGTTTGCATTGTCTTTCATCATCACCAAAGAATATTCAGATTTTTCATCCAAAACATATAAATCATCCTTCTTAGTTGCAGTAACAACGATTTCTTGATCGGAATTATAAACTTTACACTTCTCTGCATCAAATACTACTGTATGACCTTTTTCTGTCATTTTGTTAACCGACAGTAGGCTAGTTTTAATATCAGGCACAAACACAGCATCTTTAATAACTTTTTCACCATACTTGGTAACTATCTTCACATCTCCGACACCTTCAGACTGAACTGTTTGATTGTTAGCCACAGTGACTTTTAGGCTTTTGTCTAATTTTAGGTCTATAAATGTCTCTTTGTTAGGTGACATATGAGCTGTTGCCCCAGAGTCAATGACCCATTTTTTCTTGTCGCAGGTTGCAGATAAGATAGTTAACAAAGATTCACTTTTATTCTTGTTTACTTTTAGATTTGCGCCTCTTTTTGAACCTGTTGTAGGCCTATCCAGATCGTTCTTGTTCAGGGAGTGACAATACTTTTTAATGTGACCGAATTTCCCACATGCATAACATTTTGGCCCGTTTTGATTTGGACCAGCCTGTTTACTGATAGTAGTTGTTTCACTAGGTTTAAGCCTATTTGCATTATTACCTTTTGATTTGTAATAATTTGTTTTAGCAGCAAGAGCTGATGATATATTTTCAGCACATCTTTCTTTTTCAAGTAGCCTATTTTCTACTACGCATAACCTTTCACAGAGATTCTTTAAATTTCTCTGATCTCTAGGGACAGACTCCCATGCATTTAAAAACTCAAAATAATCATCAGGCAATGTATTTAGAACTCTATTTAAGAAGAGTGAATCGGGTAGTTTTACCTTGTCTTCTTTCCAGGTTTCATCTTGAAGTTCTGACCACAGCTTCTCAAGTTTAGCGATATGCTTAGCAACACTATCGTTCGGGTCCTTCATCTTAATGCCAAAAAACTCATTAAAAAGTCTATCTTGCCTCTGCTCAGTCCGCTGCTCATACACACTGTGTAATTTGTCCCACATTTCTTTGGCCGAAGAACACATGTTTATAAGTTGCCTAACTTGGCTACTTATGGAGGTCACAATTAGATTCTGAGCTAAATACTCACTTTTGTTCAAAGCTCTCACTTTTGTTTCATGGTCTTTCTTTTCTTTCTCACTTGCTGTTTCTGGAGGGTCATTTGGGACTTCGAATTTGTTTAAGACAGCACCCATGACGTTGTTGACTTGCAGCTGGATTTTAATTTGAAATTTCCAGTCCAACCAATTCTGTTGTCCTTCCAGTTTGTCTATTACAGTTTTTGTCGTATCCATTGTGAGTATATAATTTCACAATCACGATTTAAACACAGAAACTAACTGTCCACACCAATTTCCAAGGCAATGTGCTTTACATAACCTCACATTTAATTTAAGGTTATTCACATTTCACATGAAATATTTCAACTTTTAAATTACTGCAGCACTGGGCCCATAACCACTTATATTTTTTTAGTGCTGGAATTGGTGTGTTATATTAAAAACTACAGTTGATTCGAAAAGATTCATTTTATTAATCAAAACTGTGAGACACACACTTCATAATAGGACATCAATCAACAACACAATCCGACAGCAGTACTGACAACATTAAACAACATAATTCCCATAGAAACTTGTACAGAGCAATATTACCCTATCACTAGATTACAATGACATATATTACAACAGAAGTTAGTAAAATAAGGGGAGGTGTGAAGAAATCTTACTCAACCATCTATTTTTATTGAACAAAGAATAAAAGGAGTACTTGACTTCATCAATGACATGAAAACTCTTGGATGGATAAAAATCACAGACTTTAGAAAATGCAACTTGTTTTTTATTGTTTTCTATTGAACACATCAGCCCGTCACTGAATTAAAAGTGCCATATAAATGTGAAGGTGATTGGCAGCCAGTGAAAATTTTTTCAACTATGATAAATATTATGTTGTTTCAGATTATTATAAAAACTTAACAAAAATGGAGGGAATAGCCGATGATGAAGATCAGTTAAAGCAGTTAAAAAGTTCAGAAAGTCTGAAAGAGGAAACACTAGAAGAGGAAGCAGCAATTCCTCCTGATACAATTCCACAGGGTCAATCGCAGGTACCTGAGGATTCTGCTTTAGATGAAGCTCCAGTAAATAAAAGTGATGCAGACATCGGCTCAGGGGTAAAATCAAAACACAGTTACCAGTCAGGAAAATCAGAGGTACAAACAAATGCTAGTGTCACAGAAGAAAAACCTACTAATTTACAAAGCATTGAAAGTCTAACACAAAAATCATTTAAGGACGACTTAAAAGTAGATGAACCAGCAAAGAATGAAATAAAAAACAAACGTTCAAATTATTCAGATAGTCCTAAAGTAATAAATGACAATATTTCTAATCAAATGAATATATACTCCACATCAGTTCATTCCACTGTACGGATAAAAATAAGTTCTTCAAACACCTCTGACAGTTCAGTCCAAACTCAAGATGATGAACAAAGCATGAAAGAAAAATACTTGGAGTTTCCTAAAAGTGTGCCCTCTTCTGTTAATGTTAATCCTAATGTTATAAATGTAAGATTCGATTGTGAAGATATTAGTTTTGCTTCTGCTTTTGAAATATCAACTACTATGGGAGAGATTAAGAAAAGGTTATACTATATTTTAGAGTTGGAGGAAGATTCTATAATTTTTCAAAGCAACGGTGAGGAAACTAAAGATTCTCAAACTTTAGCTGATCTTGGAGGCCGACCTCATGGTAAAGTAACTTTGAATGTAATCTCAAAAAGTGGGGAACAGGGAAATGCACTGATGAGATTAAAGATTGAAGAAAATCTCCCCACAATCAATGTTATCACAGTGCACCTAAATGAAGGGGATGTAATCAGAGATGTAACAGTGCAAATTGAAAATGAAAGCATCCAGAAGCAATGGTTTGGAGGCTTTCGAAACAAGCAGCGGGGCACCGAGTATCACAATGCCATGACACAGACTTTTAAAAAGAAAGAGATATTCAAAATTGATGAAGCTACGGGTGAAAAAATTCCATTGGTTTACAATCGAGATACACAAACTCCGTTTCCTCTTGTACAAAAAACAGTTAACACAGTTGTCGATAAAGCAACACAGATGTCAAAATCTGATTTGTTCGTTACTTCTCAAAATGACAAAATCATATCTTCTCAAGTTCAAAAGAAACGAAGAAAATTGGCCCTCGATATGCACCTTACTCCATATGTGATAAAAATACAAAGAGCTGTGAGGGGGTGGATAAAGCGAAAGAGGTTCGTAGAAGTGATACATTTGCAAATAGAACTATTAAGAAAATTCAAAGAAGATCAGCAAAAGATCATACAAGATCAAGAGGGCAAGGATAGGGCTGTTATTTCTGGTGCTGCATTTCCTGTTCATAGAGATGATTTTTATGCCCTGTTTTTGAGAGTTGAGAAATGGTGGAAAAAGGAATGGAAAAATATTTGCGAAAATAAGAGGTCAGAATCAAAAAAAGCTGCATCTTTACTGCTAATTGATAAAGAAACAACATTACTACGAGCAATTGAAAAACACAAAGCTGCTAGCAAAGAAGAGTCTCTGAAAAAGAAAGAAATGCGTTTCCTGGAGCGGATCTCGAGACCTACACTGTTTCGAACCTCATCAGGACTCCTGACTACAATCGACTGCTTAGACACCCAAAAGGCGAGAGAATTCAAAGAAATTTACAGCGCACTTGTTATTAAAGATGCATCACCTAAGGACAGGATTGAAACATTGCTAACAGTGAAAAAGTTATTCGAGTCACATTATATGGCATATGAATATGCAGCTGATTTAGTTTCTTTAGTCAATAGAGAAATTGAATTAATAGGTATCGGTTTCAAATCAGAGGAGTTGAAAGCATTGCAAAGCCGAATCGAGCTGCTTTTCCTTAATTTTTTACATCAGCCAGAATTCAATCCGGCCGCAAAGAAATACAAAGAGCCAAATTTACCAAAAACAACCAATCAGACATATCGTTGTACTCGGTGTTGGAAACTTTTACCCGCTTCCAAATACCCTGCTCATGTGAGAATGAAGGCCTTTACCGAATGCACATCGTGCACCTGGATGCAAAACATAGCCCACAAGAGAGCGGATTTGAGCCCATATATAAAGTTGTTACATCAAGTACAAAATTCTGAAATGCAAAAGTGCTGTTATTCCGCGATATGTTTCATACTTCAACCGATCGGAATGAGTTTCTTGACAAACGTCATATGGCATGGTCGATCGGCCATCAGTGAATGTCCCAATATACAGATTCTGCACCATGTAAGATGGCTGCCAGACGTTGAATGGGCCCCTTGGAACACGATACTGCTTACCGATCAAGAGGCTAAACTCCACGAGAGTATTCCTGACATATTTAGTTTTTATGATGAGCAATTTATTGAAAAAGTACGACAAAAGCATATTCTCGCTCGTAAAGATTTCATCCCACTGTTGATTATGGACCATGATATTCGTCAGACAGGTATGTGGTCAAAAATCACCGATTCCGGAGTCTTCCTACATTCCAGTCATGCTGAAAGAATTGCATCTGAAAATCCTGACTACGACACCCTATAATAATAATGAGAACTTGTACAATCACACTGTAAAACGTTTTGGCAAAATATGCCAAACAGAAAGTTATGAGGAGATGGTTAGAGTTTCACTATGAAACAAATTTAGGGGGATCAAAGTGTTTGAAAGCAGTCATTCTTCATTGATAAACAAATGAACTGAACATCTAGTTAATGAGTGCAACAAGTATACTTTTTTGATTGAAGGCTTTGGACTGCAATGTGAAATTTTGAGTACAAAAATTGGTTTTAATTTAAAATTATATCTGTGTAGATAAGGTAACACTTAAAAGGCCTGGTAACAAATAAATGTTTTATTTGTATTGAGAGATTTTGTCATTATTAATCAGGGCCGCGACAAGGGCCATGCGAAACATGCGGCCGCATGGGGCGCCGACTGGGAGAGGGCGCCACCGAAGCCGGCACGGTGTTGAGTCCGCAGCGGCGCCCGAGGAGTCTTTAAAGTGCTGCACATGTACTTTGGCGAATTTTGTTGACACACGGGTAGTATTTTACAATTTTGTTTAACGTGCAAAATATTCGTCTTGGGGGCGTTTTCCGGCGCCTGTGGAGCATTTTAAATTTGTTAAAGAGCTAAATTAATTAATGTTTTGCGGTGTTTGCCGACTTCAGGGAGTCTATCAAAATTGTTCAACTTGCCAAATTTTAATTTATGTGGCGTTCTCCAACTACCGGGGCTCGTTGAGCATTTTTATATGGTTCAAAGTGTAAATCATGTAATTTGGCGAGTTTGGTTGGCTCCCGGGGGAGCATTTACAAATCGTTCAACGCGCTATAACATGATCGAGTTGTCACCATTTAGGAGGTGTTAGCCAGCCCCGGCGCCTGGAGCCCTTTTTAAATTAATCAAGGTGCGTAATGTGAGTTTAGGAGGTGTTTGCCGGTGCCGGTGGAGACGTTTCAAACTATTCAAAGAGCAAAATGCTTTTTTTGTTGGAGCATACTGACACCTGTGGCATCTTTTAAAAGTGTTTAAAACTCGCAAACATTTTAAATTAGTGGCCGTTTACCCACGCCCGTGGAGTAATCATTGCTTTCAAATAACTCAAAATGTAAATTTTTGGATATGTGAATTGTAGCTGCAGTAACGAACAAAATAAATGTCAATTTGAAAAGAATGGGTGAAGTAAATGAGTTCCGTTTTCACCACAGTTTCATTTTAGCAATACCTTTATAATTAAATTAAATTTGCAATTTAGTTTGCAAAATAAATTTCAAGATTCAAAACCAAGACCTGGGGAACTAAAAGCTTCTAGAAACTCAAACTCAACCTCGTCCTCAGGGACTTTTGCAAGTGGTTTAAATGGGCCGGGTAACGAACAACTGTGATAGTTTTAGCTGTTTAGTATATTCCTTCTTAGATTGGTCTAATTTGACTGGGCTCTAATGTTATTTTTTTTCAAGTTGAAGCAAGAATCGCCCGATTAGCGGTGTGCCTGTTCTTACTTAGGTAATTTAATTTGTCTTAATATATCCAGCAATACAAACCCTTAGTCTATCCATCAATAAAAAACCTTTAAATATGTGATGAATAAAATTCAACACAGTAACTTCAAAATATTCTATTTAATTTTGCAAATGATAGCTTTAACCACCCTGAGGGGTGGTGGGTAACTGATACCTAAATCTAGTGAAAGGGCGCCAATGTAGGCTCTCGCATGTCCCAGAAAAATCCCTTGTCACGGCCCTGTTATTAATCCATCCAACATCTAACTAGATATTTTATGTGAATGGATGATAGAAAAGTATACTGAGGTGAGTCTTGGCATGGACGCCGACTTTCACGATTATTGGGGACCTAGATGTGATTGATGGAGAAGATTTTTTTTTTTCAGACGAGGGCAAAGCTTAGAAGTTTTCATGGACATGCACTGCAGCTTATTTAGCTTCTTGTGCACCCTCGAGGTTATGGTATTATCACATAGCAAATTCCCATTGGTTATTGGCGGGATTCGAACGCGGGACCCTGGGAGCCGAAGTCCTGCGCTCTACCACTACACCAGGCTGCTCCCCACGGAGAAGATTGAGTACCTGGGACAAAACTTACACTGGGGGCCCCCAATGGCATAGCTAAGACGAGCTTTGGGTTGGAGTAACAACTACTGGATGGACTTTGAAATAATTCCCATTCTCCCTCATGAAAGAAAGTCCAGGGTGTCAAATCTACGGAAATATTTTTGAATTGACATAAAATTAGGGATTTTTGGCAAACTAAAGATATAAAAACGTGGGCTAGTTGAACTTTTAAAATGCTAAATTGAGGCTCACTTCTGATCAGATCAAGGGTGGGAAATTGGGGTTATCTGGGCCATATTTAGTAAAATTTCCACAAAAGAAGCGGAACTAGAATCTTTCTCAAAGTTGCTCCCTTCAAATTACCCTTGTACTTGTAATAACTATTTCTTAGTCCCCTGCCTGCTTATTCAAAAATAATGTTTTTCCAAAATTTCAGAGATAAATATTCCTTTGTTTTTGAAGGAGATTTTAATTTCATTGAATTTAAATTCGAGTCTTAAACTATTTAATCTGATTTCTTTAAATTTAAATCCATTTAGCACTACACAATCTCTTATTTGATTAAAACTAGTCGTTTCCAGTTAATGAAATTAACTATTTAAATGATGAGAGAAAATTTTGTCAACTTTGAGCAGACATATATTATATAGTTTGCAAAATATTGGATATCATTATTAGTTTAATTCTTATAAGTTTATGTTATCTTAGCAGTTTGGTTTTCTCTTTAATTTTCATATTTTTTCTGATGATTTCTAGAAGTATAATAATCAATATTTGCTCTCCACTGAGGTACAGCATAGTTGTTGTGTTTATAGATTTTCCATGTGTGAATTTCTTCGGACTGTATAGAAGTGGTCTCGAACCTATTAAGCCTTTATTTGTTCCTTTTGATTTTCGCTTTATCATCAACTTTTCCTCGAACTCCCAATATCCTAAATGCAACTTCTCATCTTCATATGGTTCACAGTTTTTTTTCTTTAATTTGTTCACATACGCATTCTAATGTCTGCTACAATTTCATTAGGCCCTCTGGCAACCTTCACCGATACAGGTCGTCTTCATGCAATCCCGCCATTCCCTGGATTTAGTCCATACTTCTTCAACACTTGACATTTAGGACTTGCTTGTACATAAAAATATTGTTTTCTCTTTTTGTGGCTGGGAGGCCCATAGTCAAAACTATGTCTCCTTCAAATCTTGAATAATTGGTTATGGATAACTAATTAATTCTATCCTAAGGTATATTTCCTTTTTAAGCGAACCAGTAATCATATCTCCCAAGCTATCCTCCTTATTCCTAATCCTTCATATTTCTTGTTGGAGTGTAAAACCATTCTTGAAGTACCACTTGGAAGTTGGAACACTTTTTTTAAATAGAACTTCTTATTCGTTTGTCTCCGTCTTTAAAGAACCGATCAGAAATTTTTTTTAGACAGACAGTTTGAAGAGAATATATTTGTTTGGTATTGGTGAAATGAAATTTATTGGTTTACTTTATTACGTTTTTTACACCCACTTTTAAAAATTATTTTATGTGAGTGATTCTCTACAACAGATTTATTTTCTACAACAGATTGAAATTTTTTTAAATATTATATTTCAATTAATCCACCAAGATATGAATGCTTTCACAAAGTAGTTGTTGTAAACTAAAAAAAATAACCAAAAAATGTAAATAAATATCAAAGTAACAGAAGGTAGACATTCATTAAGGTTTTTCTCAAGACAGTTGTTAATTAAAATAAAAAGAGTTTATATAAACCATATGTTTGGTAAAATATACTTCCATTTAAAATACATGGGGACTTTAAAGTCCAGTGGGGCAAAGCACATTGAACTTAGGATTACAAAAATTATTCCATAACCTCTACAGAAAATTCCCTTTAATTTGACACCTCAATCACCAAAATCGGTTCATAAATAAAGGAGTTTTGCTGTACACAAAAAAATTCCTTAGCAAATTAGTATAATAGAAGATAGATAACAGCAGGGGTGCCCATCCACCCAAGCCCCATAGCGCCCTCCCCCCAAACTCAGCAAACACCTCCACCCCAAATTTGGGTAACCCCCCCTCCCCTTCGTTATCAGCAATAAACTGAAAGTGAGTACGCGTAGGTATACTGCGACGGTGTTATCTATTTTTTTAATATACAGTTTTTTTGCGGCTATTACTTGAATGAAAATGAATATAAATCAATCATAAATTTTAATCAATAAAACGCCAAGTAGTTTTGTATGCATAATAACATTAAATATTCGTCAATACCTCTCAAAATTTCTCAACCTTAATAAGATATTTAATTGCATCCTTAAAATTTTAGTTAACGATAACAGTTACAAAATCACAAAAATCAGTTCTATAACATTGTATAGATGTGTAAAAAAAGTTAATTTCTTTGTATTTTTTAACAACCATTTCTTAATTTCTTCATAAAAAAGTATTTCTGCGTCTTTATTTATTCAATTTTGATTTTTTTTATTGCTGCAATCAGTGGCCGAACTATTTTGCAGCCGACCATCGCGGCTGATATATACGTGATTGTAGCTCTTCGCGGCGGCATTCGCAAAGTTATTTCCGATGTTTTTCACATACAGTGGGTTAGATATTCGCGTGTTTACAGTATAATATTGTGAGCAATTGCACAGTTAATGACAATACATTTGTCAGTATTATTAATAATGGTCATCCTTCTCTAAACATACTCGAATTTTCAATTACCATCATCTCAAAATCCATACTTTTTATATTTCAAAAAATCCCCCCCAAAATTTTACTTGATGGCGCCCTGAGCGCCACATCCCCCCTCTTCTGGGCACCCCTGAGTAACAGTATACAGTCGACTCTCGCTAACTCGAAACTCCACGGGACTGCGATTTTTCTTCGTGTTACGTATAGTTCGTCGTAGGCATAGTTCGAGTTATAGAGATAAACCAAATGAAACTTCATGATACAGAGATAAAGAAAAATGTAGTTTATTCCCTACATCTCCGACAAATCTAAGCTTTTAAGTTATTTAAATATTATACCTGTGGGAAAGATAAATACATATTTATAATATAATAACCTGTAAAACACGAAAACAGATAATATCACATTAATTCTGATTAAAAAGCCCGTAATCTTCCTCTGCTTAAACATGTAAAAACAATCAATTACAGTATCGATCATAATTTTTAATAAAACAATTATTACCTTCACTTGCCTGCTTTTCAATTTAAACCTGGTTTT
The DNA here is from genome assembly GCA_035578135.1 of Flexamia atlantica. Lineage (NCBI taxonomy): Eukaryota > Metazoa > Arthropoda > Insecta > Hemiptera > Cicadellidae > Flexamia > Flexamia atlantica. The sequence goes on along the minus strand of JAQJVK010000012.1, from coordinate 9,640,033 downwards.
TTATAAGACAGAGGTCCATTCTGAAAATTTTGTGGTGTGGAGGTAAGGCGGGAATCAAATTCGTCTTATCTACTGAACTTCATGTTATAGAGGTAATTTTTGAGTCCCTTCGAGTTATAGAGGTAAAATATAACCGGAAAATTAGTTCGTGTTATGTAGTAATTTCGTGTTAGACAGGTTTTTCTAAGGGTATTCAAAATAATTCGTGATATCGAGGATTTTGTGATATCAAGGTTCGTGATAGCGAGAGTCGACTGTAGTAATGTAATATACTACCAGGGTCGTATTTCCCTAAAGGCGCACACGGCAACCGCCGGGAGCCTCGGGCTTAAAAGGGGCTCCTGGAACTTCCAGGCTGGAAGGGAAAAACGGACGGAAAATGCCGGGGGGCCGGGAAAGTTCCGTAGGGCCCCAATGAAAGAATTTGGAGTAGTTTCCCTAAGAAAGAGACTGCAGGGGCCTCCTTTTACAGCTCCGCACGGGGCCTCCGGGGTCCAAGTACTACTAGGATTTTATATTTTTCCCTTTTTCCTTTCTGGTCACTGTCTCATTGTTGACTTTTATAGTTTAAAAGAAATTTGTTATTTGGTTTTGATTCCTTTGAATTGAGGGATCTAGAAACAAAGCCCGACAAATTACTCTTTTTTCTTTTTGAGTTATATACATAATTCTCTTTGTTTTTACGAGCTGCACAAGATGGTATGCTCAGTTTGAAAGAAAATCCAACATTTGGTATCTATTTTTAATGTTAAAATCGAGACTAGAGGCAAAAACCCGAAATCTGACTTGGGGAGTGAGACGCGGATGTCAACATCTACAAGTGACCAACGGGAGCTTTGCTATTTGATCTTGTGACACCAGAGATATACCGGGTGTCCCATAAGTCCCCCCCCCCCTACTTTTCCTATATTTTTTCAAATATCAATTCCACACCTCCCCCAAACATTAATGGGTAGTTAATACTTCATTTTGAAGGGGTACCCAATTTTTAACGCCATCTTGGATCCGCCATATTGGATCCAAAATCATTTTTTCAAATTTAAAAGTGGTGTTTTGACCCATCATTTCGAATTAGGTTTTTTCACTGATTACAAGGCCACAATCCGTTTTTGAATATCTCAATTGGTTCTCAAGATATGGGTAGTTTAAATTAATTTATTTTCATCCAATTTAAACATTACAAATTGATAAAAATAGGCCCATGACCACAAAATAATGCTAGATAGTGACGAATAACCACCATTAGTATTTGATGAGCGATTTACACTTAACTTTCCCCAATGTAAATTTGTTGGCCGCCATCTTGGATCCGCCATTTTGAAATGAAGTAAGCTATTTCAAATATGAAGTTGGTATTGTCGCCCATCATTTCAAACTAGTTTTTTACGCCGAATTCAATGCCGCAACCCGTTTTTAGCTGTAAAACTTATTTTTTGAAAAATTCAAATTTTTTGAGATTTTTATTAGAAATATGTCAATATCTTGAAAACTAAACTCTATGATTAAAAACGGGTTGCGGCATTAAATTCGACGTAAAAAACTATTTTGAAATTATGGGTCAGAATACCACATTCATATTTGAAATAACTTACCTTATTTCAAAATGGTGGATCCAAGATGGCGGCCAAAAAATTTACATTGGTGAAATTTAAGTGTAAATCGCTCAACAATGACTGATAGTGGTTATTCGTCACTATCTAGCATTATTTTGTGGTTAAGGGCCTATTTTATCAATTTGTAATGTTCAAATTGGTTGAAAATAAATTAATTAAAAGTACCCATATCTTGAGAACCAATCAAGTTATTAAAAAACGGATTGCGGCATTGTAATCAGTGAAAAAAACTAGCTCGAAATAATGGGTCACAACACCACTTTTACATTTGAACAAATTATTTTGGATCCAAGGTGGCAGCCAAAATTGGGTACCCCCTCAAAATGAAGTATTATCTAACCAATAATGTTTGGGGGTGGTGTGGAATTGATATTTTAAAAAATGTAGGGAAAAGTTAGGGGGGGGACTATTATGGGACACCCGGTATATGTTTCTCATTGTGTAGATTTCTACTGCTCAATAGCAAATGCGGACATACAAACAGTTGTTCAGATGCAACACCAGACAAAAAAAGCACACCCGAAAAATCTATTTTTAATTTTTGTTCATTTTATAAGAGATAATTCTTAAAAGATCCTTAAAAAAATTAAACGTCCATAAGAAATATATAGGGATGAATTTTTATTCGAGCATATCTTTTTAACGAATGCATATTTTCAAAAAAGTATTTCAGCATTGTGTTCAGGGTAAAAATTTAGTCCATAATGATGCGTCACAACACCATCTTTACATTTGAAAAAAAAATATTTATGTCCAATATGGCAGATCCAAGATGGAGGCTGAAAATGTAAACTCGGTCAAAATTTAGAACCAATCACACAACGATTATTGGCGGCGGTCCAAAGTCAATATCTCGAAAAACATTGATACAACATGCAGTATGTCTTTTTTCAAAAATTTTTATATGGTGGGAAAAGCCGCCACTTTAAAACGTGATTTTAGTGAGGTTCCCATGGTCCGATTTTGGTAAACTTTGGATACGTTAAAATTCATATATTTTTAAGTAGAATTCCATTAAAAAATGTTTTCTTGCAGTTTTTTGAGGTTCCCCATGTTACTTTTCGTAGAATGACTGGCCTAAGCAGGGCCGGATTTAGGCATGGGCCACATATGGGCCCGGGCCCAGGGCGGCAAATTTCTAGGGGCGGCAAATTTTGAAGGCCAGTTAAAAATTTGCTACAATAATTTAAAACGTTTTATGCAATGCTTTTGTTTTCTATCAGATTTATAAACTATAGCTCTGGACAGCCTTACTGGCGGGTGAGTGAGTGCGCTGTTGTCGCAAATTTTGAAGGCCAGTTAATAATTTGCTACAATAATTTAAAACGTTTTATGCAATGCTTTTGTTTTCTATCAGATTTATAAACTATAGCTCTGGACAGCCTTACTGGCGGGTGAGTGAGTGCGCTGTTGTCGTAATTAGTGTTTAATATCTGCAATGTTTTGGTAATAAATCACATGGTCATTTGTTTATGCAAAGGTACTTTACACAAGAAAATATTTTGCTGCAACCACAAGTGCAACTAATGTTAAATGCTTGCAAGCTCAACACAATTCATGAAGTACGACGAAAAAAGTGTAGAAACACATTCTTAAATGTAAACAAATCATTTAAGATGTAAGGTTGCCAAAACAAAAAGACCAGCTAATGTATTGCGCAAATATTTTCCAGAAATTTTAATCGCGTAAGAAATCTCTCCGTGAAATATTACAGGGCATTCTTTTGTGTGTAAATGAGGTGAAACTTAAACAAAGTTTTGACAGTTATACCAAAACATGTGTTTATTTAGCAGACATTTTGGGGGATTACAATTTTCGCCACCCGCCAGTAAGGCTGTCCAGAACTATAATATTAATTATAAAAAGTCCGGAGAGAAGTGTTTTAGTACATTTGGTAATTTTTTATATCAAAATACACCATTATTTTGTATAGTGAGTCACTTACTTATTTCTTATTTATTTTATTTTAGCGCGCTGACGCTGAGTTTATTCGGGGTAATGGTGGAATCGGATCATAAGGACGGGGCAAGGAGGGCAATATTTTTGTTATTTTTGTAAAAAATATATGCGAAATGACGGCCGCGAAATATCCGAGAGTTTTACCAACAGTTTTACAGCTGAGATTTTAAGGCGGTTGTGATGCAGTTCCGCCAAGAGATTTAATTATTACGTCCACTATGATACAACCGTTAGATTTTATTGCCGCGAAATGACCGTATTTTATTTCGCCGATCGCTAAAAATTCTAAAGATTTGTTTTTTAATAGTACAAAAGATTCGTCGGCTGCAAATATTCGAGATATTTGTCTCAAAATACGATCAAGATTTTTTGCATGCAACACAACTGACTGGTTTGACGACCGCTATAATCCAATCAATTTCCAAGAAATTGGCTGATAGTCCAAGAAATTTCCGAACAATTTATTACTAGCCGGTCAATATAAACAATACAGAAATGCCCTTAATCTTGAAATAAAAACTCATAAACAAAATTACTATTTGAATTTATTCAACCAAAACTCAAAAAACCCATCGAAACAGTGGAAAGCAATTAATTCATTAATAGGAACGAATCTCGAGACACAGTAGTCGAAATTTCGATCATTGATGACGTAAATAATGAAATGTTATCCGATCCCTGGAAAGTTGCCCAAAAATTTAATGACGATTTTGTAAACATGATTAAAAAGGTAACTGACGGTAATATAAATGATATTCCTGCAAATGTGAGGTATAGTGACTGTTTCCATGGGCCCATATCATTTGAAAATTTGATGATCTCCATCCCTACATATACTGAAGAGGTATACTAATACCTATTCCTGATCACTAGATTTGCTTAGTAAAAAATCGCCAGGAATAGATAACTTGTCATCAGAAATAATAAAATCTTTAAGTTGTTTTATTTCTCCAGTTTTGGCACACATTTTTAACCTTAGCCTGGAACAAGGAATTTTCCCCTCCCAGTTGAAAGAAGCTATTGTGATTCCAATTCACAAAAAAGGTGATAAGACTGTAACAAATAACTATAGACCAATTTCCTTGCTGCCAGTTATTGCAAAGGTACTAGAGAAACTTGTCAAAACAAGATTGTTATCCTTCCTGAATAAAAATAAATTTTTAGACCCCAAGCAATACGGTTTCATTCAGGGGAAAAGCACTGAGGATGCATTAATTAAAGTTACCAATGAAATTCAGGAGGGGTTAAATCACTCAAAAAATGTGGATGGATTATTCATAGATATTACTAAAGCATATGATTGTGTCGATCATGAAATACTTTTGCATAAACTTTGGTCAGCTGGGGTGAGAGGAGTGGTAAATAAATGGTTTTCTAGCTACCTAACAAATAGAACTCAACAATTAAAAATAAATAACATTCTTAGCTCTCCTTTAACTATTAAATCTAGAGTCCCGCAAGATTCTGTATTGGGAGCAGTACTCTTCCTCATATACATTAACGATCTATGTGGTGGCTCGTTTGAGGGTAGACTTACTGTCTTCACCTATGATACAGCGTTAACTTATGCCACGGTTACTCATGAATTGCTTGAAAACTCCATGCAAAAAGACCTTAATAAAATAAATTTTTGGTTTTGTAAAAATAAAATGTTACTGAGGGAAAAGACTAATTACACTATTTTCAACTTAAGATCAGCCGAAGAGAATAATTTTAATCTTAAATATTTTTGTCTCTCGTGTAATGGATCTACAATTAATACTACCTGCAGTAAATGCATCACCATTAAGAACAGTCCAATAATTAAATACTTAGGTGTTATTTTTGATAGCAATCTTACCTGGAAACACCATGTATCTAAATTACAATGTGAGCTAATATCTTCATTACGAACCTTTTATTATTTAAGATACTTATGTCCTTTAGAAATTTTGAGGTCTTTGTATTTTTTACTGGTCCATTCACGGTTGCAATATGGTATCTCATGTTGGGGTGGTACCTACATCACAACGCTAAAACCACTATAGCAATCATAGAAAAAAAGATAATCAGGGTCATCCTACGGAAAAATAGGAGGGAACCATCAGCTCGGCTTTTTAGCCAACTAAAAATTTTACCGTTACAATCTCTATTTGTATTTAAGACTTTACGAATTTTTTACAACAGGAGTGGAAATCTACATAACAATACTAAATGATTATACTAATAGGCTAAGAAATTCATTGATAACAGTCCCGAGACCTTTTAAGGAATCTTTTAAAAAATCTTTTTCATATTTGGCACCAAAATTGTACAACCTTTTAGGGCTTTGGGAAAAGCAGTTTGTATCCTTTTCGTCTTATTGCAAGTACATTAGAGATTGTATTGATGAACTTGAAAACATAGAAGAGTTGTTTAAGTAATTAATTTTGTTGTTCTAATTTTTTTCACGCTAAAATGCATTTCCATTTAGATTTGAATATGAAAACGTTCTACCCTTATTATCATCTTTTTGAATTTAAGGCACACTGGAAATTATTTCTTTTTTTTAATTTTTCTATTTTCATATCTTAAGTAATCACGAACTCAAGTGCTCGTCCAGGCACCAAGATAAGCCTCGAAACAGGTTTACCTTTAGAGGCTTTGTTATTTTCATAAGGCATTAACATCATGAGTGTATGTGTAAGTATTTATGTATATGTATGCGTGTATGTATGTATCTATAATTCTGTATGTATGTATAATGTATGTGTGTATGTATGGACCTAGTATGACTCTCATGGTATGAACATATTTATACTAGTTATATATGTTTTTTATGTACTATGTTCCATGTTATTATGTTACTATGTTTTTTATGTATTATGTTCCATGCTGTCTATGTAAATGGTTTGTACACTTTTGTATGCTTTATGGAAATAAATATTATTCTTATTCTTATTCTATAGGCCCACGTCTAAGAGTTTTTTAAACGACCCATGTTCGCAGACCACGATACAGCCTAAACATGAGCTGATATTGCCATAATATGACCGGTAAATTTACCAAATTTCACACATACTTTTTCCGCCTTTTTTCTTATATTTCCTGTCTATTAAAAAAAATCACGATCATGGAAATCAGCCATGATGCCTCCTTCAAAAGAGCGACGGATTGTCTGCCACAAAATGACCGAGATACATGCGTGCCAACTGCCAACCGCCGTAAAACGACCGATTTTTCGGCCACGACATGACCAATATGTGCGACGGTCGCGAAAAAATCGAGCGACTTGTCGACCGCAATGCGACCAAGAGATCTGTCGGCGGCGATACAAGGGCAATTTTCCGGCCGCAAAACTACCGAGAGATTTTCCAGCCGCGATGTAAACGACAGCTTTTTGGCCACAATATTACCGAAATATTTGTTTGTTGTGATTAGATCGAGAGATTTGCTGGCCGCGATGACGATACCAACGATGAAAATGGCTAATATTTAGTTTCGTTCTAACTCAAATATCGAATTCCCGACCTAATGTTTGAAATCATTACTTTTTTCCGTCTTTTAGCGAAGTTTTCCTAAAAGGAAGAAGCTAACTGAGAGACTATAAACCATCGAGAGAATTTTAGACCACGGCAATGCGACCATGAGATTTTTTTGGCCACAAATTAAATACATTTTTCAGTCTTGCTAATGAATTTTAATATTGGAAAACACCACAATATTTGTATAATTTTATTCTGTGAGGCCTTCCGCCAGCTGACATCAGCAGACATATTCACAGTCACAAATATTATTATGTTTTAATGTAAAAATTCAGGTTTAGCTAATAAATTGTAATTCCAAATTATTGGAGCAAGTGCCCCTCTCATTATGCATGATGAGTTCTGGCAAATTGTCAAGTTTGGGAGGAGGGGCGGCAAAATGCTTTGGGCCCGTGGGCGGCAAAATGCTTTGGGCCCGGGGGCGGCAAAATCGTAAATCCGGCCTTGGGCCTAAGTAGCAAGACTACAATATCGCGACACAATCATTCTTCACTCATCTCTCATTCGTACTTGACTTAAAATACCTTCCTAGATAGGTCGTTATTTCATAGAAAAGTATTAAAAAATATCAATACGCCTTATAATGAAGGAGCTATGAGCACCTTTTTTAGTTTTTCATTCATTCGCTGGGTTCTTTGTTCATATTTATGAGAATTTGAGCCTATCTCGTATGTTTTCAGCAACCCCCAATAACGGCATGTCATTATTTTCCATACTCTTGAATCGAAAATCAAATTATATAAAAGAATATAAATTTAATTTTCAAACTTAACATCACTATTACTCTTTGCTAACACATTTTTGCTCCATATGTTTTTGTTTTAGGTTTTAGCCTCAAAACTATTTTTTAGCCAAAAACACACCATAAACCTGAACATCATAACCTATTTTACTTAACTTTTGTATTAGTTTAATTTTCTGTAGGTTAAACTTTTTTTAAATCAAGTGTGAATTGAATACCTGATTATTGGAGTAGTAATAGTGAAACTGGTAATATATGACTTCCGCCTCAGACGAGTAATCGCTTAATTGGTAAGTCTGCTGAGTTTCACTTCCTAGTCTTTTAGCTGTCATTTTAAGTATAATATTAATCAAAGATTGGCTTTGCTTTAATCTAGCCTATACCAAACGCGTGTATTACTGAAATCTGAATAGGTGGACTTCTATAAATATATGTTAAGAAGTAGGCCTAGGCCTAGGTCCAATTGAAAGCATGAGGGCCTATGCTGATGTGAGTAATTAATTAGTTGTTGTGTGTATCCAACTGCACCAATACAAACCAAAGACATTATCAAAGGACAAGCTGATTATCTTGGTTTTATCCTGGACAAACCTTCGAAGACTACCGTAGGCCTATAATTTTACGTAATAAGGTTGCCTTGACAACTTAATGAGACTCTCTGTGGTTTAACTCTGAAACTGAAACTTTGGAGTACTATAGGACATAGCCCTTAGGTAATAATCTATTAGCAATCAGTTTGGCCCTAATGCCGGCGTGCTATAACTTTTTAGACCTCTTAAAATCTGCATTTTTGACCTCTGTTCGCTAAATTACACTGTGCTTGACACTACTTGTGCCACCACAATATCTAAAAGATTATTAGCTCTGAACACATCCGATACAGTGCCTACAAGGGCGGCCAACACAAATCACGGCAACATAAGGCAAATAATTGAAATTCAGCCTCATGGATAAGAGATATTTTACTGCTTTGTACTGATTCGGAAGGCAGTTTGACGTAGTTCCACTAATCACTGGGAGCTACCAGCACCACTTAGACAATTCAGGGCATCAGTTTTGCCACTTGGTGAGAAAACGATTGACAATTAAGCGTTTTGGAGGCCTGTTTTGGCAGGTAAAGCATCAAAATATTTTGGGGAACTGAGATGCTTCACAGTAAATGAATGAAGTTGGCTCGGACGCAGCGCAAATTTCCGATTGGCAATTTGTTATTTCAATTCTGAACAAGTCCCACGGAGCGCTATATGGCACCACCCGCAGTGAAACTGTTAAACCCACTGGTAGAACCTAAGTTTTATAAATTCGTAATGAAGTGTTGCAAAGCGGTATAACTTACTAAAGCCTACCTAGTAGAATGGAAGTTTTTTGTATGTTTTTCATGCCTTTGCTATTCTGTTTTAACGTAATACGCTGACAAAAATTAACATTCAAAATGTTTGGATTATAACTCACTCTTATTAAATCAAATAAGTTAAACTAACAACTTTATAAAAGCTAATGATGACTTTCTGGCTATTTTCAGTAAAATGCCTTTCAAGTTGAGATTGAAAAAGAGTCGGCAGTACAACGTTGTTTCTAAATCACTCTTCGTAATCTGTGTGGAGCTTCTTGATAGCACTACAATTGAATGCACTTTGTCTGCTGAAAGTGTGGGAAGAGAATGCCTCGACAATGTATGTCAAAGACTTGGTCTACAACAGGTATGGTACTATAAACATATTGAACATTTATTTGGTATATTACTTACTTATTTCATTTACTTAAGAGTTCAGTACCCAACTCCGGGGTGGAACTAGAATAACTTTTATTACTAGGGCATATCTTTATTTTTTATGATCTTAAAAAAATATGATTTTTCAGAGAGTATGCAGAGAGATGGAGTTTAGTTGAGTATGCACTATGTTCAAGGCTCTCCCATGAATATGATTCTTGTATGCAGGAACTGAAGTCGACGATGGCAGTGAAAACAGTTCTGAGTAGGCCTAGCCACTCATAAAAACATAAAAAACTTGAACTATTAAAATCGGAATTATACTGCCTAATTCCTGAGGAAGGAGATTGTTTATTTGTTTTTAAGTGTACGACTTTTATTGTTATTTTACGAGTGCTTGATTTGTGACTATAGTTCTGGACAGCCTTACTGTGGGGTGGCGAAAATGGTAATCTCCCAAAATGTCTGCTAAATAAACACATGTTTTGGTAGGACTGTCAAAACTTTGTTTACGTTTCACCTCATTTACACTACAAAAGAATGCCTTGTAATATTTCACCGAGAGATTTCTTACGCAATTAAAATTTCTGGAAATATTTGCGCAATGCATCAGCTGGTCTTTTTGTTCTGGCAACCTTTCATCTTAAATGATTTGTTTACATTTAAGAATGTGTTTCCACACTTTTGTCGTCATACTTCATGAATTGTGTTGAGCTTACAAGCATTTAACATTAGTTGCACTTGCAGTTGCAGCAAAATATTTTCTTGTGTAAAGTACCTTTACATAAACAAATGACAATGTGATTTACAGTAGAGCGCCGATTATCCGAACTTATTGGTGACAAGGGTGTTTGGATAACTGAATATTCGGATAATCGAACATGAAAAGACAACATTTTAAAATTATATATGTAACGTAATTCTTAGTAGTAAAAAGGCTAAAAAATGCACGTAATTTTACTATGAAATATATCAGAATACATGGATATCCCGGCGTGGCGGGAGTTTCGGTTGGCGCGCGAATTTGAATTGCTTGAGAATCATGATCAAAATATAAATTATTTTGGCGTTCGGTTAACCAACGGTTTGGATGACCGACGTTCGGATAATCGGCTCTCTACTGTATTACCAAAACATTGCAGATATTAAACACTAATTACGACAACAGCGCACTCACTCTCCCGCCAGTAAGGCTGTCCAGAGCTATAGGCTAATTGTTGAGTTTTGAGTGTTCTCTACTATTGTTCTTAGTTTTGACTGTCTGTGTCATCTCTGATCTAAGAGCCTGCTGCAGAGGTCACATTAGTGGTAGATATATGTAGGTTATAAAAGAATATTATGCTGATGTTTTTTTTTTTCAAATGTATTAAATCAACAGTCTATTGATAATTCAGCTTATATTTTTTAAAGCCCTATTGATGGTCTCAGGAAAAGCAAAGAAACTGTTGGGGAGCCCTCCTATAAGTACTGCCATGGTCCATATAAGTAAGACTGATCAAATCAAAACCAAAGTATAGTTCCGGATAGCCATAACCGTACTGACGGGTAGCAAAAATTGTAATCTCCCAAAACATTTGCTAAAAAACACATGTTTTTATCGAACTGTGATTACTTTGTTTACGTTCCTTCTCATCTACGCAATGAAAGTCTGCGCTGCAATATTCCAATGATTATTTTCTTATAAAATAAAAAGTTCTGCCATGTTTGTGAACTGTATCAGCGGGACTTTTTGTTATGGCAACCTTTAATTGTCAAACATTTGTTTACATTTAAGAATGTTAAACATATAAACAGTGAAGAAAATTGTCACTATTTCCTGTAGGCTAACAAACAATCCAAATAGTTTTGTGTTCTTTACCTTTGTATTGTTCAGAATTAAGTTGACTAAAAAGGGTAATTATTTAACTCTAAAATGAACTCATGCACTCATTGCAAAAATAATGATGAATAACATCATAACCTCCTTAATAGACTTATGGCCTATTGAAATTCTCTAAAAAACCTTTTTTCGTATTTCATGAATTGTGTTGACCTTTCTTGCATTTAAAACAACAAATATATTTGCAGTTGCAGCAAAATATTTGCTGGTGTAAAATGCTTTCACTTACACTTATGACCATGTGGGTTATTACATAAATAATACAAATGTTAAACGCTAATCTCGACAATAGCGAACTTACTCAACTGCCAATACGGTAATCCATAACAATCGTATGACAACTACATAAGGCAATTGTCAAAATAATACTTCTGCTGAAGACAAATACTAACATGTAGTGGCTCTCTCTCCTAATATGTGCAGTTGACCTATAAATCATATTTGAAATTAAATGTATAATGCTGAACCTCTTTATCAGCCCGAGTTTTTCGGACTGCGTTACATCTCGCGCAGCGGGTCCCCGCGGTGGGTGGAACTGGAACGGCCTCTCAAGCGACAGCTGGACAAGTACGCTCGCGATTTCAACCTCTATTTGCGAGTCATGTTTTATGTCACTGGCATCAACCTCCTACATGACGAAATGACAAGGTAAGTCAAGTTTTCCTAAGATTTTACCAGCTTCCTGTTCCCCTTGGTTCTTTCTTGTCTCTCTGGGAACTTTGATTCCCAGCTGAGCTTGGATCCCCAGTCAGGTCTGAGCCCTGTAGGGAGTTGTGGATCGTCCTGGCTTGTCCATCTGGGAGGAGATGAAGGACTCTTATCCAACAAACTTCCTAGCATCTGCAAGTCTGGAGGACGAACCGACCTGGGTGAGATTTTCACAACAAGGAGGAGGTCCTTGTCTGGGGATGCTTGGGAGGTCTTGGGCTAGAGGGTGAGGCGTCCCCGGAGGAGTCTGGAGGATGGGTTGGAAATCTATCTCTTCCTTCAGGGGCGAGGCTGACTAATCATATCACCTTTCCCATCCTGGCAATCTCTTCCTTCTGTAAGCTGCACAATATCCTTAGGGAAACGTGGCCTAGTTGGCAATTCTGGGGCTTTCATTCCTCCAAAGTCTTTCCTTAGATTGGTTACTTCCTAAATTTATCAGGACGTATTTTGATTTTTGGTATTTGCAGACATTTGTCATCACTAATTAGTATAATGAAGTTTAACAATGTTTTGGGACTGAAACCTGTTATGTCTTCAAATGGGAAAGAACCTATGAGATAACAAGGTTAGTAACACACAGCCAGAAGAACCTGGTCAAAAATATAGCTAAAACCAAAATTTGTTAATATTGCTCATTGTTAGAGCAAACTCCTTATTAATAAATGTAATTAATCAAACATCTCTTAGGGCACTTTTTTTGTACATATGAGCGCTGGATAAAAAGTGAATAGGAATAAAGGCCAAGGGCAAAGGTAATTTCATCACAAATGGACATTTTACAGTTTTTACCTTGATTTTAATTATAATTGTTGATTTGTGGCAACACTTTCTTATATAAATAGTTATATTCATTAAATTACCCTTTGGACCTAAAAAAAATTAAAGTGGAACCATTTTTTACAGCCTGTTTGGTTTATTACAGAAATGTTTTATGACAAATTGGTTGGCTTTTATCAAATCTGAATATAATTTTCATTCATCATTTAATTAATTTGCATTTTTGGTTATAGTACAGTGCAATTAGCTTTAAAAATGGGAAAACCGGGACATCTAAAAAAAAAGTTTCTAACCAGTGCCAATTTGTTCAATACACCTCCCCCAATATGTAAACAAAAGTTACACTGATTTGAGCGTCGGCTTTGGGTGGGAGGGGGCTTAATAGAGGGGGAATTGTAATTGTTTTGACATTTTAGCAAATATCTTGAAAACGGTGCGGTTTTTCTAAAATATTATACTTTGCAAAAATAATCTACATTAAATTTCGAACAAAATGATACCATATGTTACCTATCTAACGTGGATGGTTATTGAGGTAATAAGGGGTAAATGTAAATTTATTATTTTATAACAACCAAATGTCTCAAAATATCCACTCCACATGCTCCATATTGACATTTTCCATTATTTTAAATAATATTTTACTTCAGGGAATCATTACAAGTCTAGGGAAGGATGTTTTTGGTCCTTCTAAATTTTTACTCCCTCCATCTAAAAAGTGGGAGGTAAAACCTTTTGAACAGAAACCCTATCATGTTGTATATCATTTTAAAGGGCGTGATGAAAGGAGATGAATGGTGAAATTTAGAGGTCTCTAAGTTGATCCTAAGAAAAGTTGCAGCAGTTTTTGTAAAACTTAAAAATTTGATTTGCTGTAACTTTGCTTATTATTAGCGTAGAGACCTCTAGTTTTCACCATTCATCTCCTTTCATCGTGCCCTTTAAAATGATATACAACATGATAGGGTTTCTGTTCAAAAGGTTTTACCTCCCACTTTTTAGATGGAGGGAGTAGAAATTTAGAAGGACCAAAAACATCCTTCCCTAGACTAGTAATGAATCCCTGAAGTAAAATATTATTTAAAATAATGGAAAATGTCAATTTGGAGCATGTGGAGTGGATATTTTGGGATATTTGGTTGTTATAAAATAATAATAAATTTACATTTACCCCTCATTACCTCAATAACCGTCCACGTCAGATAGGTAACATACTGTATCATTTTATTCGAAATTTAATGTAGATTATTTTTGCAAAGTATAATATTTTAGAAAAAACGCACCGTTTTCAAGATATTTGCTAAAATGTCAAAAACAATTAGATTTTCCCCTCTATTAAGCCCCCTCCCACCCAAACCCGACGCTCAAATCAGTGTAACTTTTGTTTATTTATTGGGGGAGATGTATTGAACAAATTGGCGCTGGTTAGAAACTTTTTTTTTGGATGTCCAGGTTTAGGTCTAATTGCACCGTACTATTAGTAGCCTAATGATATACTATTTTACAGGTATCATTACTTTTTACAATTGAAGAATGATGTAATAGAAGGTCGGATGAGCTGCGACCCAAAGCAGGCTGTGCTTTTGGCAAGCTATAGTATGCAAGGTAAGGGTTACAGGAAGAGATAGAATATTATTTTTTTCTCACTTCAGTTCCTGTTTGTATAAAAAAAGTTTTGAAATGAAAATAAATTTATTTTATTTATATTTATTTTAATTTACAAGCAACTCTACAGGTTTTCACCCAATTATAAAGATGCAGTTCACATATTTGTCCATTTCATTTTTCTTTATGATGATGTGCTGCATACTAACTAAGCCACTAAAATTTATTAATGGTTAATTGGAAATTGAATTAAATGTATGGTATTGTTAATGAAGGTTTGAAAACAATTTCTGTTTTCCAGAATTTTATTCAACCTATAAGTAAATAGACTATTTGATTGAATTAACTGTCAGTTATCGATCCCATAAATTTTCAGATTTTTATGTATTGCCTCAGATATACATAAAAATAATAATAACCTATGTCTAGATTTTCAGACGTAACTTAGTCAAGTGGTTTCAATGAAACATTAGAACTTCAATCTACAGTAGAACCTCACTTATTATAAATTCAGGGCATAGTCAATTTTTTTTCAAAATATAGGAGGTTTGAAATACTTAGGGTTTGAATTATAGATCTCACTGTGAATGAAAATCAAATTTTGGAGGACTTTCTGTTCACAAATATGTCCAACATTGCAGAGAAAACTTGTATGTATTCAGAGTACGTGATTGCATTACTTCATAATTCAACTGTTTTTGTTTTTTATGCTTAATTCAAATTTCAGAAGCTCACGGTGGTCTCAGTTCAAAATGTAGAGGTTTACTTTGAATTAAGAAATAACGTTTCAAATTACAGTGACAAAATTCTAATTCTAGAAGCTCAAGTCAAATTTCAGAAACCACATGTATTAATTGTAGAGGTTTTCGAATCAACAAGGTTCGAAATAGTAAGCTTCTACTATATTAAAGTATTTATAATTGGTTTAACTTGTTTTCAGCTGAGTTTGGAAACTATGATGTGGAAAGGCACACCGCTGAATATCTGAAAGACTTTGCTCTATTCCCAAAGGTAAGCTTTGCCATTCTTTATTAATTTTTTAAATAATTTACATTAATTTAAATTTATGTGCTTATTTTCTGATTTACATTAAACAAATTAAACCTGCCCACTTATTCAAAGAATTGAGCTTTTACAGAAACTGTTCAATGGCAACATATTTATTCAATGCACAAGAAAACCTATAGTGTAAAGGCCTCAGACATGTCAGCAAATTAAATGCAATTTGAAATGAGAGTTGAAGGTTGACTCTGTTACAATATGTGTGTAAAATAGGTGTTATCTAATGCTATGCCATGTAAAATAGGTACTGAGAGGAAGGAGTAATAATCTTCAAGTTAGCATTAAATGAGTTTGCTGATAAGAGGTAGCGTACTTCTGTATCAAGGGGCTTGAACTGTCCAAATTATGCTCAAAACTCTCTAAAACGTTTCAGTTTAATCTCCCCCCCCCCAAAAAAATACCCCTGTTGCAGCAGACCTGCATACTCAGCGAATTTCAAATGCAAAACAACATATCTCAATCTAACATAGCGATATTTGACATGTTTTGGTAAGCTCCATAAGAATAACATGGGGAATGAGTATGCAGGTTTGCTGCTACGGGTATATTAAAACTGGGTGGTTTTAATTCAATATTTAATAGATATGAACTAGAAAAAGCCATTTACCAAGTTTTATCAAGATATGTTGAGAAATAAGCGAGATATAGAATTTTACACATATAAGGTTAACATTGGGACAACGTACTGTGTTTACCACTTTCAATATCTCGGTAACCAATGGACATAGAGCAGTGATTCAAAATACGAAATTGTTTGTTTTTTTGAGCTGAATTCAATGGTGCCAACAAAAATTCTATAAATTTTATTTTCCTATGTAAAAAACTCAAAAAACACATTTTTTGGGGGGTTTATCCCCCTTTACCCCCCCTTCCGGTGGTCCAATCGGGCTGGTTTACGAACTCGTCCGAGGGATTACCACTTTACATGTCTGTACCAAATTTCATTAAGATCGAACCATTTTTGCAGTCGCTATCGTGCTCACAGACATATATATATGTATATATATATAAAAATTTGAACGAATAGTGTTTTCTGCTTCTGGTGGCTCCAAAACGAAAAGTTATCATGGTCTCATGCTTAGGTCTTACCATGAGACCTACGGTAATAGCTTCTTCCCTATAGGGGAAATTCGCTAAAAACAACGGTGTTCTGATTCATTCCCCCCATCATTCAATTTTTCGATTCAGTCCAATTCAAATAACTTTATTTCTGAGTTATTTTTTATAAGTATTGTATCATAAAATGTTCCTACAATAACATTGCAGGTTTTCAATGAAAACAATTCCAAGCTGCTGTGTGTGAATACAATTCCGAGCTGACGGGAGTGAGCCGCCATAATAAACACCGAGATGTCCAGAGTGGGGCTTAGCCAGTAGAGCTGGCCGTCCGACCGTCGGAACCAAGCCATACGGAAATTAATTCCGAATGGCTGATGACTGCGTTGTGGACACTCCTGCTGGGATTACGATCGCAAATGGTTAAATGGCTCCAAGGGAGAAAGTATGTGTCAGTTTGCTGATACCGCTTATTTATCGATGTGTCTCTGTCACAGCACCTGATGCAGCAGGGCCACCTGGAGAGTCTGACGGAGGCGGTGATACTGCAGCACTCGGCGCTGGCGGGACTGGCGCAGGGCACGGCCGAGGAGTACTACATACTGGCGGTGCAGCAGCTCAACGTGGCTAATGTGTGTGTGTGTACAGCACCTGACGCAGCAGGGCCACCTGGATAGTCTGACGGAGGCGGTGATACTGCAGCACTCGGCGCTGGCGGGACTGGCGCATGGCACGGCCGAGGAGTACTACATACTTGCGGCGCAGCAGCTCGACGTGGCTAATGTGTGTGTGTGTACAGCTCCTGACGCAGCAGGGCCACCTGGAGAGCAGAACGGAGGCGGTGATACTGCAGCACTCGGCGCTGGCTGGACTGGCGCAGGGCACGGCCGAGGAGTACTACATACTGGCGGCGCAGCAGCTCGACGTGGCTAATGTGTGTGTGTACAGCACCTGACACAGCAGGGCCACCTGGAGAGCCTGACGGAGGCGGTGATACTGCAGCACTCGGCGCTGGCGGGACTGGCGCAGGGCACGGCCGAGGAGTACTACATACTGACGGCGCAGCAGCTCGACGTGGCTAATGTGTGTGTATGTACAGCACCTGACGCAGCAGGGCCACCTGGAGAGTCTGACGGAGGCGGTGATACTGCAGCACTCGGCGCTGGCGGGACTGGCGCAGGGCACGGCGGAGGAGTACTACATACTGGCGGCACAGCAGCTCGACGGCTACGGACAGGAGACCTTCCTCGCCAAGGTATGTGGATGAGTATTACGCCTCAGGTGCGATACGAGCGGCAAGCGACAGAGCTCGGTTTTCGGGGAACATTTATTTGTCAGCTGATAATTTTGAAGGCAATGGCTATAATGCTAAAACTGTCCCAAGAGAGTGGAATTCAGTGGTCACTAAGTGTCGTTTTTGTTGCCGGTCAGGTTTGAGAATGTTTTTTGTATCGCTTGTCGCTCACCATCTGCATTTTTGCGTTGTTTGAAGTTAGAATCTATACTGGAAGTATTGTACTGTGACAATGCTTTTGTTGACGAAGAAGGCGATTTAGTTCTGAAAGTGTTTTTTGTGTCCCTTGTAGCTCACCATCTGCATTGTTACATTGTTTGAGGTTATAATCTATACTAAAGGTACCACGACAATGCTTTTGTAGATGATGTTTGTCAGGGTTAATTATGAGTGGGTTAATTAGTATTTTAGTGATGAAATACAGTTTTTTGAACAGGAATTTAAAACGATTAGAATCTTGACCGAAAGTGAGCTATTAAATGCTTCCTGATGCTTGTTGATCGTCGCTCTTGTTGTACCTGAGAACTTAAAAGGGATAGTATAGGTACCAAATATTCGAAAAATTGTGATTAAATTATATATATTTGTTTGTACAATTATCAGAATACACCTATATATACAAGATGTATATCTTGTAAATGTAATATGTATACTGTCGACTCTTGTTAACTTGAAACATCAGAGAAATAAAATATTTCTTTGCGTTACGTATTGTTCCACTTAGACATATCCAAGTTATATACTTCAAACAGAGTTACACAGTTGAATTAGACCAAATGAATTGGACTAGGAGGTTGAAAGTTGAGTTTTCAATGATTTCGAGTAATCGAGATGGACTGTTAACTTAAGTTACAATTTGTGTGAAGCTTTATGTACAAAGGGGGTTCATCCTGCACTCGAAGCATTACTGTGTGATTGTTTCTTTAAGATTACCTGCAAAGACCTGCAAAGTCAGATTGACAAGAAGGACTTTTTTAATACATAAAAAACAAGTTTCATGACGTTTCGGGATCTGGAATCTGATCCCGTCTTCAGGTGGAAGAAAACCTAGAACATAAAAAGATTAGTAATACATGGCCAGGAAAGCCTGGACAAAAACACAGCTAAAACAGAGAACTGTAAAAGCAGTCACAAAAACATTATGCTGAAAAGAAAAACAATAACACAAAATAACACAGGAATCACAAGTATCAAGAATCACCAGACAGGAGAGAGCATGTCCACACCCAATCAGAGCTGAGCTAAGACTGGTGAGAGGAAAGCAAATGGCGGCGGCGACGGAAATGGCGGCGCCCACAGCCAACCAAATCACGGCGCGCTACCGGTGGCGAAAACCTGAAACAGAGACATGTGATATGCAAATTCCGTGTGTCTGTTTGTGTTTTTTAGTTAATTTTTAACCTGATTTTTTTTTTACTTATCCCCAGTAATGGCAAATGTCCGCAAAAATCCAAATCAAAATATAAAACCACCATCACCAACAATGAATTTCAAACAAAGGACATAAAAAAGATATACAAAAATTACCTATTTTGAATTTTTTATTGTTGTCTCAGTCTGCAACCCTGTTGACCCTGTTGTTGTTTTATTGTTGACTAAACCAATTGTTATTTGCCATCCACGACTGAGAAACTCTATTGACTTCTGCAATATAAGCTCAATAACAGTTCATGGCAATGCTCTTCCTTACTATGACAAAGTAAAAAATCTTGGCCTGACTATCAACTCAACACTTACTTGGGGCGATGCTGTGGTGGACATTCGTAAGAAAGTCTTTGCATCAATCCACTCACTGAAGAAACTACAACATTTTTTGCCACTACATACTAAACTACAGCTCGTTAAATCACTTGCACTACCCCACTTTACCTACTGCAACTCTGTGATCAACGACATGACTGTGGCCCATTCTAATATGCTCCAACGGTCTCAGAACTATTGTCTGAGATATGTCTATGATCTGAGGCGCGTTGAGCATATCACTCCTTACTACCTTGAGTCAAAATTACTAAAATTAAACGATCAAAGATCAATCAAAATTCTTTCACTTGTGTTTTCGATATTAAAAACTGGTTTTCCTAGATATTTTGTAAATGATTTTAAATTCATATCTCAAGGTAGTCTAAGAAATACACGTTCTGCTTCCCTCGCTTTGCGTATGCCTCAGCATAGGACTTCAGCCTATGACAGGGCATTTGTCGTGACTGCTTGCCGTCTTTGGAATAACTTACCCGATTCCCTGCGATCCCTTGAAAGTCGTCGTCGGTTTGTGGGGGCGCTGAAAAAATTATTCTTTGAGCGGTTGTCCTTGGCTGGTGTGTCCTAGGCGGGTTGTCTCGGGCGGGGTTGTTGACAGATGAATGTTTGAGTGAATGAGTACAGTATTTTTTTTCTTGATTTGTTGTATATATAGATTATGAATAGTTAAGTTAAATGAAACTTATGTCTCTCCATGTGTTAAGGCAGGTTAAGTGTAAGAAAGGGCCATGTGGCCTTAACTTTGCCTGGCTAAATAAAGAATTTTCATTTCATTTTCATTTCATTTCAACCCTAATCAGGCCGAAAAATGTTAAAATTAATTCATTTATTATTATTTATTAATTATTAATTATTTTTGGTTAAAATAATATGAACCAAAACTTATTCAATTATATAACAGTTAGTATTGTTACTTTGTACAGTTAGTATTTGTTATTGTTTGTAGTACTACATTAGTTCATAATATAATGCTGCAGTTAAACAGTTTAAAGTTTGCCTCATTACAAAGTATTACCTTATTATATTGGCTTAGCTCTTCCCTGCTAAATGTTTCGTTCTACTTGTATTCAGGACGAGAGTGGTAATGAAGTAGTGATCGGCGTTTCCCTCACTGGTATTGTGGTGGCATCGGAACACAGTCACACTTCAAAGTTTTACAGGTAAAGTTATCTTATATATTTTTTTTTTAACAAAGAGCTCCTATTGCGATGATTTGTAAATGTCTTTTGAAGTAGGAAGTCCTATTTAGTGCATTTTCTCGTTACAGTGTAAAGAAAAAGTTTAAAACAAAATATTTGTTTTATTCTTGGTTGGCTAAAGCAGTGTGATGTCGCAAGGTTGTTAACTAATTAATTTGTATGATTCATGTAAATAGTCACTTTCTTAGTGTCCCTAATGGGTGTAAGAATGGGAGGTCTAGGTGAAACGTGGTGTTGTAATTCTTATTCATGCATATAGGCTGTATTTATACAGTAGACTCCCTCTTTACCTAAACACCTTTTAATGGTACATCGGTTCAACCGCACTACACTCCGCGGAAAATACATCTTTTTAACCGGACAAATTTTTTTAACACGTCGGTTCAACAGGACTTCATAAGCAGGAAATAGGCCAGCGATCTTTGTGTCAACAGTTCTTGATGAAAGGTCCTGTATCAACGATTCTCATAGGAAATAAGATCTTTCACGCATCACAAATTGTAATGGTTGTTTTTAAGATACAAAGCCTAAAGATATATCCTGGTGTTTAGTCTTTACTGTAATCATCATAAACTATAACTTTTACAATTTTTTTTAAGTAATTATATTGGCTTACAAACTGTTTGCTATATGTTATAATTTAACAAGTTTCTGGGAACATAAATTTAATCAGAAAACTACCCAACCTAAGTCTTGGTCCCGAGGTTTACAGATTGATAAGAGAAAGTCTACTGTATTTCATTACCTTCCCCCTGTTGACACGTCTTTCCTCCATGACCAACTCGTGTGGCAGGTGGAAGGACATAACCAACGTGATCAACCACAAGCGCCACTTCGGCATGGAGTGCCAGAACCCCGAGGACACGACGCAGTTCCAGCTGGCGGACGTTGAGTCGGCCAAGTACGTGTGGCGGATGTGCGTCCATCAGGTCAGTGTCTGCTTCCAGGATTTGCAGGTGTTTCCAAACGCTGTTTCAGGAGTTTGGAAATGGGATTATTGACCTACATCAAAATTAAATCATGTTCCTATAAAGTACAATTAAGCACTTTGTTTTCCATCTCGTCCCTTTAAGGACTCCAAACTTTGTACATCAGAACTTGGTCTTAGGTGGTGGGTAGTATTTGGTTGGGACAGAGATGAAAAACTAATTAAGATTAACAACATGATGCACGTTATGATGCCCATTTTTATGGGTGGCTTAATTTTTGTCAGGCTGTTGTGGCACCCATAATGGTAACAAAGTAAATTTTGCCGTATAACATCTCTAAACATCAAATATTTTGTGAATGTTTACATTAATATTAATTCAATCAGAATGGCAAAACCAAAAAATTGGGAAGTGGCAAATGAAAAAAAGGCACGAGTAGCTGTTTTAGTAATACCATACTATTCTCTGCAGGCATAAGGTTGCCAATCTGTCTAACACAGAGTTCTGTGTCACAATATATTTTTGTGCATTTTCAAAATGCTACCATATATTGTTTTCAATATCTCAAAAAGTTTGAATCAAAGAATAGTCAAGATACATTAAAGAAGTAAAAAGTACTCCCAAAGGGCTCAAAAGTTGAAGCAAAGGGCTCAATTTTATTTTATTCTTAACATAGCCCTGTGTAAATTACAAAAACAAACTACATTTTACAACTTTGTTTGCGTAATAGAAAAGTCAAGTTTAAAGTTAAGAAGGGCATATTCATTTTAGCTCTTTTTTACTCTTTTTGTAATGATGCAACTGAAGATTTTACTGGTGATTGTAAATATCCATTCATTTTTAAACCAGTAATAACATATTTATCAATCAAAGTGGGTTGTTGCAGCACACGTTCTTCATGCAGAACGAGCAAGCGTCGGAGTCCGGGAGCGCTTCCCAGATGGGCCGCAGCCTCTTCACCCAGACCTCCACTGAGGTAACTGTCTTGCCGCCTCGTGTACACAGTAGAGATAATACATGTTACGTGTAAATAATTGTAGAATCAAGTATTGTAATTCCTTCATCTAAACCAAATTCCTATACCTTTATATAGTCTGAGTCAAATAACTTGGCCCAGGTTGTCCGTAAGTCCATTGCTAAAATTAGCAAGTCTTATGGCTGCAATAGGCCACATCCTTTGGTTCGGCTCATAACTTTGGTGTTGTGTCGCAGGACACCCAGCTGGGCAGCAGCAGGGAGGAGCTGGACGGGAGGGACGTGGGCGGGGGCGGGGGTGGCGGCGGGGGTGGGGGCGGCGGCGGGGGCGGTTGGGAGAGGGAGGTGCAGAGAGCCCAGTCCACCTCCTGTCTGGACCTGGCCGCCTCTCAGGATATCGACAAGCTCAGGTGAGTCCAACGTTGTTGAAAGCTGTTCCAAGCGTTAAAGTTAGCGTTAAAATCTGCTTCTATGAATGACAATCTTTTTTTAACAATTTTTTATCTCAGAACTCAAGTGAACAGTAGTGAACAACCAATCCTCATCATGGTTGTTTTATCTTTTTAAAGTGTGCATTCATGATTAAAGTCAAATCCAAATTTCAGTCACTGTGGGAAATTCAACATTCCTCTATCACAGAGGAGTCCTTATTGTCTAGTTAGTGAGACAGTGCTATATTGAATTAAATGTCTGCCAGCTATATGTTGATCAAAGCTGAGTGATATTTCCAAAACCAAGTGATTCAGGCCTATTTTATGCCATAGGCAAGAGCACATTAACCTACCTGAAAAAAGGAGAAAGTTTTTTGATTGGAGATGTTTTTATATTGTGTAGGACTTCTCTCCAGAAATTTAAACATCCAGTTAAAGAATTGTTTATTAATCCGTCACAATTATTATTTTGTTATCCTTCAATCATTCAAATCAAAATATCTTGAAGCACAGAAGTAAAGTCAAGATATTTTTTATTCTGAAAGTGAAGAGGTATAGAATCATGTCAACAAATATATGTAACAAATTATTGCATAATTGAATACACCACTTTCTTAACTCTGTTCAGTAATGTTGTGTGTGTGTGTCTGGCAGGGCGATGCTACCCTCGTACCGACCGGCCCCCGACTACGAGACGGCCGTCCAGCAGAAGTACCGGGGCCAGGGGCTACTGTACAGCAGCCAGCCCGAGATACACCAGGGCCACCTGCACGAGGTATGTGACAAGCGACCGACCGTCCCTACCAGTAATTCATTTAAGGCCCCAAATGGTTGATCTTTAAGGTTTTACCAGATAGTGATTTGTCAGTTTGACTTAGATATGGAACGATAATTTCTTTGTGATTTAACAATGCAATTCATCTTAATATACTTGGAATGTGGCTTTATCTAATTGAGATCTACTTAATTTTCTCCTGAAATCACCAAATCATTAGTTTCCTGAGACAGCAAACCTGCCAACAATATAAGTTTGAACATTTATTTTAAATATTGCTCTGTTTAGCATTATTCTATCCAAATGTGTTTTTACATAATTTACTAAACTGATAAACTAGATCTGTAGAATCAACTTCATTCATATTTGAGGTATTAACTTCAAAATTGTCACTCAAATTTGATAATCAGCAAGACCTTTTTGCAGAATATATCATTTTCTCTTTTTGCAATTAAAAAATATAAGTGATTTAGTTTTCTTGGCTTACATACAGTGTGTAAAAAAAGTCCCGGAACGGCTTAATATTTTTTGAACCGAATTGGTTTGAGGAATCAAACTTTGCACATTCACTCCTATGTAAAAAAACTACTTTCTGAGGTGTTTACTGACTCTTGGGTCCCGGTGGGGGACGGCCCACAAGGAGTCGGTACAAAATCTTAAATGTAAGGATAGGTCGATATGCACATCATTTTAAAGGGCTCTTCTAGTAGAGTTCAATGCCGCAAACCACACTTCAAAAGGTTCATTCGTTACAAAATGGCGGCTGGTTGAAAATCTAATAGAATGACAAAGTTTTCGCCTAAATGTCGTCTAAAAAATTGTTCACAGCCTATGTCTGGAGAATCAAAACTCGGGATTGAATGTCAGGTCTAAAAGCCTATTTTTTAGGGTGCCGAAGAGGATGTTAGCTCCAATGGGGGACGGCCCACGAGGAGTTGGTGCAAAATCTTAAATGTAAGCATGGGCCCATATGCACATCATTTTAAAGGTCTAATCAAATAAAATTCAATGCAGCAAACCGCATTTCAAAAGGATTATTGGTTAAAAAATGGCGGGTGATTTAAGTTTTCAACAAAAATACTAGGCTTAGGTTTGTTAAGCAATTTGATTTATTAAAACTTTTATTCCCCCCCTCCCCCCAACAAACCTAAACATATGAACTTTTGTTGAAAACTTGAATCAGCCGCCATTTTGTAAGAAATGAACCTTTTGAAGTCCGGTTTGCGGCATTGCTCTCTACTCGATTAGCTCTTTCAAACGATGTGCATATCGACCTATGCTTACATTTA
Organism: Flexamia atlantica; assembly: GCA_035578135.1. Classification (NCBI taxonomy): domain Eukaryota; kingdom Metazoa; phylum Arthropoda; class Insecta; order Hemiptera; family Cicadellidae; genus Flexamia; species Flexamia atlantica. The sequence goes on along the minus strand of JAQJVK010000012.1, from coordinate 9,614,765 downwards.
AGATTTTGTACCGACTCCTTGTGGGCCATCCCCTTGGAGGTTCAACCCTCTACGGCACCCCAAAATATAGGATTTTAGGTCTGACATTCTATTTCGGAGTTTAGATCATTCAGACATAGTCTGTAAACAATTTTTAAACAATCTTTGAGCGAACACTGTGTATTTCCTTTAGATTTTTGATCAGCCGCCAATTTGTAACGAATGGACCTTTTGATGTGCGGTTTGCGGCATTGAACTCTGCTTGATTAGGCCTTTAAAATGATGTGTATATCGACCTGTGCTTACATTTAAGATTTTGTACCGACTCCTTGTCGGCCGTCCCCCACTGGGGGCCAAGAGTCGGTAAGTACCTCAGAAAGTAGATTTTTTACATAGGACTGAATGTGTAAAGTGTTATTTCTCAAACCAATTCTGTTCAAAAAATATTTAGCCGTTCCGGGACTTTTTTTACACACTGTATATACAAATATATATTAAAGTTTGGAAAAATATTTAAAATAACAGTTTTTTAGCCTTATTAGAGAAAAAAAATATTTTTTAATACTAGGCTACTGAAATTTTTGTTAAATTTACATGTAGTTACTGTTTGTTCCCTCATATTTATACATATTTATATATTATATATATACACAATACAACACTTAATAAAATAATTCACAAACATAAAAATAAGGAAGGATTCCAAAATAAACTTTTTCAGTTGGTGATTAATTAAGCTATACTTCAATCAGACAACTTTAAATCCAGAGGGTCCAGAGAAAACACATATTGTGATTTTTCGATACATTTATATTAAGATTTACATTATTTTAAATACCACATCTCAGTTAATTCTCAGATAATTTATTTGGAGAAAACACAGTATGAAAAAAGTATGCCTCCGGTCGTGTCTGTCAAATCAGACAATGCACATAAAGGGATTCTCATGCAATATTGATCTCCAGATATGTTTGCGTGTTGATAATCAATATCATCACTTCCCTCGCATTTACTTTCGCACAAACTCAACACATTTGCTTTCAGCGTGTAACTGTAAATAAACTTATCTTTTTCAAATTTTATGGAAACATAGTATTTATGCTCTAGTTTACCAATCGGTGTGGTTTGGACAAAATCTTGCCTTGCCCTTCTTTGACATCATAAGTGAATAGGATCCAGAACCAGTTGTTGAACAACCAGAGAGGCCAATAGAAATAAGAGACGTTTTTGTAAAGCCATCGGTTTTTGCCTGAATCAGATTTTCCAATGATCTCATGATATTCAGGATGCTGTTTCTTTAGATGTTCATTGAGCTGATTAATGGAAACTTCTTCTGTACAAAATGCTTCTCTGCAAAGGATAGGTCTGAAGCCACAAAACATCTCATGTTCATTCCCTGGCCCTACAATCTCTTCACACCCTCTGTCACTGAAGCGACATAATCGGGGCAAAGCCTCCAGCATGCTTTTGACACAAACAGGATTTTCTAATATAAATTGTTCTTGACACAAAGGACATTTTACCAATTTCTCCAAACATTCTGAACAAACCACATGACCACTTGCACACTGCTTGAAAGGGACCTTCACAATTTCTAAACACACTGGGCACTCTACACATTTTTGCAATGAATTAATTACAGACAGAAAATTTTTTTTAACAGCACTCAGGTTATCCATATTTTGTCCAAAGTAAACTTCATACACTATTGCACTGTCCACTGCACAAAACTGTACTAAGATCATCTAGTAGTCAGTTATCAGTTTTAGTCTCAACAGTCATGCTGATAAGAATTATCAGTTCAGAGATAAACACTCTCTGAGAGGCCTTCCATTAAACTGAATCACAACAATACAATATGTAGAAAAATCATTTACTACCCTTATATACTTAAAAATTGAAATTAACTATGTTCTGTTTTTTTTCTTTAAATTGATTCTATGAAACGTATCCATTTATAGATAAGATTTATCAAGATATGTTAAGAAATTAGGAGATACAGAATTTGTTTTATTTCCTATAAGGATAACATGGGGAATGAGTATGCAGGTTTGCTGCCACAAAAATATATGTTTTAGAGTCATAAACATGAATCCTCATCTAGATGTAGCCACAAGCCAATATTTATTCAGAGATGACGAGAATAAGCAAGATATTGAATTTTACTTTTTCTCATAAGGCTAATGTAGGGAAAATGTATGTGATCACCGCTTTCAATATCTCGGTAACCTTTTGACATCGAGCAATCATCCAAAATTATAAATTTGTTTTTCAAGTTGAATTTGATGGTGTTAACTACAATTGGATTATTTTAATTTTTCGGTGTAAAAAACTAAAAGAAAAACAATTTTGAGAGATTTATCCCCCCTCAGAGTTTTGGTTTACACCGTTCATTACAGCTTGAAAAAACAAATTAATTTGGTATTTTGAGTCATTTCAGAAAAAAATGCAAATCATCTTTAAGAAAAATTATATCAAGATTTAAATTCCTGTGTTTAGTTCTTTTCTGACATAAATTTAAAAGTTAATCTAGAAAAAAACTATATCAATATCAGTTTAAATACAGTTCCAAAATTTCAGCAATAGTCCAACTGTAATGATAGGAAACAACACAGTTCAGGAAGATGACAGTATAAAATTCCTTATGATACTTCTTGATAGAGGACTGTTCACACATTAGTAAATGTTTGTTCCAAGGTATCTTCAAATATTTATGTCCTCAGAAAATTATCTAAATACTGTGATATTAAAGTCCTTGTGATAGCGTAGTATGGACTAATATTTACTCACTTATCGTATGGAATCATACTATGGGGCCGAAGTGCAGAAAATAAATTGAAAAGATTATTCATTCTGCAGAAGAAAGCCCTAAGAATTATATTGAAATTGAAACAAACCAAGTCTTATAACATCTTCAAAAGAATGAATTTATTAACTCTTCCTTCAATTTACATTTTAGAAACAGCAATTTTCGCACACTCTAAATAACAAAATGAAGAGATATACATAATTATAATACTCGATTTAATCATAACTTCAGGCCAACGCAACATAGAATAAATATTTTTTCAAAGTTTACCGTCTGGATCTGGAGCTAAATTTATGAACAATTTACCATCTCATATAACAAAAGAGAATAATTTAGCACCGTTCAAAAATAAGTTAAAAAAATGTTTAATAGCCAATACATTTTACAGTGTTAGTGAATTTATAGACCATTGTGAAAAACATTATAATGAAGCAATAAATTAATGGGGGGAAATTTGACATGTATCTTATAGAGAAAACTAAGTTAAACTAGGTTGCCTTGATCTTAATTTTAATTTTAGTTTGCATAAGGTTTTTTCAGAATATGTTTCAATCAAAAGTATTGTAACATAGACATTGCTTCCAACTTTATAAAATGTTGTAATAGCAGTAAAATGAATTTGAAATTTAATTGCTCATCTCAAGTTCTATAAAACAAATGTGATGTGGTAATTAATGAAAATAAGCAGCTGAATGAAAAAAACAAAAGCTTAGAAAAACAGCTACAACAGGTAAAACATCAATGTGAAGTCTTAGAGCAATATACTAGGAGGGAAAACATACAGATAGACGGAATTCCACAGGAGGCCAATGAAAACATCTTTAATATTGTAAATAAACTTTCCGTGTTAATTGATGAGCCGATTATTTTGAATAGTGACATACAAGCTGCTCACAGAGTGCCTGCAAAAAATGGTTCGACCATTAAACCTATTATTGTCCGTTTTTCTAACCGACAAAAGAAGGAAGCTGTTATGAAAAAGGCTAAGAGAAAAACACTTAAAGCATCACAGTTTCTCAATGATGTCCCTGATACAACAGTATATATAAATGAACATTTAACACCAGCTACAAAGGAGTTATTTTACCATGCAAAGAAATTAAAGTTTGAGAAAAATTACAAGTATGTTTGGGTTCGGGACGGTAAAGTGTTTGTTAGGAAGGACGATGGGTGTCGAGCTGTACGAGTAAACTCAGTTGAGGAAATTAAGGACTTGAGATAAAATAAAAACCATAATGGACTCCTACATTCAATTAGTTTTCATTCACTGTAATCATGAATACTTCCACAACAGTGTTTAATATATTTCATGTCAATATACAAAGTATAAGAAGACACTTTGATGATTTGTGTGTGCATTTACACATCTGTAAAACTTATTATAATTTGATAATATTGAGTGAAGTATGGATAACTCAGGAAGAATCAAGCAAATATCAACTCCCTGGTTATAACATGATTCTGCAACCACGGTTGACCGACAGCTCTGGTGGGGTCATAGTTTACATATCCAGCGACATTGCTTACTCTCGACTGCCAGCTACTCTGCCCCGAGCTGAAGTTGTCTGCCTTCGTCTGTCTGGGTGTGGACTTAATAAAAATGACTATCTTACTGTCTATGGAATCTACAGGGACTTTAAAGCAAATTTTAATGATTACATTAATGGATTAGAATTACTTTTAAATAAAGCTGATAACCCTTGTTTAATATTAGGAGATATTAATTGGAACATTATAAATAATAGTCATAAAAATACAATAAATTACTTAAATCTGTTAGCTGCCTATGGCTTCGAATCTTGTTTAAATGAACCCACACATATAACTCATAATAGTAAAACTTGTATAGATCATGTTTTTTTGAAAAATTCAAAAAATGTAGAATTTTCCTGTAATGTAGTGAAATGTAATTTCACGGGTCATTATGGCGCTCATGTCACAATGAAAAACATAAATTTTAATTGTAACACGAATAATCATTTATATAGAGTATTTATTGATAACAACTTATTGTATTGTAGGCTTAAACGACAAAATTGGTCTGAAATTTACGAAAGCAGCAATGTAAACTTAGCTCTGAATACTTTCTTGACATTATATCAAAACTGTGTTAAATCTGCTTCTAAGCTTGTTAGAATTTCTGGTCAGAATAAAAAACGTTCTCCATGGATAACTATGAATTAGTAAATAAGGTGAATGAAAAAAATAGGTTGTATAAATTGTTTTCTAAAAATAGGAATGATCATAGGATATGTACGTTGTATAAGAAATTAGCAAAAGATGTAACTATACTGATAAGGAAAGCAAAACTTAATTACTACTCAAATGAGATTGATAAGGTAAAAAATAACACTAAAAAATATTGGCAAACTGTAAGAAAAATTGTTAATAAGCCAAAAGAGAACATGAAAGAAATTAAAATTGGAAATAATGTTGTAAATTTTTTAGAAAATGAGTTACAAGTGAGCAATGAGTTTAATCAATATTTTATAAATTGTATCAATGAGTTGAAAAAAACAGGATTTGGTTATGATCTGCACGAGATGCCTGAATTTCCTTTGATAGATAGTAAAATCTCTTCTGTTAGTATTACACAATCTGATGTTGCAAATATAATAAAGAAAGTAAAAAATAAGTTTGCCAGTGGTGTTGACGGGATAAACATAAAAATTATTGAAGACAATCTCGAAGTTTTTATCCCAATTTTACATTATATTTACAGTTTATCTCTAAATACTGGAATTTTTCCTGACAGATTAAAAACCTCTATAATTGTACCTATTTATAAAGCTAATGGTAGACTTTTAATGTGTAATTATCGCCCAATATCATTGTTGTCAACACTCTCTAAAATAATAGAAATTCATGTAAAAGATAACATTGTTAACTATTTTAATATGTACAATCTTTTTTCCCCACAACAGTTTGGATTTATTCCTGGCAGAGGTACTGATAAAGCAATAAATGGGCACATTTCAAAAATATTAAATCATGTAGAGAACAATCAGCAATGTGTTGGTGTATATCTGGATCTTGCTCGAGCATTTGACTTGGTCGATGTTAATATTTTAATGTATAAATTTGAAAGGTATGGGATCAAAGGAACTCTCCTTAAATGGATCTGGTCATTTTCTAAAAATAGGAAGCAAATTGTAAAAATAGGAAATACTTACAGTACTGAACTGGAGCAAATTAATGGAATCGCACAAGGCGGGGTTCTTGGCCCGTTGAGTTTTGTAATATACATAAATGACTTGCTATTTTTACCTTTAAAGTCAAGTATTTATGCTTTTGCAGATGACACAGCAATTGTTTGTGCAGGACCAAAACTACAGGAAGTTAAAATATCTTTACAAAATGATTTGGATATTATTTCAAATTGGTTAGTTAAGAATAAATTATTAATTAATATTAGTAAGACAAAGGCTATAGTTTTTTCCCAAAGAGAAGTAGATAAATCTAATTTAAGGTTGATGTGTCATGTCAAATGTGAATATATAGAATTAGTAGACACAGTAAAATATCTGGGACTGGTAATTGATTTTAAATTAAAATGGAATTTTCATATTCAAAGTTTAAATTTAAAGTTAAGGAAAATTAATTACTTGCTCTATTATTTAAGGGACTTTGTAAAAGAGGATTGTTTAAAAAGACTCTATGTGGCATGGTTTCAAGCAACCGTCAGTTATGGAATCGTACATTGGGGTGGAACATATCCTACCATTTTAAGTGCAATTGTAAATACTCAAGAGGTTTGCTGTTCGAAACATTGCTAAAATTAGAAAATTTGATCCTGTATCTCATTGTTTTAAAGAATTTGATATTTTAGATTTAAATCAGCTGTATGGATATAACATAATTATGTTCTGTATAAGAAACATTAATATATTTGAAACTAAGACATTTGCTTGCAACACCAGGCAGTCAAGAAATTATGAACTGGTAGTCCCCAACTTTAACAGACAAATGAGTAGGAACCAGTTTTGCTTTGCAGGACCAACCCTGTTCAACAAGTACTCCAGTAGGGTTATAGATATTTTAGGAAATATTGTGACATATTCCACATTAAAGAAAAGCATAAGATCCCTAATAACTGAATTTGCTTAACTCAACAAATTTTTATAAAATCTAAATAAATGTCCAAATTATTACTGTTTGTTATGAGGGATGTTTATTCCTGTTAAAATTTTCAATGTTTTGTTGATAATTTATAAATTTTAAATGCTAATTGTTATTAATTTTTTGTTATTGGTTGTTTTGTTGATATTTACAAATATTTATCTGTATTATATTTTTTATTTGAGTAAATTTATTGGATGTTACATAAATGCTTATAAAGTTAACTATATAGTTTAAGTTGAATATATAAATGGACTGGCCTCAATGCAGTGCAACTATTATAATATCAAGTATGTGATATTTCTTGCCCCACACGTGCGGTTTGCACTTGGGGTTTATGTTTGTAATAATTGTATTTATTTATCTTGAGAAATAAAGTATTTTGAATTGAATTGAAATTGAATTGAATTGAATTGCTCTTTGTCCATTAGTTACCGAGATACTGAGAGTGGTAAAGACAGTGCATTGTCTCAATGTTAAACTTATGGAAAATAAGTAAAATTCTACATCTCACTTATTTCTCAATATATCATAATAAACCTTTGTTTGTGGCTTAATCTAGATGAGATCTAATGTATAATAACCTAAAATCCCCGATATTTCCATTTTTGTGGCAGCAAACTTACACATACTCATTTCCTATATTAACTTATGGGAAATAAAAAAATCTATATTTACCTTATTTCTTGACATCTCTCGATAAACTTAGAATACGGACTAGTTCAGATCTACTAAATATTAAATCCAAACCTTTTAGTTTTATCATACCAGTTGCAGCAAACCTGCATACTCATTCCCCATGTTATTCTAATGGAGCTTACAAAACCATATCTTGCTATGTTGGATTGAAATATGTTTTTTGCATTTGAAATTCGCTGAGTATGCAGGTCTGCTGCAACAGGGGTATTTATTCATAGCATTGAATGAGTTTTCACACAACGAAATAAAAAAATGGTTACTATTTTTATATTCAGAGGCAGGTACAATTTGTTTTGCTTATTCAATAAGATGTAAGTTATATTTTTTCTAGGGAGTCAGATCGTACGGCAATGCCTACAAGCACTACCCGGACGTGGCCAGAGTGGACAGGGTCTACATTGACCCCACACATTCGGAAGACGCACAACACACAGTTTCCGGCCTCCACACTTACGGGTATGACCATAATTTTTTTTGCAGGTGTAGTTTTATGAAGCGGTTAACTAACTGTTTTGTACCATTACTATTCAAATGTTGCAATCAATTTCAGAGTAATTTTCAGGTTTAACTTTTTACTAGCTTTGCTTGTGATTAATTTTATATTTTAAAAGCCTGTAATTTTGTTGATAACAGTTGTTTGTGCTACCATCCTGTCTTTTTCTAGATCATTAGTTATTATTACAACAGAATTCTATTCCACAGTCAGAATTGTATGATTGAACTTTCAAAGGCATGTAGGGCTTAAACTAAAGGACAAACAATTTGGAATTGAACTCTGTAAAATTGGATTGGTAGTCACTGAGATCCCAAGCATTATTACATGAATTTTATGAGAAAAAAAATAGCGAGCAAATAAAAGTTTTTACTTTTTACTTTGTTGACCTAAAGAAATGAGTAGCGTGGAAAATATATTTCTTAGCTAGCCACAAAATGTAAGCACATGAAAATAACTGATAACTTGCAAGATCCTGCTTCTAAAATTGTCCAAACTACTTTTTAGTATGATTCATATTTTAATTTTCCATTTTACCTAGGAAGATAAAATTTATAGGTGAGACTTACTGCATTCCTGAATGATTTAAGTAAATTGAATCAACCAAAGGCAGTGACAGAATTAATAATTAACCTGATATGCAAAATTTTAATTCAATTAACTACAAATGACTTTTCTGCCATTCACTCTAGTTTCATAGTTAAAATCATCCTCAGCAGCTAAAATTTCTTCTGAGCCAGGCTTGCTGTATTGGACATACTCTGCAAGGCTGCAAATACGACTTTTGTCCAGAAAGTAACGGACGTTTTGTCCCTACATTGCCCAGTGGTCTCATCTCCATGTCTGATGGTGGGGCCTAAACCTCCACTCCTGGTCCGAATCTGAGCCAAGTCTTGTTGCCGACGGACCTTGCATTTTATTCTTTCAGCGTTTCAAAATGGCGGTGTCCTTTGAAAATCCTACCAAACTGATTTGACCTAATAATGTTGCTTTTTTCAGTTCCTTACCATTTGCAAACACTTTCCTGCCTAAAAAATTCCCTTAACCTTGAAAAGAGGTAATAACCTAAGACCTGAGGTGGGTTAAACAGGGTTCATCTGAAAATGTCTCATTTGAGACGGCATAGTTCTGTGAAGTTGCTGCTGCTGCTTGGGGCGGGCACCGCGGCGGTATGGATCAGCACCACCCTCGCCTGATTTTGTATTTATCCATATCGCATGTTTCGAATGGCATATCAAGCCATCATAGGGCCTTGCATTATGACTGAGGATTACTTTTTTCTCCTTTAGGCTTAAATTTTTCCAAGGAATAAACTTTTTAGGCTGTAAATCATTATTAAATTCACATTTTCATCATACTAACACGGAAACATCTGTTTTCAGTTCCTTTTTGTTGGCTCGAAAGTTACCCATTGCTGGCCTAGCCGGAAAGAGCGGAAGTAAACAATCAGCTGATTTGCAGCAAACCGATGTTTAATGCTTGTTTAAGGGTGGTTTATTGGTTTATTTTTAGAGGAATGTAGTGGCAGCACTGCATCCGTAGCAAATGTTTGTTCTGTTTGTTATAGGTTAGGTTTGAAGGTTTGAGAAACGTATGTTTATGCAAGGACTATTGTTATGATTGTAAGTATGTTTTTTCTGCGTAGTATGATGAAAAATATCGTACGTTACATGGCCGGGAAGTTTTGCAGTACTCGCATGAAAATTACAACTATCATGCTCGTCCGGCAAAACAGTACTTCCCGGCCTAGTAACGCAGAGGCGGATTTGGAAATTTGCCGCCTCTGGGCTACGCAGGGGCCGGCGGCGGGATCGGCAAAAGTGGTGACCTTTTTTTTTTTTACTCACGCATGTTTTTTTTTGCCCCATTGTGGTCCTTTTGGCCCGTTTTTGCCGGGCCCTAAGCAAGGCTATTTCTGCTATTTCAGGGGGTTTGTGGCTTCTCTCTCTAATTTGCCGCCCCCCCAAATTTTGCCGCCCTGGGCTATAGCCCTTTAAGCCCATATGTAAATCTACCCCTGTAGTAACGTATTATACTATACTAACACTCAGTGAGATTTTCAGTTCGCACTGCCATTTTGAAAAGCTGTAAGAAAGAACACGTGATCTGTCAGTAACGAGACTCGCTCAAATTGAGTGCAGGAGAGAACGTTTAGACCGCACACTCAGTTGCGGTGTCGGGGCAACAGAGCTAGATGTGTAACAAAATGTCCTTTACTTTCTGGACAAGCATCTATTCAGAATTGACCATCCCATGTTGTGATGCAGGAGGGCGCAGATGACGGAGCAAGGGCTGCAGCTGGTGCACCTGTACAAGCCGCCGCCACCCTACCCCATCAACCGCCACAGCAGCAACAGCACGCCCGACCTGGCCAGCCAGAACCTGGGCCAGCCCATGCACACGTTCGTCAGCACGCAGGTGAATAGTGGGAAATGAAGGGCCTTCAGTGCAGCAAGTCGCTTGTGCTTGTTATCAGGTTGTTGTCTGGCCCATTATCTGTTTTTGTAAATCGGAACCAAAGTCTTGAGTTTGATTCGGAGTTTCTGAGAAATCAAGAGCTCCCCCCCCCCCACAGGAATGAATTCTGGTTGTAAAGTATTACCTATAACTTGAATAGTACTTAAACATTTGTGTTTAGGCTTTGGATCCAATTCCCCAAATTCCTTGAGGATTGACAACTGTAATACTAAACATAGGCAGGAAACTTTTAAATGACAAGGTCTAATCCTGAAAGAAGCCCCTTTATTTCTTACAAGACGTAGGCACTTTGTGGAATCTACTGAGGAAGTCATTTATTGGTTTTGACTGTGCATGTTGCCTGTTCTTCTATAAGAAAATCAGAGGCCCCAAGACTGTACCTTGGGGCACTCCATACCTACATTTTTTTCTTTTTTCGGTTGAATATAGTTTTTTTTGTTTGGCATCAGAACAAAAAACTAACTTTTCCATATCATAAAATTACTAATGGTTGTGCTTATTCTTCTTACCGATCAGGAGGAATCAGTATTGCAAAGATTTTTTTTATCCGAATAAGAATATCTGCCATCATCTTTTCGTGTTTCTGCTCAGTTAAATTATACTATTCACAACTGTTCCTTTTCCAGTTTGTTTATTTATATTCTTCTCCAAGATTAAACATTAAATTTCGAGAAAATATTTTTGGGACCGAAGGGATTTAAGAAACAGGAATCAGTCAGAAACCTTTCCAAGTGGAGTATAGAGCAACATCCCAAAGTTTAATGATGATTGGATAAACGGTTTGGTAATACATGAAGGACTGACGGACAACTGAGAGGAGACGGACATTTAGGTACAGTTAAATTACTTGGCCCAGCCAGCTCATAAGATAAATGTTGATTTTAGCATCTGATCTTTCTGAGTGGCTTTGGTCAAGTCACTTGAAACGACTTGTACATTGGATTATTGTGTGGACAGCAGGTGAGCGGGTCCAGTCCGGACCTGGTGTGTTCGCGGGTGGTGGGTCAGCACCCCCCGCCCCTGCCGCACCCCGGCCATTACGAGGCCCACCGCACCTACCCCAACCTGGCGGCCATCCTCGCCAACGACCAGCAGCAGGTCAGTAGCCAGAAGTGAGGCTGTTATTTAAATTAGGGATGGACGGGATTGGATTTTCAGTTCGGGACGGGATGGGAATTTTTTCTTCCCTCTTAAATTCGGGACGGGACGGGACGGGATTTTTGTCTTCCCTAAATCTTCGGGAAATGCTCGTTCACGAAAAATAACAGCAATAGGTTAAAAACAATGTCATATATAAATGTTTGTACCATCCCAACTCAAAAAATTTCAAGAAATAAATTTAAGTGAAAAAATACTAACTTAGGCTATATTTTGATAGGAATTATATAGGAAAACAACTGGCTTACCTGAAAATGAGTAGGCCTGTAGTCACAAACAATTATAATTGTTTGTGACTACAGGCCTACTCATTTTCAGGTAAGCCAGTTGTTTTCCTATATAATTCCTATCAAAATACCAACCCCTTGAGGGATTTCCTTCAAAAAATAACTTAGGCTATATGCAATCGACAAAATAGCAAACATTAGAAATACATAAAAAATAGTAACCCAATGAAATTGTTAATTATAAATAAAATACAAACTTATATAAAAATGGTAAATAAATGTATTGTTTATTTATTATTAATAATTAAATTTGAATTTTTATTCTTTCTAATTTGAATGCATTGAAAAATAGAAATAATATAAAAAAATAAGGAATAAATAAAAATAATATGCATTTTTTAATGTTTGTTAGAAACACAATAGTTTTTAAGTTTCTGCTTTTTTATTTACTGTTTGGTTTCCAAAAAGCCAAAAGGAAAATACTAGAGTGGTTATTGCATGTTGACAATATACTCTCAAGTATATTAAGTAAACATGTTAGTATTAAAAAAAAATTATTGTAACTTTGGGCTTTGGAGTTCTTGTTTTAGGAAATTACTCTATGACTCATAATTTTTCTAGCACTTAAAACTACGGTAAAAAAATTAAAAATAAATTTAGTTTCAAGATGACAACCATAACACTAGTTTTTCCAAGCTTAAAATTATAAATTTGAAATTCACAACTCCCAAACATAATATTTCTCAAGTTACATAAAATATTAATTACCTATGTATTAGAAATTTCTTAAAAATCTCAAAGTCTTTACTTTTGTCATTTTTTTACTTATTTATGAAAAATAGTCATACTTTCGGCTGGGATTCAAAGATATCTGAATTAGTTTAGAAAATTGAATCAATGGGCAAAACCACAATTTGTAGCTGACCAATGTGGTCGACAATATGAACAATCATTACTGTCATGCCTTATAGCAAGTTATTTCCGTTGACTAAACGCTATCAGTGAATAACCAAGATTGCTTTTCACACCCAATTGCGAGTTAGCAATCCTACTTTTGCCGTTTATCAACGATCGGCAAATACGAGCGATCGTTTTTCACGGCCGATCGCGAGTTTCGTAAAGCAACATCGGCCGTTAATCCGCGATCGGCAAAGACGCGGCCGTTCGTAAATTCTGCAAAGCTAGATTTGCCGTCTATTCGTGATTCGTGATTCGGTAAATACGCGCGATCGTTTTTCGCGGCCGATCACGAGTTCCGTAAGCTACATCGGCCGTTAATCCGCGATCGACAGATACGCGCTAGCGTATTTCGCGGCCATTCGCGAATAGCGCTAATCTATTTTTGCCGTTCATCCGCGTCTGGCAAATACGCGTGATGGTTTTCGCGCCCGATCAAGAGATTTGCAAAGCCGCACTTGCCGTTTATTTACGATTGGCAAATACGCACGATAGTTTTTAACGGACGATCGCGAGTTTTGCAAAGCTGGATTTGCCGTTTATTCGCGATCGGAAAATACGTGAGATCGTTTTCCACGGCCGATCGCGAGTTTTGCGAAGCTACACCTGCTGTTTATATGCGATCGCTAAAACGATCCCGTCCCGAAAAATTTCCCGACGTAAATAAAATCCCGCCCGAAAATCGAGAATTTAATTTTCCCGAAAATTTCCCGAAATTTCGGGACCCGACCATCCCTAATTTAAATTCATGTGATTGTGTTCAAGCCACTGATGTGAATATAGCATTTAATAATAAAGGCTTCAAGTTACATTTTACTGAATTAACACATTTATTTGCATATTTTAATTAATTACATTTTAAATTTAAACATGCCAAACAGTTCAAGTTTTTTCACTGCATGACTGCTCCAATTATTAAATTACAGTGAACGTTATAATGTTGTTTATTAAATTTTAGCAAAATCTCTCATAAGATAACCAACTGCAGTGTGCTTCTAACCTGGTACAAACTTTGAAACATTTTTTACACGTCAAAATAACTTTTTATTTGCTTAGTAATATGAAAAAGGTAACCAGAAGCATTGCAGTGCCTATTTCATGTCTGAAAATGGATAGTAAATAATGTTTGATTGTTATCTAAAAACATAAAAAAACATGTTTTTTTTATGTTTGATGTATTTAAACATCAAAAAAATTTGAGTAAAAATTTATTAATTTTTGTTACTTAGGGATTGGCAGTTCAACTACTTTTTAAAAGTTATTTTATCAGTGGCGTTATTGGAAACTTGGTTAGATTACACTGTTGAAGCAATAAAATCTAGTTTCACTAATTGCTACAAACTGGGACGTTAGGACGTTATTGTCGCTGTAATAGGTATTGCTCTGTACTTTGACAATGTAAAGTTGTGAGGTCCATCGCAAGCCTTGCATCTGGTTCGTGTTTATTACTGTGTGAGCTTTATTGTAATTTAGATTTATTTTATTTAATGGTTATGAAAGTTATTGGTAGTAATTGAAGACAAACAACATTATGGAACATAACTAACCACACTAGTCCTAAGAGCCAAGAAAGAAAACAATAATCTCTTTTAAACCAAATGACTGATTTTCCCCGATGTTCCGCAGCACATGGAGGAGTTGCACGGTGTGTACGACGACCGGAACATCATGTACTACATGAGCCGGGGGCCGCTGATGTCCCAGCCGCAGGCCCTCGCCTCGCAGACGCACGTCCTCCCCTTCAACAACAACACGCAGTACGCAGCGCAGGGGCCCAGTACGTACTGTGCTATTTGTTTTGTTCGCCTATGTTTGTCAGTCTAGGATCACATATGACAGTTTTATTCCGAACCATAAAAATCATAAAATATCCAAATCGAGTTTAAAATTATTAATTTTACAATAATTGTATCGTTTGGTTCAAAAACCCGTCAAAAGCCAAAAAAGGAATTTTTGAGAAAATAAAAAAAACGTTGTAGCAACTGTAAATTTATTTCAAGGTTTTAAACAATTTTTTGCCTGAAAGTAACCATTAATTGAATGTTTGTGGTGGGGAAACCTTATTTTATACCAGCCGTATTTACAAAAAAAATTTGAAAATATTTTACATGATGGGTTTTGCCTAAACAAAATTAATCACTTATGTTAAGGCATTAAATCAATAAAACAATGGATTTATAAAATAAAACATAAATTCGGGTTAAAAAATAATAAGTGGTAAATCAAATATGGTAATCAAAAATTGCAAACAACCATCATTGCTGCCAATCTTCATGAGAGCAAAAAAGAAACTCTCTTTACTATTTAGTGCAAAAACCCACTAAGAATCTGAACATGACAGGTTTTTGCTCTGAAAACAGACTTCAAAATGGATTTTAGTTGCACTCCGAGCATTGTACATGTATGGTTATTGCACAGAACGATTCGTTTACCCTTATAGAACAATAATATGGTCTTAACTCAATTTTGCCAAACTTGGCTTTTAACAGGTTTTTGAACTAAATGATTCAATTCTAATTATATTGTTTTTCTTGCAAACACTGCAATCAGTGGTTGACCTTAAGGACTACGTTCAAACCATATTTATATGTTTAATTGTGAACAGTGAGTTGAATTCGGTCCGGTGTCAATGAATAGGGCTACTGTTCCAAAACATCAGTCCTTTACTTTACTCAAGTGAAGCCTTTTTTAAAAATTTTGAGATGTATTGACAATTCTGCACAGAAATACCTTTAATTTGACATTAAAACGGTAAAATCCGACTAGCTGTTATCGAGTCATGATTCTCAAAAGAAAACCCCTTGCTTATTAATATGTAGATGATTTTTTTGGTCATTCTAAATCAGTCTTTACTCACTCTAGGTTATTCTACACTTTAACAAGTGTATACTGAAACAGAAAGCAAAACAAAAGCATGTTTTACAAAATTATGAAAAAGACAATGCTCATATGTAGACTAATATTTATAGTCATTGTTGAAAAAAATACCAAAAATACCTTTAACGGTTTAGAAAAATAAATTGAATAATATAGATATGCCTTTTGTAATGGAGATACAGTATGCATTTCCTTTGCATATTTTCTCTCTAATGATGTTGAAGTATGTCTAAAAATCAATTCATATCAGGGATACTACATTTTTAATGTTGATTACCAGTACATCTAATTTGTGTAAGGCCAAATAATTACATTCATACAAGCACTGTTATCCCAATAATTTATTGTTTAATAAATATGGATTTGAAAAATGTTACTAACTTTTTTAAACGATTCTAATGATTAATACAAAGTCAGTCCTTATTAATTTATGTCCTTTTTATACAATAACATCATCCAGAATAATCTTGATGTTTGAGGCTTCGGTTTTTTCAATTCAACATGTTAAAATTATTGGATAAAGTAGTAAGTTGGATGGTTATTACTTAAGAAAATAACCATTTTGTGATCTTCTTAATTTTATTTAGTCAATTGATCTCAATTAATTTAAAGAAACTTAGTGTTTATGGTAGTTAAGGAGTTAATACACCAACCATTAAACCATGCTGTTCTAATTTACCTGTGTACCGAGTCATCTCTGGTTTGAACTGGACAGGTGTATTGTGGGCCCTCCCTGTCTATTGGGACTTGCCCTTCCTGTCAGCAATTATCCCAGCCAGCAGTTGTTGGTGTTCTTTGTAGTGTATTATGGATGTTGTTAGCCTCACAGTGGACTGATGTCGAACAAAAGTCCGTTTATGTTTACCGACGGTTATATCGAAGTGATGAAACTGATTTTGGAACTTTGTGAGTAGAAAATTAAGTACTACAAGAATTTCTTTAAGTGATACAATAAAGACTGCCATCGGAACTAAGTATTCATAATAGTGTGTCCAAATCAATTGTTTTTTTAATTTTCATATTTACTTATTTTGCAAATAATGATGACTTTCTTTAAGAATTTGCAGTGAAAATTCATCTAAATGTTGATAGTTCAATTTTTGAAAATTTCAAAAAATGAATTAATTATATTTAATACATTTTTAGTTACCACCTTTGATTAGATGATGGAGTAGAGTTAAAGTCTGCTGATCCAGTTACCAGCAGATTACAAATTCAATGACCCAGCATCTATCTTAACACATTGCCTGTGCGCCACCGACTGGTTGGTAGTGCGGCCATTTGCCGTTGGCAGCACGCCGACCGGTCAGTAGCGTCTCAAGGGAACGGGCTATGATCCAGGCAGTGCTGCTATCTGTGGGTGTTTGTTAGCGAACTACGTACAGTCTCAAGGGAACCCAGCACATCACCGCACAGTGTTTTGTGATTCGTCAGAACAAAATATTTGAATTTGTATGTATCAATTGGGTTCGCGGAAAATGCCGCCGCAACCCGCGAACTTCCGCCATTGGTGGAACACAGTCAACATGTTAAGGTTTTTCTTATATTAGGCAGAGTTCCCGCGCAATCAGCTGAGTTTGTGTTTGACAGGCATAGTTTGTCGGCAATTAGGAAAGGCTGGGCGGGCCAAAAACATTAAATAATGGCTAGCTGTCAATAGTTTCCTTGTGACTCTCTGTTTTAGGGGTATTTCACTGTCACGATGTAACAGTTATTTTAGGCAGCGCTCAGAAATGTCTACTATTGAATTGTAATATTTGTTGATGTTGGTGTACCAATCACATCAATGTTTTCCTGTAAATACAATTCTGTTCCATCTGACAGAAGGATTTATGTCCAATCCATTTAGATAAGTAATCTGCAGCTAAATGATCAAAGGCACTTCTTATATTTGTTTGTGATTAGGCTTGATTTGTAAGCAATGTATGACTGTATAAAATTTTTTTTCTTTCCCTAAATTTATTAAGCAAAATATTAAACTGTGCGTTTTACCTACCCTCCATTGGTGATTCGGTTCTTCACATCTCTGTCATATCCTTTCCATTTTATTTATTAACCCTCGAGCGGGCGCACACGGAGTTTTCCTCCGCACGTGTTTTTTATGTTAAAATAAACAGACATAATGGGTGTCGGCGGTCGTGTCTGGCTCCGTACTTTACGCCCCTCATTCCAGGAATCTCCTAAAGCTATTTATACCCCCACCCCCCCTTGGTACCTCATTATTTGCAATTCAGAGATGCCGTCTCAGTTTGCGGAGTGCCCTTTCCCGTTATACAGTGATAGCTATTTTTAAAATTCATAATAGCGAAGGATTTGTAATTATTATCAAATTTGTTGGACTTTTCCTTTCGATTTCGAAAAAGAGAAGCGAAAGGAAAAGTCCAAAAATGTAAATAATAATTAATACCTATTTTATACTAGAAAATTACTTACTATGTTCAGTTGAAATATTACACCTATTAAATTAAACAATTAATTGCATCGACGATGAAATGTGATTCCTAATGAAGTTTGTCAACATTTAAGTACAATATTTCGTTATAAAACAAGTAAAATGGGTTAAATTTGTGCAATATAGTGTTGCGGAGTAAAACTCTGCATGCGCCCCCTCGCGTTTTGCCGGTGAAGCGCCCGCTAAAGGGTTAATTGTTACATGCCAAGTTTTTCCTTTTTGTTTTTTGTTTAAAATAAATTAGTAAAACACTAATAATTAAAGTGACTCGTGCCTAAAATCATAGGATTTTACCTATGTATGCGCATTCCATACAATAATTTTTAGACTATTTGATATTAAAATTTTTTAGAAATTTGATACAACATACTTTTTTGTTGTTGAGATAAATTTAAATTGAGTTGTACTAAAACTTCTGCCATTAATATTTTTATCATTTTTTTAAAAACTATAGTTTATTTTTACTTACATTTTTAGTCTCAAGGTAAACTACTCAAAAAATAAAATTAACACACAAGTTAAGGTTACAAATGTTGTTTACGCAGGTGTGGGGACGGAGCCAATCTACGAGAACGTGCCGTTGCCATGGCAGCAGGAGGGGGGAGAGCCCCGCAGCCGGACGAGTAGTATACAGTCAGCCCCGGAGATGACCCGAGCCGCTGCCCCCGCCCCCGCACCGCCTCCTGCCCCCACCACTCTGCCGCCCAAGGCCCCCGTCAACGACAGCATTGGTCAGTGGGGCTTACTTGCTTACATACCTTTTACTTGTAGACATCCTGCTGCAAGCAGATTGCCGTGGTCGCCAGCTCGATTTCAAGGACTATTCAACAAATTTTTCCAGAGATTAAAAAGGTCGCCTCTTCTGGGCAGCTTAGGCTTTTTGAAAAATTTACTGAATGATTTTCATAGTACCCATGACTAAGTAGTTAAGAAGAGGTTTTATCCTTAAGGCCTAGCGGTGCCATTTTTTTATGTAATGACGGATCAAAATAGTTTACTGCTCATTTTCTGTACAAGCTTAAGTTAAGCAAACAAGATGCAGCCTCAGTGGGGGAATGAGAGAGGAATGGCATTTAAGTGGTTGGCTTCATTTTTATCGGACAGAAAACAATGTATACATCTCCAGTTATTGAATCTGAAATCCGAATATGTATTGGTTATAGAAGGTGTGCCTCAGGCATCAATCATTCATTGGACCTTTGTTGTTTTTACTTTATATTAATGACCTAAAACAATTAATTCAAAATTAGTGATGTTTGCGGATGATACATCTGACATTTTCACTCATCCAGGGAAGTCTATTTCGAAGCAAATAGAGCATGATCTTATAAAGACAAATCACTCTTTATAGAATTCCAGAAAATGACTATAACCAGAACACATTTTATTAATTTGATCTCAACTTACCATACAATTTCGTAGACGCCACTTAATTCTTAGGAATAACAGTTGACCAATTGACCTGGCAAAACCCATCACAGAAGTCAATATATAATTTATGTAAAGCTAACTTTGTAATTCTAATTTTATTAAGATCGTCTGACATTATTACCCTGATGATGGTATACTATGGTTAAGTATATACTTTCTTAAGTTATGGGGTGATCTTTTAGGGAAATTCAGACTGAGGGCAAAAAGTTTTCAACTTTCAAAAGAAAATCCTTCGCATCATGTATTTTCTTAAAACCAGACATTCATGTAAGCCTATTTTTTTAAATAATAAAATTTTGCCTTTTCGTAGCAGATACATTTATAATCCTATCATATTTATTAGACAAAACATGTCAAGTTTTCCAATCCATTGTGACAACCACAATTATAATACACAAGACAAAGAGCTGATTTTATAGGTTATATACCAGTTGACCTACTTTCTAGTTGATCACACTGCCAGTTGACCTACCTTTGAAAAATAGTTAAATAAATTATATATACCCGTAGACCTACTTTCTAGTTGATCACTTTGCCAGTTGACCTACATTTTAAAAATAATTCAGTAAATCGTAGAAACCAGTTGACCTACAAGTTAGTTGATCTCATAACCAGATGACCAACTGAATGGAGAAAAATAATAAATATTGAATAAAATATAAATATGGTTTTAACGAACTCACCTACAAGCCAGTTGATCACAGTGCCAGTTGACCTACACATTCAAAAACATTTCATAAATATAATAAAATAATCAAAAACTAGTTCACCTAATAGACACTTGGTCTCAGTACCAGTTGACCTACACAAAGCTGTCTGCAAATTCCCCCACCAATGCTCGAATAAAGGGGAGTAAAGACTAATTTGGTACTCTATGCTATTTCGACATGGTAAGCAGTACTGCCAACCGTGCTAACTAGGGAATCAAAATACCCTCTGTACTCAACCGCAAGCGGTAATTAAATAATTTTTTAATTTAATTAAATTAAATTCCGACATTAGTGCAATAATATGTAGTGTTAATGAATAATTTGATCTTTTCTGGTGTATTTATGCGTAAAGTGCCATGCATTGTTCCGAAAGTCATAACTCCGATAGTCATATCTCCGAAACAAAATAAGGCATAATAATTTCGAAAGGCATTGTAACTCCGAAGGTCATATCTCCGAAAGGCACTACTCCAAAAGGGGTCGTCCATAGATTACGTAAGGGGGGAAGGGGGGTGTTCGGCAGCGTTAAGCATCGTTACGAGGGAGGGAGGGGGAGATCAACTCAACGTTGTTATTACGATTAATTCCTAAGTTTTTCGAATATGTCAAATTATCTTCAAAGTACAAAGTTTTTGACTTTTTTAGGGGGGGGTGATTTGTAGTGTGGCCATGGGTGATAGCACAGAGTTGCGTAATTTTTTAGGGGGTTAGTGCCAGCGTTACAAGTCTGTTACGAGGGGGGGAGGGGGTTTGAAAAGGCCGATTTTAGCGTTACGTAATTTATGGATGGCCCCAAAGCGTCTATAAAGAACGACTCATTTTAACAGATCAACCATGAGAGTTGATCTCTAACTCGAACTTGTTCCCAATCGACTTAGTTTCGCCATAGGGTAGCTAATATTGGTTGATATAACCCAATAGATGTGTATTGATCTGTAACGTGTAATATTCTAATAAAATGTTATGTATTAGTGAAAATACTGTTTAAAAAGATCAGCTTTCATCTTGATTTAATAACAAATAAAATTATTACTAATAACCTCTTTCATGCTTCAACTGGTAATATTTTGATAACTTAGGTTAAATTTAAAACTAATTCGGATGCATTCTTTTCATTTTGACACGCGGGGCTTCATTTTTAAGATTCGGGACGTTTTAAAACTTCCATGTCTTGTAGAACGTAGAACGTCTATATTAATTTGATATCAATGAATAGTGTTGTAGCTGCAATAAAACGTACAGTATATGTTTCATAACATTCAGATTTGTTATTTTAAAATCAACAAAAATATCCGTTAAAAATAAATAGCTGCTACATAACACCATGTAGATTTAAGAGCCTTTATTGAAAATTATTAATATAATAATAAATTGAGGGTGCATAGCGTCAAACTTCATCCGTCCAGGTTTCAGTTTGTTACATTTCAGGGTAATGTATACAAAATATTGTTTATGCACTATAAAATTATTTAATTCAAAATAGATTTATTTCACACAACAATATTAAAATACAAAATACAAATAACAAATACATTAAAAGAAAAAAGGATCCATATAAGCTTATTCATTCAACAATAAGTTGAAGTATGAAATAAACAGAGAATCCTTTAGGCACAAAAATTATTGTCAAAACAATAAAGATATTATTATTTTCAATAAGTTATCTTAAGAGGAGGTTGGAATCGGCTGCTATATATTGGATTCACTCCATAACTCCAACTCCATAAGAACAAATGCTAATTTTTTTGCAAGGTCTCTCGTATGATTCTGATCAGAAAACTATGCTTGAAAAATCACGAATTACGAAAGACCAAATAAGTTTTTCTCTGAGAACAAATAGCTGGTTGAATACTAGCATAAAATAATTGTTTTAACACACATTTTATATTGTCTTGTGCCTCACTATACTCCCTTTAAATTAGAGCACGTTTTTGTCAAAGTTATCGAATTTGAGTAATTATTAGTAAAAATTTGTTTTTAGAACCTGTCTTCCGTCCGGAAAATGTGAAAATGTGCTTGTATGTCAGTGTGCGTGGATGCAAACAGACGCCAAATACATTGTCTCATTTTTACTGAATTCGGCATGTAGGTACTAAACCTCTATCCCTAGGATTTGTTAGTATTTGGTATTCCAAATACTGACGTTTTAAATTTTTAAGGGTATAGTTATTAACTAAAATAAATTCTGAAAACTAACAATCCTATAATTTCTGAAAAAACTGCTGTAAGATTTTCCATTAAAAATGATAGTCATTCTTGTTATTAGTAGTTAAGCGGGAGATGGGTGTTTAAAGTAAATTTTTCCAGTTTCCTAACAATCACAAATTTTAATGAAAATTTAAAATTTGTGTAGCCCCAAAAAACGATAAACAAGTTATATGTAGATATGTTGACCGCGGCGCAGGAGACATTTTATTTTCGTCCCGCGGTAAACGGAACCATTGTATAATTCTATATTTATGGAGGTTATTAGAACTTAAGTATAGCTGTTTTAAAACATCCCGGCTAAAATAAAATCTACTTAGGCTATTAAATATTTATTGCAATAATAGATTATTTTTAAAGATTATTTACTCTTCTACGACCACAATAAGTCTGCCCAGAATTTTATCTATATCAAAAATATGATTGAAATCAAAGGATTAAATTTGATTTTATTTATTTTGCACCTCTGTGGGGGCGATCGCTCGCCCCTATTTTTCCGTGTTTTCCCTGAAGGTGGTAACAATGTTTATGCAATACAGTGATGCGGCAACAGAAACAACACCAAAATTCCCTAGGGTCGAATCGTGTTGTGGAACATCCGACTTGCTGAGGGTGTGAAGTAAAATGACTGGTTATCTGGAATTCAGTGCAAAAACTGAAATATTATGGTAAAAATAAGTATGTCGCTAATTTTCGTTGCTCAGCTATTCTAGAATAGATGAGCCTCAGAGCAGGAAGTTTTAAAATCAATTTTTTCCTGTTTATTTTCGTGAAAACTCCTTTGAAAATAGTAACCATATCTCAATCCACTTAAGAAAACGGTTGACATTTCACTTTTAATGATTTTCTAGTCCTCCAACCATTAAACATTCAAACTTGGAGAGATGGTCTATGGTGGTGTGCAGCACTGGATAAAATGACATCTTCACTGAAATCTTCCAACTGCACAAATTTCTACATAGTCTTAAATCAGTGCCTGCAGTCAGAAGATTTCACTGAAGATGTTACATTTAACATTCATGTTGTTATGTTGTTTGTTTTCTTTGATTGGTCCATAGTTAGTTTTTGAGCCTAAATCAAGTAATTTTTAAGAATAAAATTTTTTGTACAAAACGTGAGCATACTGCATTAACTTAAAACACAAAATACTCACAAATAAGTTTTTAATTCGGTATTTAGTTATGAAATAACAACATCCGTATATCATAACATAAAAATTACTTGATTTGAATCCTCCATTCTACCAAGTCCCAAACGGAACCCTTATATGTCCCAAACGGAACCAGAAAACTTAAAAATATAATTCTGAGGTAACCATTGATGAACATTAAAAATTAGCGTTAAGTGGTTAAGAAATACTACATATTTCATTGCTCTGTATATTTTAAAAACCTCTTTTACAAATAGAATAAAAGATTTTATCAAAACTATGATGATACGTAATTTTGTGGTGTCCCGTACAGAACTAGCCTCTACTGTTAATTTTTCCAAGAAAAATAGTGTTTGCAAAATTTTTGAAACTTATAGGGATATAGGTAACATGTAAATTAACAAATCGACACATGAGTAGAAGTATATTTTATCCTGTAAAACCAGTTTAAATATTTTTTAAAGTCCATAAACTATTTATTTGTGAACATGGTCTTACAGACTATAATAATAATAGTGAATAATAAATACTGACTGACTCAATTGAAATAAATCTCAAAAGAAAATTTTCTTGCCAGACTTGGGACTTGAACCTGTGACCTCTTAGGTAATGCCCTAGTGCTTTGGATTACTCAGCCATTCTGATGCTTGATAGATGGTGGTAATGCAAAGAGGCCTTTGCTTGGTAAAAATCAACTTGTGATTGTGATAAAATCATGATGAGTCATACATATATATATGTATATACACATATTATAATATGTGTACTTTTTACAAATAGTAATCAAATATGCAAATACTTTAATGGATACTATAATTTGCTTCTCCAATGTCTTAAAAGTGGTTAAGTTTTGATTGTCGGCAAGTAACATAAGAATGAAAAAAAAACTATTAATATTCCAAATAATTATCTTCACACTTGTCTTACTGCATAAATCTAGGTTTTCATGGTGCCGCAGAGCTTTTCACTATCAATTGAATCTTGCAATTTCATAATGTATCCGTAAAAACTGGAGTACTAGTACTTTTATTTTTACGAGCACTGGTATACTGAAATGTTATTCCCAATTGCAACAAATAAATTATGCTTGTTACTGATAATTTGTGTTCTTCCAATTGTGTTGTTATACTGTTTTTTTAAGTGGATGGGAGCTTTCCTATATGAAAAAATGTTCTGGCTCAGTATACTTTAATGTTCTTGATACCTGAACATATTTTTACGAGCGTTAATGCACTATGTTATAGACTTACTGCATTAGTCTGATGAGTAATCATGGTAATCATGGTGCCATCTATGGCTCTCTATTATCTGATTTTTATATTTTACAATTTCCATTATGTATTTGTGAAAGTTGGACTTGTAAGTTGTGATTTAACAGCAGATTTCCATAAAGTAATCTACAAGTTAATACACAAGGGGTTTTCTTTTCACAGCCAAACCTCAATAATGGCTTAATGGATTTTGACGTTTGAGGTGTCAAATCAAAGGGTTTTTTTATGTAAATTTGTCAATATGTCTCAGAATTTTTTTAAAGGTTCAAAATTTTTTAACTCTCCAGATTTTTTTATTATTAATAGTTATATTTAATTTTGTAATAGCCTATTTTATTAATTCCATTTCCTACTCAATTAATTTTCTCCAAAATTTTCCATTTTTTCTGCCAAGTTTATAAAGAGATAAGGACTTTTTATTATAGCGGCTCGTGCCTATGAACAGGTTTGCCAAACTATGTAGGCACTATTACCATTGTACTTTAATTATAGCGGCTCGTGCTTACGCACAGGTTTGCCAACCTACGTAGGCACTATTACCATTGCACTTTATATTATTTTATTGTTTATATTAGTTATATCCATACTGTCTTGTATCTGAACTTGTTTTTGGAATAAACGTATTTTAATTTGAAATTGATAAGGTCATGCTTTGTAATAGTTCTACAAGTAAACCACAGATTGCAGTGTTTGCAAGCAAAGCTGCAACTGAGTAATTTAGTTTAAATAAATATATACGTTTAAATTTTCAAAAAAGCATGGACGTCTTACTTTCGGCCTTTATTTTTGATGACCCAGGGATTCACAAACTCGGAACCCTCGTGGTTTACATTATGTGGGGTTTTTAAGAAACTGTATTGAAATAGGGATAAAGAAGTGTAGGCCTAATTAATGAAATAATAATCTGTTTATTCATGATAACTTTTTTATACAATCACTGTTCCTTCATAAACTAAATATATTAATGGTTTTCAAATTGTTGAAAATAATTTTAGCAATATAAAATTATCAACAGAACAAATTAGTTGAAATTGCACAATAGTTGAAGTTCATCTTCATTTGCAGTGACGACATAGCGGTGTTCCTGAAACAAAAATACTTCTCTATAGGTAAGAATAAACCCAAAGAAAGTTCTGTACAATCTATAACAATTTTTGTTGGCAAAACTTTTATGCATATTTGACTGATCGGTATTATTAAAAGTTTTTTTGGAGATTTTGTACAGAGCATATCCAGAACTCCAGAAATTTATTTTTATATACTTATTTGATATCAAATTAAAACTATTACTCTCTACATGTGCCATTTGCGGGTTTGGAAAATATCCCATGAAAAGCCTTTGCACAGGAGGTTTTTGAAATATTCCAGAGAAAGTGCAACAATCTGTTGTGAAACCTGTGAACTTTTTCCAATTGACATTTGTCTATAAAATACCCTCGTCGCAGCAGATCTGTGTACTCAGTGAATTATTTCCATAGGATTTATTTTGTATATGTGAGCAATCAACATGTGTAAGGAAAAGTATTGTGTGAATATGTTTTGTAAATAATATATTAAAACTTATATTTAATCATTCATGAGCTTTAAACATGAAGAAAATCAATAAGGTTATTATAGTGGTTTTCATTGGTAATATGAACTTGAACGAGGTTCATCCAGAAAATAAAGAACGTCTTGTTACTATATCTAGCCCTGTTGCCTCAACCCCGCGACTGAGTGTGCAGTCTAACGGTCCTTTCCTGGACTCAATTTGAGCCAAGTCTCGTTGCCAACCGATCAGGCATTTCCTTCTTACAGCTTTTCAAAATGGCCGTGTCAACTGAAAATCTTGCCAAACGTGAGTGAAGTGATTTGAATAGTGTTTTGCGCCTTAAAAGTTTATTCCAATTTAAATTTTATTGAATTTAAGCCTAAAGGAAAAAAAGTGATCCTGAGTATACAAAACATGTGACATGGATAAATCCAATCGCAAGCGAGGGTGTTGCTGATCCAAGCTAACGCAGCGCCCGCCCCACGGAGCAGCAAAAACTTCAAAGAACTTTGCCGCCTCAAGTGAGACATTTTTGGACAAACCCTGTTTAACCCATGCCAGGCCTTAAGTGATTGCCTTTTTTTCAAGGTTAAGGAATTCTTAGGCAGGGAAGTGCTTGCAAATGGTAAGGAACTGAAAGAAGCAACAATATTAGGTTAAATCAATTGGCAGGATTTTCAAAGGACACCATTTTGAAATGCTGTATGAATGAAATGTGTGGTCGGTCAGCAACAAAACTTGGCTCAGATTGGGACCAGGGGCGGACTGGGAAGAAATTTTGGCCCAGGCATTTATATGGCGTACCGGCCCACAGGATCTCTACACCGCCCCATCCTGGGGGCCTGTGGCAGAATTACCGGCTCGGCAAAAGTGGTGACCTTTTTTTTTAGCTCACGCGTGTGGTTTTCACCCTCTTGATTACCATTTTAGTACTTTTTGTCTGTTCCCGAACACCTATGCATTTGCCCGGACTCCGCGGCCGGCCCCCAGGCGGCCCAGAGGCCCCTCGAGGTCCCGGCCCACTGGGCATTTGCCCAGAAGCCCTTATGGCCAGTCTGGGCCTGATTGGGACCAGGAGTGGAGGTTAGGCCGCACTATTTGTCACGGAGATGAGACCACTGGCCTAGATGTAGGGACAAAATGTTCTTTACTTTCTGGGCGCCCCTCATATTTTATATAATTCTTAGCCTTTTCATTTTTTATAAATGTCATCTTGTAATAAAATATAAATATCAACAAACATATGATCAATTAATTCTAAAAACTCAAAACAAACAAATAATATAATCTCATGAACAAATTAAATCAAATCTTATGGATGGTTTTATAATTAAAACACAGCAGACCTGCATCTCTGGCCTATTGCAATAACACATATTATCATTCCTCAGCGTTGTAAACATACCATATATTATGCTCCATTTTCAAGCAGTTTAAGACACCTCCCCCCCTGCCACCAAATGCACATACTTTATACTATATTTAAATAATTGGTGTTTTTAAAAAGTAATATTGGGAAATAAACATTATAATGTACAGTAATATATGAATTAGGCCTAAGACACAATTAGTTATTGTCAAAGGAAAGTAGTGCCCAATTATATTAATGCTGAAGCAGTACACAAGATTGTATAACAACAGGTATCTCAATAACTAGAGGCGCTAGGCTCGTTTAAAAGTTTAATGCACTTAAGTAATGATAACTTTAAAATGATAACTGTAATGTAAAACATTAAAACATTTATATATTTGTAAATATTTTTTAACTGTGAACCCCCAGTACATAAACTCATGAGCCGCCAACAGTCCGAGTTTGATTAGGTATACCAACTTAATGCACCTAAAAATTCCTCAAGTAATAGGCATGCACAACTTACCGGGTGTTGGAGCATGCTGCATCTCGTCCTGGCTCGCGCCTGGTAGAGTATGCCCCACCCCTGGCACTGCTGCAGCCCTTGACAGCATCTTCTTGTGTCTTTCGGCAGCCGTCCTGATGCCCGCTTACCTAAAAATAACAAATGATTTGTTTTTTCGAGCTGAATTTAACGGTTTAAACCAAAATGAGATTGCTGTAATTTCTATGTAAGAAGCAAAAAAACCCATTTAGGGAGGTCTTTATCACCCTAACCCCCTTTCAGATAGGTAGTCCGATCGTGCTGTTTTTATAACTTGTCTGAATAATTGCTACTGAACATGTCTTTGTCAAATTTCATTCCGATCGGACCTTTAGTAGGAAGTTCTATCATGCTTACAGACAAATAAACAAGAAGTTATGATGGTCCTGCACTAAGATCCATCTTTTTACCATGAGACCTATTTAAAATTCCTATTTAGTTAGAATTTTAGTGCTAAAAAATTAATTGTTTTAAAATTTTACAATACCCCATTGCAGCAGACCTGCATACTCAGCGAATTCCAAATGCAAAGTACATATTTCAATCCAATATAGCGAGATTTGACATGTTTTTAAGCTCCATAAGAATAACATCAGGAATGAGTATGCAGGTTTACTGCAACAGGTATGTTAAAACTGGGTGGTTTTAATTAAATATTTAGTAATAGTAGATCTGAACTAGAAGAAGCAATATACCACAACTTATCAACATATGTTAAGAAATATGGAAGATATATAGCATTTTTTTATTTCCCATAAGGATAAAATAAGGCATGAGTATGTAGGTTTGCTACCATAGAAATGGAAATATCGGGGATTTTAGACTACCTAATATATACATTAGATCTCAGCTAGATGAAGCCACAAACCAAGTTTTACTAAGATATGTTGAGAAGTAAGCGAGATATAGAATTTTACTTATTTCCCATATATAAGGTTAACATTGGGACAACGTACTGTGTTTACCACTTTCAGTAGGTATCTCAATGTTTGGGGGTGGTGTGGGATTGATATTTGAAGAAATATATTGATTGACACCTCCCTTATTTCCTATCCAATTTTGGGTACTTTGGTATTATACAGAGGATAGGCCTACCCTCATACAGCGCGCTGCGGCGGTTACGTTAAGTTATATTATCATTAA
This sequence comes from Flexamia atlantica, assembly GCA_035578135.1. Classification (NCBI taxonomy): domain Eukaryota; kingdom Metazoa; phylum Arthropoda; class Insecta; order Hemiptera; family Cicadellidae; genus Flexamia; species Flexamia atlantica. The sequence goes on along the minus strand of JAQJVK010000012.1, from coordinate 9,585,181 downwards.
AATGTTAGTAGGACTTTCCTCACTTCGTTACTAATTGAACGATACCAAATTAGACATACTTTTGCCCGCCAAAACCCGTTGACAGGTGATGCGCGCGCTCCGGTCAACGACCAGACCTGTGACTACTTGGAGGGGATTTGGCGGGCGAAAATATGACTCTTCTGGTATTGTTTGATTCGTAACATAATGAGGAAAGTCTTGCTAACATATTTATGATAACCTAGCTAACATAACCGCCGCAGCGCGCTGTATAAGGGTGGCGATCGGGTGTGGACGATAGCGGTGGTAACGACCTGAACATTCAATCTACGCTGACATCGCTGCCTTCTAGGAGGCAGAACACAAATACCGTTCATCATAACTAAGTCAAATTTGGACAGAGAGTTGATTAAAGTACGTTCTTCCCAATGATATAGATATATATTTGGTGTCCAGCAAAACAATCTCTCTAAAAACAGTGGCCTCTGTTTAATAACAAAGTACCCAATTTTGATCAAACTTGACGTATAGTTAATAGTAAATTTGTTTTATTTTATTGTAGGCCTAGATTTCCTTGTTTTACCATCTTTATGGGAGAAAGTATGTGTCAGTCCTCTGATACCGTTTATTTTAGTTAGTCTAGCAAATATAATTAAGTTAGGTCTAGAAATAATCTTGAAACAAATACAGTACACTATAGGGACTACTGGTCCCTAAATTAAGCTTAACTTTTTAACTTGTTCCACATGAGAAATTCCATTATGAGAAATAAAAAAAAAACGATATCTCCCTTATTCTTAACATATCTTGATAAAACTTGGTATAGCTTATTGTAGTTTAGGTCTACTGGATATTGAATTGAAAGCAACAAATTTTTATATATACCTGTTGCAGCAACATTCTCCATGTTATTCTTAAGATATTACAAAACCATGTCATATCTCGCTTTTGATAAATTGAAATGTTTTCTGCATTTGAAATTCGCTGAGTATGCAAGTAAGCTGCAACTGGGGTACTTCTAATTTGTAATAATTCCCATTGGTAACTTTTCATTTTAATTTTAATCCAATTTAATATCCGGTTCATGGAAGGAAGTTCAATGGGGAGTAAGTACAGTGTGGCCATGAAAATATGTTGACCCAATAAGTCAATCAGAGAGGTTTTATTACATCAGCGCATCAAAAACTGGTGTAAACAAATGAAACTCGTTAAAAAATAAAAATCTAACAAAAGTAAGATTTTGAATATATAAAGTTATCTTAGTTTATTTCTTTTCAACTGTTTATTCTATTTTAACTTCCATTAGGCCTACTTTTTTATCATAGTTTGTGACATCTTGCAAACAGTATTTGGCATGCAAGTATTTTCATGAACACAAAAATTTACACTAGGCCTACATAAAAAGTGAAACATTTGACTTACCCATCATCCCAGCAATGAGGCCCAAGAGGCAGACTCCACTATCTTGTTGGCTGCCTGCTGCGCCAGCTCCCACAGAGGTCGAGACATGACCCCTGGCGTCCGCAACACTCTTCGGGTTTTCTTTGGTATTTCTACAAATAAGAAAATGTTAAATAACAAAAAATAACAAAACTTTAAAATGAACAATTATTTATATCCTTAAAGTTTACTTCCTTAATACTTCCTCATGTTGCAGCAGACGTGTGTATTAGGCTATAGGCTAAATAATTTTTTCAAATAGGCTACTTAAAACTTAAGGCCAGTTTGCATTGGTTAAGTTGACGCGCGAGTTAATCGACTATCAACTCGACCAATGTAAACCGACCTTTACAAATGGCCAAGTTGAGTGGCGGACGAGTTGTCAGATGCTGATCTATAGGAGTCAGGTGATCCTAGCAACTCGCTTGAGTTAACTTATAGTAACCAGACTTGTGATGGGAACATCTATTAATTTCGACAGGAGACTAGGCCTCTATAGTCGTTCTCGTTCACACTAGTCAACAAATCTATTATTCTAGTCGTTCAAAATTGGGTAGAACATCTATTCTAGGTACTGTGAGTTATACAAACCATTATCAAGCCAGGCCTAAATAGTAACTTCCAAACTGGCTTACACATCCCATAACCCAGATTCCAATCCCAAGTTGTATTGTACCAATTAATACCATTTTACGATGTCAAGACTAGGCCTATTTGATTATGTGACTATTGATAGCTGAAAATTAATTTATACAAGCTAAATTAGGTGTTAAGCCTTTTGATGTAAGGTTAGGTTTTCGTCGATCAATGCTTTACGTCCCTATTTCTAGGACTAAACTAGAAGATGTAACTTTAAAAGTCTTATCTTAGTCAATTTTCACTCACCGGTTTTAAAAAGAGCATTAAATTATAATTTATTTTCAATAAATAAAGTATATATATGTTATTAAAACAACAGTATAATGAAGTTATTAAAACAACCAGTCGTGAGTAACCGGCGGGGAAATTTCATTTTGTAGAAATTTGTTTTCAAAAAAATAAGCTGTCTGCACATTACTTCCCCTCTTTTAGGGAGCAGAGTGGGGATTAGGTCAACTTGCAATGTGATCAACTATCTTGTAGGTCAACTGGAAAATGTGTATTTAATTATTTGATTTTCATGGTTAGGTCAACTTGCACTGAGATCAACTGGTATTTAGGTGAGTTGGTTTACACAATATTTGGTTATTATCAAATATTTATTATTTTCCCCCAACCAGTAGGTCAAATGGTTATGAGATTAACTGTCTTGTAGGTCAACTGGTTTCTAAGATTTATTTAACTATTTTTAAAAAGTAGGTCAACTGGCATAGTGATCAACTAGAAAGTAGGTCTACTGGTTATTATGATTTATTTACTTATTTTCCAAGAGTAGGTAAACTGGCAGTGTGATCAACTAGAAAGTAGGTCTACTGGTGGGCCCCCGATTTGATATACCCTTGACATGCCACTTCCACTCTTGAACAAACTCCTTATTATTCTGGGATCAAATTATAAAACAGCCTGTCGATCCTTGAAATGTTTAAGGTCATTAAATTCGTTCAAAAAAGAATTGTTTTACTACTTATGTGACAAATGCTGTCATATGATTGGGGACTTGTACTCTTAGAATTATTGTCTAATTAACACACCATTATTTGTTTTACTAGGTTTTAGTTATGACACTATTTACATATTGTAATGTACTATACAAATACAAATGTTTTGAATTGAATTGAATTGACCGAAAAGCCAAACTTGGCTTATGCGTTTTGACATATAGTAGCCTCTCGCTCATCCGGATCAACCTTGGCCGGACTCCCGCTGATACAGATCAACGATATTGAAAAATTAAAATTAATATTGTCACAATATTTTGCAATTAAAATTGAAAACTATAACTTTTACATCCTTTTAAAAACTATTAGTTTTAGCGGTAATGCCTGCAATACTAAGAATGGTGTCAGGTCCAGAAATTTTAGAAAATTTTTAAGGAAATTGAATTTCCGATTTATGCGGGATTGTTTTAGCAATCACAACTAAAAACGAGTACAGCTTTGCAAAACTCGCGACTTACCACATAAAACTCGTGATCGGCTGCAAAAACAATTGCCTGTATTTGACAGTCACAGGTGAATGGCAAATGTGAGAATCGAATGTGGTGTGGCGAATGTGGCTTGGTGAGAATCGTGATCGGCCCTGAAAAAAATCGTGCAAATGAACGGCAGTAGCCTACCATAATTTATTACTTAGAGTTTGAACATATTTGACGTTCATATTTGTATTAGCGTGTGTATTAACTAAACAGCTCCCCATAACCGCTCACCGGATTGGACGTCCGCCACATTAGTCCGGATGAGAGAAAATCTACTGCACTATATATATACTGCACATCGTAAGTTTTAACTGAAACATACATTCATATGTGCGTCGCCAGTGTATTGTATTGTGTATTAGCGCTTTTCATGCCTGCAACACACTGGCATATATGTGGATAAAACTTAAGGCACAAAGTTGAATTGTAAGCTATTTTTGTCACTGTAATCCTTATGGTTTTACTTTGTCTTCTTCCCGGGAAATAGTTACATGTGTATTATAAGGGAGTACACTGATACGTTTCTTAAGAAGGGAAAACCAGAACAAAATTTTTTTCTGGGGGAGACAATTCACTGTCCCTCGGTTAAAAAGTACAAAGAACCCCGGCAGCTGAAAATTAAGCCACAAAATATCTACAATATTTCACCCCATCTGTACAAATAAATGAACACAGTGTTCAGTTAATTATTGTATTAGCACAATATTAACAACCACAAGTTCATTGAATAAAATTGATTGATCTAACCTCAAAACCGTAATTGTTATAAAGCATCGGCTTTTTTAGTTCTGTTGTAGTTTCACTGCCAACATTTAGCTGTTAGCACCAGCCATCCATTTAGCTGCATGCAACGTATTGTCGTGTCTAAGTAAAAAAGGGGCTCAATAAATTTGCTGTTTTTTTACAATGGTATTCTTATATATTTTTACTCTCTGTTGGAGACAAAGTGCACTGTACTCATTCCAAAGCTGGATGTAAAGTTAGTCATAGTAGGTGGGGGTGTTATTTACTGTTATAATGACATGTTGTCCCCTGGTGGTTACAGACTCATCGGGGTCGATGCGGAGTAGTGACAGCTCCAAGCAGGGAAAGCAGCGGGCCAAGTGGGGCGGACTGCTGGGGCGGGGCAAGGCCAAGCACCCGGGCAACACCAGCCACGACCTCGGCCCCCGCCTGCCCCTGCCCCCCACCATCTCCAAGGAGACCATGGTAACTGTCCGTCCGTCACACAACGTCGTGTCGTAGTCTATAGGGCCAAGTGGGGCAGACTGCTGGGGCGGGGCAAGGCCAAGCACCCGGGTAACACCAGCCACGACCTCGGCCCCCGCCTGCCCCTGCCCCCCACTATCTCCAAGGAGACCATGGTAACTGTCCGTCCGTCACACAACGTCGTGTCGTAGTCTATAGGGCCAAGTGGGGCAGACTGCTGGGGCGGGGCAAGGCCAAGCACCCAGGGAACACCAGCCACGACCTCGGCCCCCGCCTGCCCCTGCCCCCCACCATCTCCAAGGAGACAATGGTGACTGTCCGTCCGTTGATTCATTTTTGCCTCGAGGATTGATATTCGACAATCATTGAAATAGGTTTCGTACTGTCCGTTGTCAATCCAAAGTAATCATTAAAATATATTGGGGCCTATTACAGTTTTGTCGAATCTACTAAAATCCAAGGGTGTAATGATGTAAACTATTATTGTGTTCTCAAGAGGAAATTTACTATCATAATAATCGTGTGCTAAACAATTTGTAGTTGCTTAGATATTATAAGAGTTAATGTAAAAGCTAAAATTATGAGTTGATAGGATCACCCTCTTCTGTTAAGTTAAACAACTGACTTCAAATCCTGGCTCAGAAAAATTAGATAGATATAGATGGGTTTTATAGATGGGAAATCTATTAATTATTTAGTCAGTTTAAGAAAAATAGTGACAACTTTACTGAACTTAAGGCCTGTTTACACGACAACCAGACAGTAGGACCGTAGAAAAAAATTCTTTTGTTCTCTATTGTTTAAAGGTGTTACTGTCCACTGTACTGGTTGTCGTGTAAACCAGGCTTAAATTTAATATTAATTTTATTTTTATTTGTTCAACTTGGAAGTGTTCCTAAGTTAAATACAAACATCTGAGTGTTTTCAAATGGAACAGCAATTATTCAGGCCATCTCTATAAAGGTTTTATAAACTTACTCAATTTGTTATTCAAATATCAGCCTGATGAGGTACACACCAACTACACTTGCACTAGTGTAGAACATTATGTTCTTTATCCTTGAAATAATATTTTTTAATTTGTTTCAGATTAAAATCTTGATAATTTAATGAAAATGTTAAAACTAGTGTCGGAGTTACTTTGACAGATTATTAGTGGACTGCTTATGACGATTATGTCATTAATCCCAAATGTAAACAAATATTTTTTCAGTCACCTAAAACCAACATTTGTTTTTTATTTAGAGGTAATCAGTTTTTGATTTGGCTTTTCTTTCACAGTGCCAATTATTGGAAAGGAAATTAGTCGACAACCAATTATTTTTTGAATTTGAGAAAATACCCAAACAAAAGGCAAACCCTGACTTCAGCACAGCACTTCATCCCGATAATGCCAGTCGAAATAGGTGAGTAAGTAATATTAAAATCAAGTTAAAGTATAGTCTCATTCACTTCTTTATTAGGATTTAAACTGAACAAAGCTTAAATTTATGGCTATGAAATTAAACATATTTTCCTGTATTTTTCTCCCACTGCTTCGTAGTTTTCAACCTACTGTATTGTCTAATTGTTAATCCTTGAAAATGGTGCCTCGAATAATAGCCTCTCTTCCAGAATTTTTATTACAGTCTTTTAAAGGGATTAAACACTAAACTGCACAGTTTGCTTCTGAGCCTGTATTAAAATTGTAATACAGTAGAACCCCTCTTAACCGGCCACCAAGGGACCAAGCCTAGGCCGGATAACGACTTGGCCGGATTATTGTTTCTATTATGAAAAATATCATTTATGCCAAATTAATAATTCGTAGCTAATTATTTAAGTCATATGTAAAGTGTTAAGTATATTTATGGGTTATTTAAAAATACACAGGTTAGTAAAACCAGCAAAACACATCATTTGAACACTGATTGATCTAGTTTCACCCATGGAATTGATTTGTTATTAAACTAAATCATTTACCTACTTAGTAGTATTCTCTACTGCCACAACTTTCATCGGTGTTTGTTAGCCTAACAATCATAGGGACTTAAAGAATAAACAATTAAAACCCTCACTGGATACATATTAAATAACAGTTTAGTGGTCACAAGCTCATCTGAGCAAAGTACTACCTATTGGCTCAAGTTCACTATTGCTGAATCAGAGAGAATCTGACTTGCTCAAATGTTTGGCAATCAATTTGCTGCATTACGCGTTATGAGAGTGATGTAGAACGAGTCATGCCGAACGCATTTACGTGGATTCATCCTGACTGTTGTTAGTAAACTAGAGCCAAAACAAGGGGAGAGATAATACAACATAAACAAACAAAGGGATTCTTAAGAGAGTATCAGAGAGATTATGTGTCTGTAGGCCTCCACCGTGGGAGATCCGTTTTGATATAGGCTTCTGAGAAGTGGCGGGCGGATAAACTGAGGACCAGTAAAACTGAGGTCAGATGAGGCTCTACTGTAATCTAACTGTATTTGATCCTGAAAAATGGAACTCAACCTATAATAATTATTATTTATATTTATTTAAAGTAGTATCTTTAAAAAAATATATTTGTAGTTCATTGTATTTCAATGTTACAGGTTTAAAGATGTTTTACCATATGAAGAAAACAGAGTCAGGTTATCGCCAACGAAAGAGAACAAGAGTGGATACATCAACGCTTCCCATATAACGGTAAAACAAGACTTTGAATGTTATGGTTACGATTGTTGGTACAGTAGCACATGTTTTTCTAGATGAGTAACTTAAATGCATGTCAAATTAAATAAAACAATCTGTTGGACAAGAACTTTTAGCCTATATTTTGTTGGATAATTTTGGATACATTTTTGATGTCAAACTTTATGTTGCACTAGAGCCACCACTCTGCACTTGTTTATTAGATTTTAAAAGTAATCATTTGTGTTATCCTCATATTAATGACATAAGAAGTAAACTTTTACTTTTTACTGTATTCTTTGCTACCTAGCAACAAAATAATTATTCTAAAAATTTAAAAAAGTAGGTTTTAGCTTTTAGGTTATTAAATAGTTTTAATAAGCTAAAAACCAAAACTTAAAGTGATGCAAAAGATACTTTATGTAAGTACAATGATTATCATGTATTATAAAACAAACCATTTCATAACATTTACAACATTGATTTTAACTCCATTTAAAATCACCCAAAAGTTTTTTTTTTAATTTTTTTAGGAGGAAAATGTTTGATATATCTCTGGTAGAAAACTTTCTAATATCAGTAGGCTTTTTTGCCATTTACGGTCAGGATCATAAATTAGATTTAAAACATCGTCACTTCTGCCCACAGTACCTAGAATCTTTATACGGTAGGTATCTTGCGCAGGTGAGAGTAAGAATAAGATGTGACATCATGGTAGTCTAACACTTGAAAGAAGGTTCAGCAAGTTCACGTGCAAGTTCCGTGAAACTACGCCAAATCTCGTGAGATTTTTAATTACAGTACACCTCGGATTATCCGGATTAATTTGGCGGAACACCGATCCGGATAATCCGAGGTCATTACAATATCGCCTGGATAGCGATTGCGTACCATAGCCCCTGCTAAATTAATGCTGCAAACGGCGTGTCAAGACTGTACAAGTCTTTCAAGCTGTACAGTCTTGAAAAACTTGTACAATTTTTACGCATTTTAACAGTTTACGCATACCATTTTTCTAACTGCGCTCGATTCTTCCTCCAGTCACTAACTAACTGTACTTGACCCAACACCCAGTTCCTTTGCTAATTTTTTACCTGATTTCCCCGTGTCAAGTCTTTTGACAGCATTCAGTTTCTGTTCTAAAGTTAAAACCACTTTTTTTCTTTTACAACCACTCACCTTGAAACTCAATATCAGTTCACACAAAGAGTTCACAACTATAAACATGTAGCCTAAATTGGCGGCAACAAACTTGCGAAATTGCCATAGGCTAAGCCTTTGCAGATTACAGCAAGTGCCCTAAGTAGCAAACAAAAAAATTTCGTTATGAAAATGATGTAATGTACTGTTTAATTACTGTGATTCCAATACACACATTGTATACACTAATGTATTGCATTTACATTTTACTTTTAGAAGGCGCATTTCACTCGTGAACTCGCTAAAATTACGTTTTCCCGTGACTTTAATTTTTTAATTTCTCGGCTGGACCGGTCCGGATGATCCGGGATCCGGATAATGTGGGGTCCGGATAATTCGAGGTGTACTGTACCAGAATGAAACATAGTCTTCATTTGTTGACAAATAAATACTTAAACTTGAAATAAAAGGTGAGTTAGATGCTTAAGAAACATGTTATAATAATAAATCAGCTGTCTGTGGTTGGTGCTAATTTGGCTTGCAGCGAGACTTGCTGGTGCGTTGACTTGCAAAAGAACTTGGTGCAATAATTAGTGTAGAAGTCCTGTCGCTCTGGTGCGCACCACCGACCAGCAGAACGCTTTCTGATTGGCTGGTCTACTGCGCATATTGTTTATGATACTTACCGTATAGATGTTCAAGTAACTGTGCTTCTGCCCACCATCTGCTTCAATTTGTCTGTGAAAACCTTTCTCCTGCGATAAATTTTAAAGGCTATTGTGTTGGCTAGTGATGTAAAATAGTCCCACGGTCTAAAATTTATCCCCTCACTGAAATTTAAATAATATGTAAGATAATTGACAGCATAAATGCTTGATAACTCCCTGTTGTTTGTTCCAGCACCCTTCGTTGTTCCGAGCTCTGCGCTAGTGGATTGTGCATGATGTCCCGCATACATTGTGCATGTTGTATCTTGTAATGCATGGTTAAACTGCATGCATGCCTCTCCTATCTGTAGATAAGTGCTTTGCTTCTGATCTATCGTTACACATTTAGTGATTAATTTATATATGTAGTTATTTATTTATTAAAAACATTGTTGAAGGATTTAACCAATTTTTGTTACTTTACCTTCCTTATTTGCTGTCTTATATTTTTAGGTTAGTTTAACATTATAAAGACAGTTATTTGTATCATGATATATTTACTTTTTTACAATTTGATAAATTTTGTATTTATAGAAATTTAATGCCACAAAAAAATTTCAAACTATCATTCTGCTAATGTTTTAAGAATGAGAAGTTTTAAGTTTGTTTGATTTAGGTAATAACCTAGGACTTTTAATAATGATTGGGCAAAAAATCTGGCTAAAAATCCTTATTGTAAACATTGTGAAATGTCCAAGCTTTGAAGTTCTGAATAATGAATTTAAAAAGTTTGAGTACTAACAATACCAAAGTTTCAAAGATATTTTTCCACTTAAAAATTTGTTGGTCTCTTTCAATCTATGGTGCTAGTAGAGAATGCAAAAAAAGGAATCCAACATTTGCAGCATTTGACTGTTAATCCTACTCTAAAGTGAACATAACTTGAAAGAAACTTCTTGTCAACTGCAAGCAAAACAACTGCTAATATTGCATTGGTAGGCTTTTGCTTAGTGATGGAAAGTGTTGGAAGTGAGTTTTAAATTGATGTCATCTAACTTCCTGAATTTATTAAGTTGGATAAATTGATAAAGTTAGGTTTTTAGAAGTTATGTTAAATTAATAACACTTCTTGTTGAGTGATATCTTTGCCGTACACAGTATTGTTTCTGACTATTGTCAGACAAAATTTAATAGCTTCGTTGTGTAATCAAAATGTTAACCCTTAGTTAAGCTTGCTTTACCAATGTTTCTTTTGGGTATATTTCTATTTGCTTCCATGTTGTTGATGTAATCTTTGTCTAAAAACTCGTCCAAACTTATTGGTTGATCTTGTTAGTTATCCCATTTGGTGGTTATACATTTCTGAAGTTTTATTGTGATTTTTCATGCGCTTTAAAGAATACAGTTACAAATGAGATGACAATTTTTAGATATACTACAATTTTTAGATCTGCATTTACAAATTATTAATTCTTAGTACAATAAATATTTGAAATAGATTAAATTGGTTAAAACCTCCTCCAGTTTTGATATTCTTAGTAATTTTATGATATTCAAATCTTATGGGAAGTCAAAGCTGTTATTCTTCATGTGTTATACATTCATGTAATTATGAGGCGCTTAACCTGCATGTAAACCACGATAAAATGCAATGACTCTTTGTGACAGCTCTTTTTATCTCATATGATTATTCAGCTTCAATTTGCTGTGTAAGATTTTTGTGTCAAATTTCCATAAGGGCACAGGAGTTAGGTATAGTATCAAGTGTTAATATTATTATGATACTTTTTGAACTATTATTCCATCAGATCAAAATATTTCCATTTCTTTTAATTTTATTTATTCAGTTATATTACACCGTATACAAAGGAATAGTAATGCCTAATAGTAGTTGACTAAGCCAATAAAAAAATTTCCAAAAAACATGCTACTATATAGTACACGATTAAATATTAATATTCTAATGTTAAGTTTAATTTTAAGCTGACCTGATGCTGGGTAGCAATTCCAAATGATAATAGTCATGTATTGACGAAGGAAAAACTTTCAAAGGGACATATATGTTCACGTGGTGTATCAATCAAATGATTTGACTCCCATCACTGAGTTCAGTAAATTTTGGTTGGAAATGCAAAGAACAAAATTACACCCCTCAAATTGCCAATCAGACAAAATCGTAGGGCCGCAGAAATACTATTGCCCATTTACCTCCAATTAGTCTCGAACCTCGTTGACAATTAAAATATGCATAAACTAACATGGTGATGTCAGGCGACCGTGGGGGCGCACCAGAGGTTCTACATCGCAGCTCAGAGTCCGCTGCCGTCGACACTCGCCTGCTTTTGGCAGATGGTGTGGGAAGCCGACGTCTATCTCGTGGTGGCTCTACTGGACGACCCGGCCTGCCTCACCCCCTACTGGCCCTCCACCGACCACCACCTCGAGTTTGGCGAGGTCAGTAGCAGCAGTAGCGGTAGTAGCATCAGTAGTAGAAGTAGTGGATGTAGTAGTAGTAGTAGGAGTTGGTGGAGGTTAGGGGTACTTCGGAGCTTACCTGAAGTCCCCAGCCCAGACACATCGGAGCACAAGTTCTTTCAGTGTGACCGATAGCACGCTTCTGACAGTGAGAGCTTTCATCTGAGATCTGCATGGACATCAGCCAACATAACATCGTCAGAGCTATGCTCCAGGGTGGGACATTTTGTCCAAGCCATTCTTCAGGCAAAAAAGATTGGACTCAACAAATAAGAGGCACTCCACATGAACACCTGTCACTACCTGAACCACAATCCCAGCTTTTGTGAAAATACATTTGTGGAGAGAAGACTTTTTTTAAATTTTCCCAGATGGTAGCCAATTTATTTTGCATATTCTGTCACTCTTTTTTGTTTAGCTGTAGTTGTAATTATTATTTAATGTACATTATGACAAGTCTACCGCCCACGCAAGTACAGCATATAAGGGCATCTTTAGATGATGCAGAATAAATAAATGTCCTCCACAAAAAAATTAAATAAAATAAATTTGTGCCCCTTCCCACCGGTCCCGCAGCATCTGGCACCTGCAGTAACAATGTGTCTCTGTCGACAGCTGGAAGTGTACCGGCAGTTGTCCCAGGAGACGGGCCACTGTGTGACCAGCAAGCTGCGGCTGTTCCACGCCCCGTCCCACCAGCCCCACGGCACCTGGCACCTGCAGTAACAATGTGTCTCTGTCGACAGCTGGAGGTGTACCGGCAGTTGTCCCAGGAGACGGGCCACTGTGTGACCAGCAAGCTGCGGCTGTTCCACGCCCCGTCCCACCGGTCCCACGGCATCTGGCACCTGCAGTAACAATGTGTCTCTGTCGACAGCTGGAGGTGTACCGGCAGTTGTCCCAGAAGACGGACGGGACCCTGTGTGACCAGCAAGCTGCGGCTGTTCCACGCCCCGTCCCAACGGTCCCGCGGCATCTGGCACCTGCAGTAACAATGTGTCTCTGTCGACAGCTGGAAGTGTACCGGCAGTTGTCCCAGGAGACGGGACACTGTGTGACCAGCAAGCTGCGGCTGTTCCACGCCCCGTCCCACCGGTCCCGCGGCATCTGGCACCTGCAGTAACAATGTGTCTCTGTCGACAGCTGGAGGTGTACCGGCAGTTGTCCCAGGAGACGGGCCACTGTGTGACCAGCAAGCTGCGGCTGTTCCACGCCCCGTCCCACCGGCCCCACGGCACCTGGCACCTGCAGTAACAATGTGTCTCTGTCGACAGCTGGAGGTGTACCGGCAGTTGTCCCAGGAGACGGGCCACTGTGTGACCAGCAAGCTGCGGCTGTTCCACGCCCCGTCCCACCAGCCCCACGGCACCTGGCACCTGCAGTAACAATGTGTCTCTGTCGACAGCTGGAGGTGTACCGGCAGTTGTCCCAGGAGACGGGCCACTGTGTGACCAGCAAGCTGCGGCTGTTCCACGCCCCGTCCCACCGGCCCCACGGCACCTGGCACCTGCAGTAACAATGTGTCTCTGTCGACAGCTGGAAGTGTACCGGCAGTTGTCCCAGGAGACGGGCCACTGTGTGACCAGCAAGCTGCGGCTGTTCCACGCCCCGTCCCACCAGCCCCACGGCACCTGGCACCTGCAGTAACAATGTGTCTCTGTCGACAGCTGGAGGTGTACCGGCAGTTGTCCCAGGAGACGGGCCACTGTGTGACCAGCAAGCTGCGGCTGTTCCACGCCCCGTCCCACCGGCCCCACGGCACCTGGCACCTGCAGTAACAATGTGCCTCTGTCGACAGCTGGAGATGTACCGGCAGTTGTCCCAAGAGACGGGACACTGTGTGACCAGCAAGCTGCGGCTGTTCCACGCCCCGTCCCACCGGTCCCGCGGCATCTGGCACCTGCAGTAACAATGTGTCTCTGTCGACAGCTGGAGGTGTACCGGCAGTTGTCCCAGAAGGCGGACGGGACCCTGTGTGACCAGCAAGCTGCGGCTGTTCCACGCCCCGTCCCAACGGTCCCGCGGCATCTGGCACCTGCAGTAACAATGTGTCTCTGTCGACAGCTGGAAGTGTACTGACAGTTGTCCCAGGAGACGGGACACTGTGTGACCAGCAAGCTGCGGCTGTTCCACGCCCCGTCCCACCGGTCCCGCGGCATCTGGCACCTGCAGTAACAATGTGTCTCTGTCGACAGCTGGAGGTGTACCGGCAGTTGTCCCAGGAGACGGGCCACTGTGTGACCAGCAAGCTGCGGCTGTTCCACGCCCCGTCCCACCGGCCCCACGGCACCTGGCACCTGCAGTAACAATGTGTCTCTGTCGACAGCTGGAGGTGTACCGGCAGTTGTCCCAGGAGACGGGACACTGTGTGACCAGCAAGCTGCGGCTGTTCCACGCCCCGTCCCACCGGTCCCGCGGCATCTGGCACCTGCAGTACTCGGAGTGGGGCGACCACGGCTGTCCCACCGCCGTGTCCCACTTCCTTGGTCAGTATGCCTACAGATATGGTTGTTGGCGCCAGTCAGGGCCTGATTAAGAGGTTTGGCACCCCTAGGCTTGAGTTGATTTGGCGCCCCCCCTCCCCCTCCGCCCCTATGTGTCACCAGATGTATGCACAATAAAATTACGAATAGGCAAAAATTATCACAAATATAATAAAAAAAGTCTATTATGATCAGTTACATGTTTAAGGACAAGTCACCGCTGTCTGTGACACTTACTCAACTGACACTCTTGCAACTTTACACCCGCACTGCTATTCTTTTCTACTTTTGACTTTGGCCACATCTGACTCAGATATTGATTCATTGTAACAGTCTTCATTAGACCTTTAAGATTACCTGGTGGACCGAGATTTCTTCGGTATTGTTTCACATTTATTACTTCAACAGCTTACTATAATATTTTACTAGAACCAACTGGAGGATAACAAAGACACCCACATCCCGGCTTCACATGGGCTAAGGCTGAGAGTATCTTTTTTCTCTGCATTAAGAGTGCGACTAAGAGTTGGTAGTTTACAGTGTTATAAAATTTATAAACTTTTTTTATTATTCCATGGATCTTTAAATCACATACTGCCATTTTTCCTTGGTGGCTGTAGTTTGAAAACAGCTGTTATTTGATTACGTTATTTTTTACATTTTCATTACAGAAGACGCCCTCTAGTTCGGCCACCTCGGGACCGGACCACTGGCCGGACTACGAAATGGCCGGACTATCCGAATGTACTGTCAAAATGTAAAATAACCCTATTAAATTCATGACCCATCTTAAAATTCAACAAAACGCGTTATTTAAACATGTTTACAGTGTTTAACTGCCAAAATAAATATTTTGACATCTCTATGTTGAACTGTGATTTTGTGTCACTCATACATAGGTACATTTTTACTGACACCATACTGAGGATATTAAGTGAACAGAAAAACTCATTACGTACTTTAAAAACACATAAGAAATATATTTGATCAAATTAATTTACACGTATTTCTTGAAACATAACCTATACATATTAAAAGAAATCTGTATTTTCTTTTGATATGCAAAACCTTTTTTACTCAGTTTTTTCCATTATCACAAACGTCTATTTAAGTTTTTCACCCATTTCAGAAAACATTTTTATCAAAGTAAATTCGCATACGTACAACTTACAATTACTCGCAACGTTCACTCCCGAAAACAGTCCTAATACTAAACAGCAAAAAAAAGCGCACACACGAAATCTCAGATCAAATCTTACTTAGTCCTTTGATTTAAAGGATAACAACATAGTTTGTTAGTTGAGGTCAAGTGTGTTGATCAATTACAAGCTCGCCCGTAAACTAAACTGACATAAATAGTTTACTTCTAGAGCCGGGAACTTAAACATTCAGGATAAATCCTATCGAAGATCATTCCCCCGCGGTGCGGCTTGGATATATGACGGATATGAGTCACCCTCCTAGGACCGGCCGGACCATCCGGCGGCCGATCCAACCGAAGCCGAACTAGAGGGCGTCTACTGTATTTCATTGTTTTTGTTCATAGCAACTCATGAGGCCCTCATGCTCATAACGCAATTTTTTCCACTTACAAAAAATATTGTATTAAGCTATTAGTTTTTCTGGCCAAGTTACCTGCATAGAATACGTTTTTCAGTCAGAAATTAGTTATTTCCAGACGTTGAAGGAAATCCTCGGAGCCGTAGTTGAGTTAATTGTGCAATCAAGCAAACATTGCTCATGTACAGTTAAGACTATCAGATATACCTTTAGGTTTGATAAAAACATATGCGTAAGCAGGCCGCATTTCTGCAAAAGGGGGCGCGGGACTTTTGTTTTATACAAGTCCCACAAATTATTTTTTTAAATTTATTAAATTTTTTTAAATTTTTCTCCATCTCGTGGCGCCCCTTGATGGCTGGCGCCCTAGGCTGCAGCCTAGTAAGCCTAGTGGGCAATCAGGCCCTGGCGCCAGTGTTTGATATGTAGAAATTAAGGTACCAGAACTATAACCAAGAAAGAGGTACACGACCCCCCATGGTTCTTGCTTTCGTCAAAAGAATGTTTATGGTAATAGGTAGATTTCAAAATTTACATTTTGTTGAACTTTAACTTTTTAATAAACAAAATTAAAAAAACAATCATCACTTTAGGTAAGGAAATTATGTATTAAAAAAAAAACTTATCAGCCTTATGTGAATATTTGGTTTTATGGGAATTTTTAACATTCGGCTTAGCACAAGACTAGACTAGAAAAAAAGAAAAAAGTTATACTCCACAGGGAATTCTTGTGTAAGGTTCGCAATCGTTATAAAGGCCTAAAACAAATTACGCTGTATACACATTGTGGTTTTGATTGTGTAATCGGGCTTAAAGTTGATAGTATCACAGTAATTTGAAAAAATTATCTTTCCCTCATTACACATGATCATGTCTCATGGCAAAATTACTCTGGCCAATTTCATGAGACTGTCTTTAATGTCAAAGTTGCTATTGCCGATTTTGCGCAATCGTCTTCAATGGGAGAAAGAATTCCCGGAACACCGTTCCACCGCGTCCCGTTACAAATCAAGCACTGTTTGCCGCTAGTGGCAAGTCGTTTAAATTCTTTTTCGTTGTTGCATTTGAGCTTTCTACACAAAAGAGAATCCTTCTATTGTTTTATACCAAGAACGGATTGAAGCGCATGGCTCCTAGAGGAGTTGAAAGAAACATGAACTGTTTTTGAGGTTTTTGAAAATACTTCTAAGAATGACTGACTAATCAATGATTTGTCTTGTTTAATACCATGTAGGGTTCCTTGAGGAGTTGAGCTCGGTTCGGCAGCACGTGGTGACGGAGATCCCCGCGGGTCACAACCACAACCCCCCGGTGTTGGTGCACTGTTCGGCTGGTGTCGGACCTTCCGCCGTCACAATACTCAGCGACCTGCTGCTCTACTCCCTCGACCACAACCAGGTGAATCTGGCGCACCGCTTCCGTGATTTTAAAATATTATATGGCCACGGGAAAGAAGGGATGAATAAAATAGTTTGGAATGGACAGTCTGACCTAACCTTGAGGGAAATGATTCTAACCTCAAATCTGTCCATCCAACATTGTCTTTAACACATCGACTACAGGCTACATACCCTTATAATTACGGTACCCGGGTGCTGAAATATTGCAACACCAATATCCAATATTCCAACAACCAAAATGGTGGGGGGCATAAACAAAAAATACTTCTGGAAAGCATGTAATCCGATCCACATGCGTGTAACAGATCTACCTTCCCAAGCTGAGTGCTGGGGCACAGTAGACTAATTTATTTTTCATCATACTAATGCAGAAACATCTGTTTTCGGTTCCTTTTTGTTGGCTCGAAAGTTACCTATTGCCGGCCTAGGCCGGATAAACTTTTTCCGGCCTAGGCCAGATAAAACAGAAGTAAACAATCAGCTGATTTGCAGCAAACCGACGTTTAATGCTTGTTTATCGGTGGTTTATTGGTTTCTTTTTAGAGGAATGTCGTGGCAGCACTACATCCGTAGCAAATGTTTGTTCTGTTTGTTATAGGGTAGGTTTGAAGGTTTGAGAAGTATGTTTGTTTTTTTCTGCGAAGTATGATGAAAAATATCGTACATTACACGGCTGGGAAGTTTTGCAGTACTCGCATGAAAATCCCACACTCGCTTTCGCTTGCGTGGGAACTATCATGCTCGTCCGGCAAAACAGTACTTGCCGGCCTAGTAACTTAATACTATTGAATGGTCCAACTACAGGCCGGAAAGTGGGCACCAGGGCCGTGACACCAACCACGTTCCAAAAAATGGCCTGCAGCGAATGGGTTAAACTGAGTTTTTCATAAAGATGCATCTTTGGATATAAAATCTTAATGGTACTTACTCAGAGTTTCCAAAATTATAAGACCATTGATCTTGAAATGTGGAATGTAAGACCTCTGGTTGTAAATGCTCAATACAAAACAATTTTACAGGCTAAGTTCTTCATGCCATAGAACTCAAAAATTTATATCCTAAACTCTACTGAAAATAATTTTTTTGAAATTAAAGTTTCCATGGTAACTTTTTTTTTAATTATTGAATGAATATAATTAAAATACATTGACATAACATGCACCTTTGCACCTTGTTTATGTTCCCTTCATATCAGTTGATCATTAAAAGATATTAAAAATATTAAAAGATAACTGCATTAATGAAACAGTGTAATAGTCTTGAGGTTATATCTCAGGATTAGTTTGTTGCAGACTAAAAATCCAAAACTTCAGTGCTTAAAATATTTTACTTCCTTAAAAGGTACAATGTAAAGCTGGGAAAATCCATAAAATCGGGGCTACTAGGATGAAAATTGTCGAGTTATCGAGTGTTACGGATGTTTCAAGAGGATTTAAGAAAAGACGTATAATAGAGCTTGTCGTGTTATCGATGTTGTATGTGACCGGCAGGAGGTGGATATCCCACGGGTGGTGTCGCTGCTCCGCCAGCAGCGGACGATGATGGTGCAGACCGCGGCACAGTACAGGTTCGTCCACTCGCTGCTCATCTACTACCTGAAGAACTCTCGACTGATCTGATCCGCGACGAGACGAGATCTAGTCTTCCACCCATGGCTGTGCCTCTCCGCTCTGCCCACGAGATCGTTAGCTTTTGTTTATTCATTTTAACAGCCTAGATAACTTTTCTTAAATATATAATATATCACTTACGGAATAGGCTGAAGGTATCGAACAATTTTCATTTCATGCCGAGCTAATTTTACACTGCTGTTTTTTCACTGCTCATGATCAACGGCAACTAACTATTTATTTAGCCCACATTTCTGTAGTCGTTGAATATAGTTAGTCATAACTACTTGAAAACAGCTTCACAAAAACACAGTTTTATGTAAAACTTTAAGTACATTTTTACAATTTTATTGTAAATTTCTGTAAAAAGTAACACTTTCACACTTATTAACACTGAGGAGAGTAGGCCTAAAGTAACTGGCCGAGGGCAGTGTGGTTTCTATGTTTGTCTGACGTCAGTTTTAATTAAGTGAAAAAGTGTTAGTAAAAACTGTGTTTTTCTGAAATAAATAGTTTTTTTGCAATTATGATCAACTATATCAGACAATAAAAGAAATAAATGTGGGCTAAATAATTAGAGACTTGCCACTGATGACGAGGAGTAAAATCCTTGAAACCAGTTTGGTATGTAATGAAACTTGTTTGATACCTTCAGGCTGTATGTAAGTAGTGTGTTATATAATTAAGCTTTTGTTTAGACGAAGTAAGCATTTAAATTTTTGCTTTGTAGTGTAACAAAAAAGGTACTTCAGGGTGTCTGTAAAACTATAGAAGTGGAGTTTCCACAACATTTGGACCGATTTTGGAAAATAGTGTTGATCAATACTTGGTAATACAGTCAACTTTCAATAACTCAAACCTCAATAACTCAAATTATTTTTGATTCCCCTAAGAAAACCTGTCTGAAGTCGCAATAAAAATCATGCGTAACTTGAAATAATTTTTGGTAATACTTTACCTGTAAAAGTCAAAGCAATGCAAAATTTACTTATACAACTCGGTAGTTCAGTAGATAACTCGAATTAAACTTGGACTCACCCCTATAAGTTAAAGTTCACCCTCTATATCTCGGAGTTTACACAACGGACCTCTGTAAGTCAAAACCACAGTGTACATGTCGCACCGTGTCAATAAGTTATATCCATCAAGAATATTCTTTACCTCTGCATCTCGTACTTTAAATTGGTTTAACTCTACATCTCGAATTTAGCTCAAATTACCTGTGTAACTCGAAATTAACCAAGATTTACCTCTATAACTCAAAATATGCCAAAGTCAAATTATACGTTACTTGAAAAAAAATCATATTCCCGTGGAATTTTGAGTTAGCGAAAGTTGACTCGTACCTAGACAAAAAATGAAAACATTGAAAACAAAACCTGGCCATAAACTTGCAATAGGATAAATTCTTGCTATTCTCAAAAAGGAACGTTTTATGAGTGTTTCACCTGCATTGGTATTTCAGGTTTTTCTAAAATAATGTTTCTGTTGTGTATCCTTTTCCCTTTTTTTTTTAATGTTTCAGTTGGTGAGTTAGTAGCAATTTGAGATTTTTTATGTCCACATTATTTTAAATATGGACACCCTGTTTTTTATTGTGATAAGGGGTCTATATTTTATACATGAGAGCAATATAATTTTATAATTTTAAGATTTTTGAATTTTTTATATTTGTTACCCAGCTACGCAATCTACTTACACTGAAGCTCACTAAAGATTGTATTCAATTATCAATATAAGGAAGAAAGTGTGTATGAACGGAAAAGTTTGTGTTTAGCTATATTGGATTTAAACTGAAATGGAATAAATAAGTAAGGGTATAAATCAATTCCTCTATGTAAATTCAGTTTTATAACAAATATTATAAATCTTTGTGTTATAAAAACTAATAATTAATTTGAACAAAAAAATTAAAAAATTCTGAATCTTAACCTTCTAATTAATTCTATAGCTTTTTGATGTTTAAAAAAACTGTTTTGATAGCATGAATCTTTTATGATTATTGAAAAATAGATTGCAGTGTTTTTAGTGCTCCTGTGCCTTAGAGAAGTGCCTGATAGAGATTGTTTTCTCTTTTTAGTTCATAGTTAAGATTGTTCGTTTTTACTCCCAACTTTGTGCTCTTTAGGTTTGTGTATTTTTAGATGGTTAATGTTTTATATTTTTTGCTCATATTAGAGTTTATGTTAATGCAATCATACTGACGTATAACGTCTGCATTATGTTGGCTGTATGTAACATTTAAGGTCAATATATTTTAAACAATGTCAAATCAAGGTGTGCTGTCAATTTTATTTTATTAATTTTAATGGATGTCTTTTAACAATGCACACTTCTGTATTTAGTTAGAATGAAGAATTCTTGTTAAATTTTTTAGCTTAACTAAAAAACTTGTATTTTAGTATACACAATCTATTAAAATGTTCAATTTTTAATTTATTTTTTTAACTAGAAGCGGTCAAGAGGAAGTGAAATATCTTTGGAAATGATCTTCTTTGTTTGTATTATAATCATGTGTTTCTACTCGTCAAATGTTGAGGTTGTGTTTAATCAAAACAAACAATATTCTGAGCCGTTTTATAATTTTTTATATTAAACAAAGACATTACAAGTTAAACAGAAACACAATGATTTTACAACAAAAACAAAAGAATCGAAAGAAGTGGATTGTCTAAGATATTCCACTTTGTCCTGACCGCTTCTAGTTAAAAAAAATTCATCTGTAAAATATACTGGTTGTTAATTTAACTCATGATTTTAATGCTAATCCATCTAGAGTTTCTGTATTTTACTTGTGGTGCCTTAGAAATAAATGTGATAAATCTCAGAATTTTAAGATTACTTGCATATCAACTTGACTTTTAAAATATACTGGATTGTTTTACTGTACCCTTATTTTAAATATTGGTTTGGAATGTCATTGCCATCTCAAGTAATGAGGCCGCTACCTTCGTAGTGCTAATGCTGCTTCGCCAGGTGTTCGATATCAGAAAAACCGATTCATTGGGCCAGCGGATTCCTAGTTGCTAGCCAATGAACAAAGACTAGAAGGAATATTTTTACTACTGAATGCACCAGAAAACTCCATCAGCTGAACCCTTAGGCCCGCATTATACTATCAAATATTTTATGAAAGATCTTTTATAAAAGATTTTATTTGACCAATCAAAATTTAAGTCAGCTGATTTTCAAAACAAAATCTTTAATTCTGATTGGACAAATAATTCTTTTATAAAAGAATCTTTTATAAAATATTTGATAGTGTAATGCGGGTCTTAGGTTCGTTGTCATTTACGAGCGCAGTGGTCTTATTATTGCTTGAGATGGCTATTACCCATACTGCCTTCAAGGGAAAGGTAATATACTATGTGAATAACTACTGCCTTCAAGGAAAAGGTAGTATACTAAATGAATAACTGATGGAGAAATTATCAAAAATTCTTTAATTTATTCTTTTTATTTATTTTCACTATTCACAATGTGTTTTTGTGTCATGGAGATCTTTTAATTTTTATTTTCTCTTGGTTGTGTTTCGATTTCTGATCTCATGCTCTTTGTATTTATTGTTTGTACTTAATTTGTATATTTTAAATTTTATGAAATTAATTTTGTGTCCTATTTTTATGGTTGCTGCATAGAATTGCTTCAATGTACTAAATGTACTGCAGATAATTGTGAAATATGTATATTTATTTTTATGTACTAAGAATGTCAGTTTAAATCACATTTAAGGTATTCTGTAATATATGCATTTGCTTGCGTAGTAGTACGGCCGTAAATTATGCCATGAAAATTCTTATTTTAACCAAAGTTATTAAATAAACAACTATTTTTGACAATTGTCTCATTATTTAAGTTCCTTATTAGTTCCTTAATTTGACACATTCGCTGCATTGTATCTGTATTTGACCCTTGACAACCCATGCTGGGAATATACTCTAGTCAAATTAGGCAAAAAATAGGGAACAAGAGGAAAAGTTAGGGAAAGTATTGAGCATTTAAATCCTCAAAGGGGGTTTCAAGCTCAAGGCTGGGATACAGGCTGTTCAAGAAATAAAGGTCTTGAAGCTTTCTCTATGAACCTATATAAAATTTTCACGCCTTACTTCATCTTGGGTTCAACCCTAAACTTCAGGGTGTTACAGTATGAGGTTCAGGTGGGTCAAATGAACAACTGTTCCAATTTTTAGCCTTCCCGAATTTTTACTTGGATTATTATACCTAATACACCATACTTATAGTTGTTTTATAAAAAAATTGATTTCACCGATCAAAATTCGAGTTTTTATTTTGGAAAGTCAGCTGTTACCCCCAGTGTTCATTGAAATATTTGATAATGTAAAGTGGGCATAATTTTACTCAACCAAAGCCTTTAATTGAAATTGCCCCATCATCCCCTTCTAATTTATGTAAGCACCTGTTATGCGCCCACCCTTTGCCAGAGAACCTTTATTCTGAAATACTGAACAATTCATGATGCTCTTCGTTGAAAAAATTTGTTCTCTCAAACCACCTCAAATTGTGATGGGTAGGAGGGTCATATGCTCTTCCCCCTCCCACATTTGTCATATCACTAGCATGTAGCAGTGGCATCACTTTTAGTAGCTTCTAGGTGGTCCACTTTCCATGGACGTCACTAAAAGTGGCATGTCATTTGAGGTTTACAAGCAGTGGCGAGGCGTGCGGTCATCTACAGATTCGCCGATGACTAACTCAATTTTAAAAGTAAATATTTTAGATAAAACTACAAATAACATAATGTTATTTATGTTATTTATTTATACTCACACCGCTGTTGTACAGGCGGCCAAGGATTCTCTGTCGCTGGAGAATCGGTTGGCGTCCGGCTCCCTTCGGCTGTACTCGGCAGCCTTCGCCACGTAACGAGCAACACTCTCGACTTCTGTCAGTGCTACTTCACGGTGCAGAGAGACCTGCTCCGGTACTCGCGCATGCGCAAAGAGACCTAAAATAGTTCACTTCACAGTGCAGAGAGACCTGCTCCGCTACTTGCGCATGCGCACAGTTCTCGCGCCGCGCGCTGTGCTTGTGTTTGTGTAGTTTCAATGAGTGAAGTTGCAGTGGTTTAATTAAAATGTTAACATGTTTTATTATTAATCGATGAGCACAACAATGACTGAAGGAGAAGGTGATATAGTTTTTCAACTGAAACAATTATCAAAATAAAGCTAAACTGATTAAAAAATTACAAAAATGAATTCATAAACTGCTTGATAAAATAGCTAGCTGCATTTTTCAATGTTAAACTTTCATCCGAGAGCTTTTAAGTATCAGTATTATTCCATTCGCCTTTTCAGTAGAGTCATGGATGTTTTTATCTATGGTCGTGGGGTCTATGAATGACGCTGGGGGACGGATATCCGGGCCGGTCAAGCGCAGGTCTGTCGCGACTATTCTATAAATAGCAATATAGCCGTTCCGCCGCGCGGCGCCGGCGTAGTCCCGTGTACTTCTACACTATCAGCGATGACCACTCAAAAATGTCACGCGTCGCCACTGTTTACAAGGAACGTTTTCGTGCTGTTCGTTAACAAGTAAAAGTGACATCACTGCTACAAGATAGTGTAAACCAGGCTTAAGTACCATGTTACCAACTGCAAACTCCTTGGTTGGATTGTGTTGGTACCCGGACTTATCCAAAACTGCATACTTTAGCAGACTATTGCTATATAGCATTAATTTGGTCGTTTGAACCAGGGCAACCCCCTTTAACCAAAGCCTAATGACCCATCCTTTGGGCACTCTAGCGTCCATTGACTCAACTTAGTACAACTGGAAAAGACAACTAAGTTCAAGTAAGTAAGTAAGTAAGACTCTGAATTTTGATTGAGCACATGCAACACAGTGCTGAGTTCAAGTAAGAAATCGCCTGATTTTTTGCGACACAGTAATATCTAGTCTATCTTTGATTATAATTTTTCAGCACGAACAAATTTCTTTTTTAATTCCATGTTTCCCTCAGAATAGCTATATACAGTTAATTTTTATTATTTCCTAATTATGATTTGTCTGTAAGAATACATAAAATTTGTCTACCTATAACCTTACATCATATGGGCCAGGTGTAACAGCACAAAAAATCAAAAATTCATGGAACGTATTTCTGACTCAAAATGTGCGAAGAATACCTAGATTGTCAAGAAAAACGGGGACGTCTCAGAACGTCCAGGTACAGAAAGTCCAGGTTAGATTAACCCGTTTTTATAAAGAACCTGGACGTTCGGCACTTAAACGTTTTGAAACATACGCACTAAAATAAGTAGCTTGATGAGAAAATATGATGATGGGAATTTGAGGTTTTACCAAAATAAAATCATGAAAAACGAAAATAAGGCATATTATAAGCATATTCCCTCCTTATTTTTTGTATATAGCCATAAACAAATTTGTATTTTTATAAATGAGTGGGAAAGCATAGACATTGACTATGAATGTAGAAGTAGACTTCTACATTCATAGTCAATGGCATAGATAAAATATACCCAGCAGGGTATATTTTATCTATGGTGAAAGCTTTTAAAAAAATGAAGGTACTTCGTAAATTGTGTGTTGGTCTCACTGAGTAAACTCAGCTGACTGTCAAGTGTCAAGATAGTGACTAAACACGTTCATTTCAAGTTTTCCCTTAATAAAACGCACATTAAAATTATTACGGTTTTGATTTTGTAATAAAACTGTTAGGAAATTAAAATTGTGTTTTACAAGGTGTTTTCGATACACTACTTATATCAGTTAATGCTCACTTTGTTCAGTGCAGTTTTTGACCTGTCAAAATCCACAAACCATTTGAAATCTTTCGTCGTCAGCAAGAGTTAGTTAGTTCGTGGTCGCCATCTTATGTTGTGCGTTCGTAGTGTTCTCAATTTTAATGTTCGTATTCGGAAGTGAAATTGGTTTTACAAAGTGGTGAGTTTAGTGTGTATGCCCCATTACAAAAAGAGACAAAAATATAAACAATGGCGGGGCAAACTATGACGGACAGGTTACTGGCTGCAAGGCACAGTTTAGCCGGCCAAGGATTAGCCAAATCAGTATGCAAAGCAACAACTGAAGAACTTATAGGACCTAAAAAGAAACATTTAGACTGTGAGTAGATACTACTTATCTTACCGTACTCAATAAGTCGTAAGTTTTAGCAAAAATTAAATTCTACCTAACTGTCAGATTTTAAATCACAGTAAATCGACCTACACCTACTATTATATATCAATGTGACATTGACTGAATGTTTCATGCTTGTCAAATCTTGAATGAGGAATGAGGTTGGGCAGTTTGAAATCCCATAGTCATATTCTAATTTCGTAGCTCATCAAATTATTTGGCTTAGCCAGAAATAAAGATCTCAAGATCACTTCAATGTTATAAAACAAGATTGAATCTGTAAGGCTAGCTGAATTTTTATCATGGATTAGCCCCTGGGTTTGCCTTGCTTGAGCATAAATATAAAATTCAATGCAAGATAGTGACAATTATCCAGTTGTTCGATGCTAAAATATTTCATCAGAAGAAAATATTTTGATAGAGCCCAGGTCAAAAATGCCACAGGACTAATGGGGTGTTGGCAGGGCCGCCGACAGACATTTTGAGGCCCGGGGCAAAGTTTGGGAGTGAGGCCCCTTAATACAAAAATCGTAAATAAAAATACCTTTATCTGTTGAATAGCTAAATTTTTAGAATCTGCTGATTACAAAATTGTTTATCTAATAATGTTGATTTTTTAAATTTCTTAATTTGTTCAATACAAAACAACTTCATCACAGGTCTGTACAAAACTTTTGATTTATGAATTTGAAAATTCAGAACATAACAAACAGTAAAATTTGGTACAATCCTTTTAATACGACTACTGAATAAAACATAACTTTGGATTAAAAGCACTAGACTAAAAAATGTATGATCCAATAAGCCAGTACTAGGGTGTAAAAAGGATTTAATAAACAGTTTTATGTTACTATACAAAATTATTCACGGACTACCAAACTACTCTAAACCACTACCTTTACTTGTTTTTCTTCTGTTGTCCCAACTCCCATAACGCCTGTGGACGTCACCAGGAGACCATTTTGCTGATTGTATCCTAGCCCAAGACTATTACCATTGGGTAAAAATATAGTCTAAATCGAAGGTTATCAATGTTACCATAACCATAACTACTCTCTAATTGGCTAAGATACTTAATTGTGCCAGCTTGAAGCTTCAGACGAGCGCATTCTTTCGGTCTGCTGATGGCATCACGATCTGCTTACATTTTCATATGAGGAAATCTGTATTTCTTTAGACCTTGATTCATACGTAGCTAAACTCAAAATCAGAGGAGAAACGAAGCTGAAGTTGTTAATCACTGGAAAAAATTCATTTCAAGTCTTGAGACGTAAATGTTATTACTATTAAAATATACACAATTTAGTTAAAGCTAGGAATCCTTTTCCTTGGTCCATCGTACTGCCCTGCTAAGCTAAATGGTCGTATCTACATGAAACACCAAAATGAGAAAACCTCACTCAAAGTTTGCCAACACATTTTTCTTGTTTACTCAAATTTGGTTGGCCATAGAGATTTGAAGTTGATTGATTATTTGAGGATTTTATCTCTAGTTTATATTAGGTCAATTAATTTTCATGTAAATTTATGATTTCTCATTTTTTTATTCAGTTACGTCTTTGCCAATAAGGATTTCAGAAGCCAAAAAGCAGTAAGTGTATGTGTAGATACTGCTTTCTGCTCTAGTACATGTCACTTGCGGCCCTTTGCTTTAGTACTTTCTGTCTTGCTAAGCCAAATGGCCGTAACTACATGAAACAACTAAGTATTTCAGAAGCCAAAAAGCAGTAACTGCTAGCTGTTACGTCTTTCTGGCTTATTAGGCTATATCAAGTAGCTAACTGTCTGTTGTAATTAAGTAAAAGGCAGCAACTGCAGACACGTTTTTCTGCCTTAGTTTTAAAAGAAGATTAGATGCCTAAAATTATTAGGAAATTAAGTTACGTGGCATAATTAAATAGGCATAGCATTTCAAATGTAGCCTTGTCTAGTTATTTAAGAACTTAAGACCTAGCTTATGACAAATAACTAAAAACTTTCAAATATGTAGCAAATAAAAATATCCATTGTGTTCTAAGGGTTGGAAAAAAGGTACAGAGGAAAATAATGAGAAAAATTAGCAAAATTATATATTGTCATTTAAATAGGACACATTTTACATTAAATTATGCCAACGTTAACAAGGTACCAATATTCTTTATGGCATATTTAGACAAAATTTACCAAGCGCAACTCATAACGAGATCTATTTTAAAATAATTGCATACTGAAAACTTCTAAAACATTGTTTTTAGGCCCTACAACCCTGTGCTTAAACCATGAATGTTTTAAAGATATAGGTCACTCACTTATCAATGCACGATGAAAAACCAGGAACATTTTATCTGGTATACAGATTTTACATTAGCTTTTGCTAATGTAAATTCTGATTTATCAAGAATATTACGTAAGTTGAGTGATACGAATGAAATACTAAGACAGAAAGCAGTAACTGCCTGACACTAAGCCAAAAAAGCAGTAAGAGTAGTGTAGATACTGCTTTCTGCTCTAGTACATGTCACTTACGGCCATTTGCCTTAGTACTTATGCTGTTAACATGTAGATACTGCTTGGCAGCTCTGTTGTATCTAAAAAACTATTGAAGATACGACTTTTTCGCTTAGATTTTTGGATTCCTCGTGGTCTAAAACATTAAAATCAACCATAACCTCAAAATCCGAAATATTGTCAGATACGCCTTTTCTTCTTAGCAGGGCAGCGTAGGCCTGAACAAAAAACGATTTGTGATGAATTTTAGGGTGCAAACGATTGGTATTGGACGATTGCTGAGCTTGGTACGGATTTAGTTAATGTGAGGTCTGGTGCAGGCCTAAAGCCGCGTTTACACTAAATAATTTGTTTTATAAACTTTTGTTTGTAAAACTTGTTTAATACAAGTTTTGTTTTTAAAACTCGATCTTATTGTGTGTTAAAACACGTTGTAGAAGAAAAGTTTATAAAACAAAAATTTACTTTGTACTTTCCGACACGGCTCGGGAAACCTGTAACCTGTATTAAAACACGATTTTTTGTTTTAAAACACGCTTGTTGTACAACTTGATTAACAATTTTCATTGCTTTCTTAAACACGTTCAAACCAATTAGTATAATTGGTTGTACTGCACAACTTTATAAAATAAGTTGTATGATCTATAGTGTAAACTTAAACCTCAGGGGGCCCCAGACGAGACGTCAGAAAACCAAATGAATTTGTATCAAAATAAGAAATATGAATAGTTAGGTAATTTTAATTTAGGCCTATATACGTTTTTTAAGTACTAAGTTTCTCATGTATATTCTAAATAAATTTAATTTTGGTCTCCTTCATTTAAAAACTCTAATATTTAATAATCCTCAAAAATATTCTCAGCTCAAAATGTGGCCCCCTTCCTTTTGTGGCCCGGGGCAATCTGCCCCCTTTGCCCCCCCCTCTCGGCGGCCCTGGGTGTTGGCCTTATGTGGTGAAATGTTTTTGTAAAAAGTACATAAGAATATCCTTTCCCTTAAAATAAGCTTTTTCAGAAACTGCACAGGAAACTAAAACAATTCCATATTAACGAGGTTGGCCTAACTTGGTAGGACTACGTATTATGTCCCATCTATAGGCTTATCTGATTGACAATGTTGATAGGCCTATTAGTTCAAGTATGCCCACTCGATGACTAACTCGATATGGTACGAGTTTCAAATTTGATCTTCTAGGTTATGTTTACTGTCGATTGTTAACCTTTAATGCTAAGGTTTGATAACTGAACTTCTCAATAGGATTTAACATGGGCGAAGATCAGTTTCGTTTTCGATACTCAGTTCAGGTTTCGGTTATCCGATATCAACTATCAACCTATCGTGTTTAACTCAACCGATGTACTGTTTCAACAACCGTCAGTAATGAAGAAACTTCGATAACAAACAAATACCGAAACTATTGTCAATTATATCTATATTATTCGATTCTCTCACGAACAAACCATACCAAACGTAGTCTAAATATAATACTGTACAACTAAGATTAAATTAAACATAATAATTAACTAACTAAACCCAACTTACTACCTTATTTCTCATCATCCGCCATCTTGCACTAAAATACTATCGATAAATAGTTTTTCGTAGAGTTACAAAACAATCTATATGAAATACAATGGAATCAGATGTCAAGTTCTGTCCAACAAACAGTAGCCTACATCGAACTTCGACCATCGGTAGATCGTTCGATATTGTTTTCTTCGAAAATCAGATGATGGTCGAATCGTCTGCTATAGGTAGGAACTGCAGAAGATCAGATATGAAACTCTTACCCTCGATATGATTTATTACAAGTTGTCAAAATTTGTTACGGTAGGACCTAAATTAACCGTAACCCTTGGGACCGAGAGTGTGGCGGTTATAAGAATAGGATACTAACTAGATATTCATCATAAATCTGTGCAGAAAGTGCAGATTTAAAAGTTTTGGGAAGAAATTATAGGCTACCTTGTATTTGTATAAAGTGGATAATACACGTTTATTTCGGTATACGAGTTTCATATCTGATCTTCTGCCTTCACAGGTTATGTGCATACTAAGTATTGTTTGTATATTTTGCTTTGGTTTGATAACTGAACTTCTCAAAAAATAATTTAACATGGGGGAAGATCAGTTTCGTTTTCGCGTAATTGTAATCTGTTTAGGTTTCGGTAATCCGATATCAACTATCAACCTGTCGTATTAAACTCAATCGATGTACTGTTACAACAACTGTCAGTAGTGAAGAAACATCGATAACAAACAATAGCCAAAACCATTGTCGGTCAGTTATATTTTTCGAACCTCTCACATACAATACAACATAAAACTCTAGAAAACTAAGTTAAACATAGTGAAGCTAACCAAAAACGATATTAAAACGTTACTATCATTAATATTATTAACTACCTAAACAACCTGTGACCTTATTTTTCATCATCCACCATCTTGTTGATATAGGCCTACATCATATCTTTACAAAGAGTAAGAAAACAATCGATAGTAAATACAATGGATTCTGATATCAAGTTCTGCCCAACAAACAATATTATCGAACTTCAACTATCGGTAGATCGTTCGATATGTTTTCTTAAAAATCAGATGTTGAATCGTCTGCTGTAGAAACGAACTGATGAAGATCAGATATGAAACTCAAGTACCTTTATTTCTTATTAAATTACAAACACAAGGGTGAAACAGAACTGCTATGGCCTACTGTAAGTTGTAATCATATGTCTAGGCCTAATGTTTTTACAGAGTCTGTTACGACACATAAAAAGTACAATACTTAGTGGTGACGTATAACAGAGAGTGAGGGTTGATCAGGGTTCTACTGTAGTTGGCTATTAAAGTTTGGAGGATTTTTTATCCATGAAAACTTTTTCAACAATTATTGATATTGTCCTAGCCTGACTATCAAATTTCTATTTGGTTTAGGTTGCTATTTGACAAAACACAGCCTTCAAAGTGCCCATGTTATCATTATGGATATTTTAAACTAGCCTAAATCAGCTGATTCATATAATCAGGTTGTTTTTATTTCACCCGAGTAAGCTATGTCTCCTGGTACTTAACTTTAAACTGAATGTGTAAACTGACCATAACCATCCATAACTCATTAAGTTATTGCATTCAGCAGTTCAACTAGCCTACGTTTAACTTTAAATTTTATTTCTTCTATCATTAGGCCTATGCTGAAATATTATTGACTGGGGCATAATCATGTAATTTCATAGGCTAACAAAATATTCATTTTCAATTTGACTGTAAATAACTTTAAGGATCTGAGGAACGTCCAGCCAAAAATTTAACAAACAAAAGACTGCTTGTCATTAGGCTATGTTAAGACAAATAGACTAAACAATAAATTTTTGCAGGTGTTAAAATTGTTGATGTTTAACTTTTCTAATAGGCCTATATTTATGATAAATCAATAGGCTTCTACTAGTTCTCAACATACACCACACTGTTTTGTAGAATAACTTTTAACTCAGTGGTCTCTGGATACCGAAATAGGCTACCTATTTTGAAATATAATATGCGACATTGTAGGCCTTGAAATAAGTTAACTTAGTGATTAGGCCTAATTTATTAGTAGGCCTATATCAAAATGTAGGCTAAATGTCAAAAATTTATATAACCTATCTCCTCTTTTTTAATGCTGCAAATTTAATGTTGAAATTGTAGGAACAGGACGTAGGAACAGTATTTTATGTTTACAGTTTTATAAGTAAATGCAGCTAGGCTATATCATGGAAACGATGCTTTGTACAATCCTGTGTACTCTATGCTTTCTATTCGGATGAGAAATTTCCTTAAGATGTAAAAAGCAACAATAAAGATTGAAGTGGACCAAAGAACTACTAATTGCTAACCATGAACCTGAATGAGAACTGAAGGAACAAAAACAGATCAGCTATTCAGCGCCGCTTGTACAGAGGCTGACAACATTGTAAACATAACCTTGGAGAGTTGTAATTCTTGACTAATATGCAAAGTCAGCTTGACATTATTGACAAATTCTAACAAGCCTCATTTATAATTTATCTGAGTGTTGAAGTATCAAGATTTGTATTTTTATTATGTGTGGTTTATATCTTAATGATAGTTCATTTCAAACTTTGTCATTAAACTCCATTCACTCTTTAATTTAAATTTGTATATGTTGAAAAATGTAGTGTAACCTCAAATGCTCCTTTCTTTTGGGGTATTTCTAAATAAAACTTCAATTTTTGTTATTTTTATTATAAGGGTTGTGGTGGCGCCTAAAAGTGCCAAATTAGGCCTCTAGCAAAATTGTTGATTTTTGGCACATGATTCATGAGATAGGTAACATTTTAATCTACAGAGCCTATATATTTGGAAATAATTAATGATTAACTAGTGGCCTGTAGAGGCAAAAGCCCCTACAAATAAAATACAAATGATGGATATTTAATGTTTTCTTCACACTCACAACTCGGTAGCCTAATTAGAAAATTAAAATATTAGGTAACTAAGTTAGGCTAAAATTATGTTGGAAAATAATCATTTTGCCTGATTAAGTTATTATAATTATTTATCTTGAAAGTTATGTTATTTTGAAGACCAGCGGATCACCATACTATATCCCAAAAATTTAAAATATGATCTTTCAAATTTTTACCTGGAAAGATGCTCAAGCAAACAGAGCTTTGCGCCTGCATAATTTCATAAATTTTATTAGACCCTGCATTTAAGAGAATAATGCTTTCGGACCGTTCTTACCACAAATTCCACTCACGTGCACTGATATGAGTTGGAGAAAAATGAAGAATTTACAAAACATATTCAAACAATATACACTTATGTTGAATGCTCACATATAAAAAATAAACCCTACGGACATTCGCTGAGTATGCAAGTCTGCTGCGATGGGGGTATTTTTTATTTGGTGCCACACTGACGAGACCTTCAAAAAGCACATCTAAACGTTAAGTGCTTACTTTGGCCATAACCTTCTGTAGCCAAAGGTTATGCCTTATTATTGTGCCAAAAACTTGCCTTATTATTTTAATAATCTTTACAGGCTATAAAAGATTTTGGATCCCCTCCCCCCCAATAAAACAGTGTTTAATTATATTGTTTAGTTCCTTCTAATTTCTTTTCTAGGGTTAAATCATTGGTTAAATCTTTTGGAAAAGTACTAAACTTTAAGGGCATTAAAAAAATCTTCCCTTATATAAATGTCAGACTTAAAACTTAAAGTCAAGCTCTTTCCAAGGACACCTTCAATTAATAATTAAAATCTTCAGAACTGTAGGATGTGTTCATTACAAAACCCCCCTAGTTCATTCACATAAAAGTTCAAACATATGAGAATAAGCCAAATGAAATCACAATGAGCAATTAGAAATACTATAATACTATAGTCGTTATATAGTAACAAGACCCGGTTAGTGACCGTCCCCGATCGAAATGTAAAGCAATGGAGAAGAACGTAAAAGCATGCGATAATGTTTCTCTGGAAATTATCATTTCAAAATCACGCGCAATAGGATTAACTGAGTATGCAGATTTGGAGCGTGAGGATAGTCTTACCTCTACGGCCGTTACCCGGGCCAAGAAAGGATCGTCAGTCATTTACAAGTTATCGCGCCCTGTACCGGGGTAACGGTAGGTCGCGGGCCGGCACTGCGCTACACGGTCGCCGGCTACGGTCGCTGGACCGTGCGGATGACAGGCAAGTGAAATGTGGGAGTAAATAACTTCGTTTAGTCCCGGATGTTTGTCGGGAAAATTCATCTCCAAAATCAATAGGAAAAATTAAAAAATATTTTCGCTACATTTTGCTAATGGGATTCTATTAACAAGGTCCGGTAAGGACTTAAGTCTAATGTTGATTTTAACTCTGGGCTTATGGACGGCGCGGGCCACGTTATTCGACTTAGACTGTACCCTACCAACCGGTGACTACAGCCGGAGCCATGTAGTGTGTCGTGTGATAGGGGCTATTTAGCCGTAGGCCTACTACAGAGGAGATGCCAAAGCATCTTGACACCAAATCTTGACACCGAGCGTACAACAAAGGTGAGGTGCCAAATTCTCCGGTATACAGATACATTGAGTTTGAAGTTGATTGAATGGTTTGAAACTTATGTGAAATTGGGTAGAATGAAATACATTTAGACCAACAGACTGAAAGAAGCATTTTTAGACCTACTTTTATTCAAAAAATTTTAAACCCTTGTATAGAATGTTTTTTTAACATATACAAAGTTTCTCATTCATTTCAACTTCTTACATAACTACTGCATACCTGTTCCTAATTGGCCTAACCACAGCCTAACTTACCGTACTTAAGAATTTTTCAGACGATCTTTTAAACGTCCAATACATTGAGGAGCCTCAAAAGTTGAAGGAAGGTTTTTCTGGCGAAATAAATTTAAAACAACGAATTTTTCTTCTCTCCCTCTCGCAAGACACTTAAGCTTCCCTTGACGAAACTGAACGCAAAAACACCCTTTCCGGCGGCAATCTATCAGGCCACACGTCCCTTATCGCGACCTTGACGACGCGAAACGGGGGAACCTTCAGTGAACTGCGGTACTACGGCACATTGACGCAA
This sequence comes from Flexamia atlantica, assembly GCA_035578135.1. Taxonomy (NCBI): domain Eukaryota; kingdom Metazoa; phylum Arthropoda; class Insecta; order Hemiptera; family Cicadellidae; genus Flexamia; species Flexamia atlantica. The sequence continues at coordinate 9,550,278 of JAQJVK010000012.1, read as the reverse complement.
GGATAATGTGTTGCACTCCTCCATTCACGGCCACGGCCGAGCCTAGCAAACAAAAAGCCGAGTTTGTAATTTTACAGTAGTTACATATTCTTTCTGTAAGTCGAAATGGCCCATCTGGCTCAGCATTTTGCTTCAGGGAACTACGGAAGCTCTGGATGTAACGCAATATAATCAACCTGCGGAGAAAACAAAATAATGCGAAGGTATTACGGTAGGCAAAGAGAGGTATTAGAGGTATTAGAGAGGTAAAGAGAGGTATTAGGTCACTTAATTGGTGGCCTCCCTCTACTAAAAGCCATACGAAAATTTAATTTAATCAACAATGGAAGTTATTTGTGGGCATGCAAGTCTATTTAATTTACTAGTATGTGTTAAAATTAGTTTATATAATTCATGTTGTCTAGTTGAATCAACTAGGGATTGCGACATTTATTGAAAAAAGTTTCGTTTACACCATCAGAGCTTGTTGAAGGAATACAGTTACTACGCCTTTTGGAATCAGTTTATGTATGGCAATCAGTAATTGCCATCCAAAAGGTGAAGTCAATCACAATAATCTAAGGTACTTTTACTGTCCGCGTTTTGGAATTGTGTGGGTTCTTGAAAGTCGCAGTTGAGTAATAAAGTTGTTCAACTCAATGTGCTCGTTCGGTTTCAATAGGATGCAAAAATTTGTATCGGGAAATTCGATTCGGTTTATTTAGTCAGAGAGTGTGAAAGAGAATGTTTATATGTTCCTTTGTCAAAAGCCGCATGCTTTGTTCTCCCGCATCTAATCGAGAAGGCTTTAGTGACTTTGACTTTAGTGACTGAGGACGAATTTCTTTCATGGAAAGTTATTGTTGCATTTGTCTATTGTTCATATTTAAAGCAGAAAAACTAATAATAGTGTCAATTGAAAGATTGGCATAGACATTTAAATTGATACTTAGAGCTAACTAGGCCTAATTGAAAACATTACAAATGTTGCATGTTTTGGATTAGCTTTAGCTAAACTACAGAGAGGAGCTTAAGCATTTTAATCTAGAATTTCCTTATATAACATAACAACTATTGCGATTCATTGTTAAATTTATTATTGGAAGATTCTTAAATGATTATTGCTTACGGTATCTCCTATATCATTAATTATTGAGTTGCCTACTTATTTCCAGGGCATGAATTAAAGTTGATATGCATGGCCTTTTAGGTGGGGATGGCTTTCTTACTTAGCTAACTGGCGAATGATACATGAACCTGGGCAATCAATCGATCAGGTGATAATCAGTGATCAAAGAGTTTGAATACTTAATACCTTTGCTTTATATACCTTTGATACCTCTAAACGACCGGGACGCCGCACTGGCTGCGTATTTTAACCGGAATGTGAGTGGTACGTTCATATACTACCCGTATATATTCAGAAAATACTCCTTTACAAAATCGGGCGCGTACTATAAGCTCGGAAAGTAGCACGCAGTCCTCACAGATATTGTATGTTATATGTAGCGAATGTGCTGGATGGAGCACACTAGCTCACATAAGTGATTGAGACAACTGTTGACTAATTGGTTTGGTATTATAATGTCATTAGATGATTCATAAGCTAAGATCATATAATTGACACAATGACAATCAATTAATTGTCTTAAGTCATTTACGAAATCGGGCGTTTAAGCTGGGAAAAGCTCTTTGTGCAGCCGAAACGCGCAGAGCCGCCACAGACTGTTGCCGCAGGACCGGCGAAATCCGATCCCCTCGTCGCCGGCGGCCTCTGATCAAGCTCAATAGAGCGTTCGCCGCCGTCGGGCCAGGTGTTCCTCCGACAGCGACGTTCGCCGACACGCTCCTCCGACAGCTATTCGACAACACCCGACAACAACTAACTATTCGACAACTCCCCCAAAAAACTAGTCGACAACATCCGACAACAACTATTCGACAACCCCCGACAACAACTATTCGACAACCTCCAACAACTATTCGAACACCCTCGACCACTATTCGACAACCCCCGACAACAACTATTCGACAACCCCCGACAACAACTATTCGACAACACCCGACAACAACTATTCGACAACACCCGACGACAGCTATTCGACAACTCCCACAAAAAAAACCTATTCGACGACCCCCGACAACAACCAACTATTCGACAACTCCCACAAAAAACTAGTCGACAACATCCAACAACAACTATTTGACAACCCGCGATAACAACTATTCGACAATCTCCAACAACTATTCGCCAACCCCCAACAACAACTATTCGACAACCCCCTACAACAGCTATTTGACAACTCCCGACGACAACTAGTCGACAACATCCAACATCTATTCGACAAGTCCGATAAAACTGTTTTCCAACGTCTAACAACTATTTGACAATCCCCGACAACAACTATTCGCCAACCTCCAACAACAACTACTAGACACCCCTGACAAAACTGTTCGCCGACTTGTCTCGGAATGGAAAGACGAGAATACCTTGTACCAAGAAATGGATTAGTGGGTGGATTAAGGATTAGGATAATGTTGAGCTTATTGCGGGGATACGGAGAGTGACGAGTGTAGCCAATGTGTAGCTGAGATCCACGTCAGAAACGTTGAAATTGTAGCTCAGGCAATGACTACTCTAACCTAGTGTACACGTTTATAGCTCTTGAGGTTTAGTCCTAAGCTGGTGGGCTCTGAAACTCTAATTTAGTTTACAATGTTGCTTTTAACTTTCAACTAACGAAATAGGGCTACAAGTCCGATTATGCTTCAGATTTAACTGTCATTCTTAATTCTACAGGAATCGTCAAATTTTTTTTTTAAAATAAGAGCTCTTGTTGTGACTGTACTTCTTAGTACAGTACAATTTGACTCAGTCTCTTGACAAAAAACAAGGGTTTAAATGCGAAATACTTTAAGCCAAACTAAATTAGGTGATAACCTTAGAGCGCGAATAATTTTATGTTTTGGATAATGTTTTAATTCTTTAAATTAACTATTTGGTCAAAAAAGTAGTTAACAAAAATATAAGTTTTTTTAATGTTTTTTTTATTATTCACATATTTTCCACTTTAAGGAGCGTTGTAAGAAATGTTGTGTAAGTGTTTACGATGTACAAGTCCAATGCCTTCAAAGTCCACTTAAATCTCAGTGATCGCGGAGCGCCCTAACAGCGGGAATTACAGGACTTACACGAGCTTTAGCTGTAGGCGGTAGTAGGGTTGGTTGTGCGGGGGCGGGGGGGGGGCAGTAGGCCATCGATTCGTGACGTCACGCCTTCCATTGAGCCGCCACCGTCCTCCCATCAGCCTCTTTAACTGGCTTGTTTATATCTTTTTTGTTGTAAACGTCACCCGGTAGGAAGACTATGTTTTCCACCGGGTTTGTTGATAGCTGTTCCCTCCGGATGGTTAGTGTATAGTTTGGGGTTTTGTTGTTGAAGCGTTCTGTTCTGTATGGTCTAAACTGTTAATGGCCTAACAAAATCTCAAAATCTGTTTGTAATGTTCGGATTTTGAGGATGTTGAGGGTGTTTGGTTATCACTTGTAAATCAAGTTATAAATAATCAACGTTGGGTTGAAAACAAATATGCCCTAAAACGCGGAATGCTAACAACTCAATAAAAGGCAACTGTTAAATGATTAGGTTCTCTTCACGATCTATTGATTATGGGAAGTATTTTAAACTTTAATGTCTGTTTTTGTGGATAGAAAAGTAAAAACAATGGGTGTGTTGAATTGTTGTGGACATGTTCAACCGGTTTATTGTATTTGGACAATAAAGCCTCTTGGTGATTCATAACAATAAACTTTGGAATTGTTTGGTAGGAATTCCTTCGTAGTTAATGCTTCGAGCTCGTAAAAGTTTTTGCTTTCCATATAACGCGATGAACAGAGAAAAATAAGACCAAATTGGTCTTGCTTTATAAGACCAATGTTTATTTTTTTAAATCGTACCACTCCTCTACCAACAATTAATTACACTTATATCAGTCAATTTAGGGATCGTAAAAATAATTGACATTTATTTTAGTGAAAACAATTTTTACCCGTCAATAAAATTGTAAAAAATAATAATTCTGGATACTAGGATACTATGAAAGGAAAATAGTTATTTTTGTGTTGAGTGAGTAAAGTACAACATTGTCTCACGACTGAAAATGTTGGCTTGCGAGTACGACAATTTTCACTAGGGAGACAATGTGCTTTACTCTCGAAATACACAAACATTTTTTCCCTCACCTGCAATAATAAATATCCTGACATTCCTGACCATAAAAATTTATTTTATTAACTTAGTAAGTATGAGATAAAATATCCATTTTGTTTCTTTCTGCTATAATAGCGCCTGCATCCGGATAGCTGAAACCATGCATGCAACAGCGATCAGCTGATTGTTGTTAATGTTAATCTTATTTGATTATTCCGGCCACTAAATCAGCTGTTAACGCCTGCATTCGTTGAGCTGCGACATATTTGCATGTGTGGGTGAAAATGTGAAGGCGCTCTAATTTTTTATTTCATTATTATTTTGCTGGGAGACAAATTATTATTTTACTCATCCATTACAAGGAGTAAACGTTTCTAAGCATAACAGGTGGAGGAAAAATTAATATCAGTTAATGTATAAAATGTCATCGTTGAAGCAACAGGTAAAATTACGTATCGGGAAGACCCCTTCAAAAGTTAACTGAATGAGAAGTTGACGTGGCTATCAACATTATAATTTCAACGTCGATTAACAACTCATAACGAATCCTTCTTAACTTTGCTACGTAATTTGCATTCTAAAATTACCGGAACTGCTTTTCACTTAAATTACTCACAAAGTTCGTTTAGTGTATAAGCAAAAGGCTATCAATAAAGTACAAGAGTATTGTTAGTTAAAAAGAGGAAATAAGAAGTAGATTAAAAAAACAATTTAAACTCCAATTTATTGTAAACGTAAATGGAGATTTTTGTGAGAGGAAGACTGTTCAAGTTTTTTACCCCCGCTGCTACATCTTGGATGCAGACCTGTCAGATTGTCTCCCTGTATTGTTTGAACCTTTTCAATAAAGGATGGATTGATCGTTGGAGAGACATTTCTTTGCTTTGCCATTTTCTTTATTGCAGCATTACTGGGCCCCGGTATGTTGACTTCTAAATAAGGTTATAAAAAATCTAGATTTAATCTCATCCGCATGTAAACATCGCTTTTTTACAGACATTAATGCATTTGCTGAAAGCAATATAGTAATAACTCTGGGAATATTGAATTTTGTCTTTTGTCTTTTGTCTTTTTTAAATAAAATATAGAATGTTTTTTGACATTTACTTACTCTTTGTGATACTAGCTCACACGAAATATACAATTTATAAGATCTAAGTCAAAGCATCTGCGATCCCTCGGGGAGTCATACACTCTGGGACCTGTGTTTTTACTACCAACTGCATTTAGTTCAATATGAGAAGGAGGCAGTTCTGTGAGATATACCGTACAACCCGGCCTAACGATATAATTTCCCTTGAGGAATAAGGCGTAATTTCTATCTTCTTTCCGTGGTTTTATAATGCTCTTACGCAACGTAAAAAAGTTTTTATTTACCAAAGAGCGGCGTTTTCACATTCCTGCCTCGAGTCAAGAGCAATGGGGGTTCATGGAACCCCAGGGCCTCATTTCAGATCGATGTTGGTAGATTAATAATTTACTTTGTAATTTGTGTAGCTGGCAATGACGAACATTTTCCTTAGTGCTACTTGAGTCCTTGATAGTGGCTTGTAAATTGTGGTTTGTAGCTAGGCCTAGCTCTTGTAAAATTCGATTTGAAATCAGGCCCAGGAGTTCGTATAGATTCCGCTAAGTGTGTGTTGTAATATTCTTTAACATTTGTCTCTATTGTAGAAACATGCGAACATCAAAAGACAAGATATCTGAGCTTAAAATCCGTCCTTTTCAACGAAATAGTTGATGGCAGATTTTGTAGTTTGATCATACATGATTGCGAAGTTTATTTTAAAACAAAACAAGTCATTGTGCAAACGCCATTACCGCCTACACTCGGCAGCATACAAGTTCGAGCTTCTAAATTACCAAAAAAATCTGTTTCCTTGTACGTATAGCAGAGGAGTAATCGGCTATTTTGGTAATCTCGATGCTCACAGTGTCTGTCGCCGAGTAGATCGGCGTAACCAAAATAGTTTTCCATTCCAAGAATCATAAACTTACCGTAAGTGTTTTGTAATTGAACAGTGGATTTCAAAACTTGACGCCGTATTTTACGCAGCAGAGCGTTTGTCGATTTCCTATTTTTCATTAACCCTCCTTGATCAGCAGGGGTCGAAGCGCCTGGAGGGCGCAGAGATTTAAAAGCCCGACAACTGATGAGCAATTAATTTTAATAATCTTAGGGGTTCTAAAGTAAGTTTTTTGTCCCGTCAACATTTTACAGATTTATATCCACTTTTTGAAACACCGCGGTTCTTTAGTTTCTGAAACAGATCGAAGACTGCAGAGGTATTCTGGACAAAAAATAGTATTTCATAAATTAAAAACAACTGTTAACAATCAAGTTGGAAAAATAAATATCAGTATAAAGTAAGTGGACGTAATAAAAGAACCCACTTAGCTTTAACTCTCCGTTTCCTTTAAAGTAAGATGTGCGAAAAGTAGAGCAATATAACTGGATAGTGTTGTTTTGTCTCGGAGACAATTCGCCGGTTTAGGATTAATGTGGTCGTATTGTGGCGTGAATCCCCGCCCAGAGGCATGGGTAGTGGGTAGCGGGTAGCGGGTACACGGAGTGGGTCGAGAGGTGGGTATGGGTATGGGTAGAGGGGAGGGGTGGCTCCCGTTCCCTCCCCGCCGTACACATGGTATCGACTAGTATCGAGCAACCTCTCTGCCTACTCTGTTATGATTCTACTCTAAACTCTTTGCTGGCTTCGCACCGCTTGGCGCGAGACGGATTAACACTGATATGGGAATAAAGTGGTCCGCTTTGAAATATTATAAACATGTTCCGTAAAAAATAATCTGGTTTGAGTATAACTACTGGAAGAATTAGTATTTTCTTGTTTTCTGTATTTATTTTTGAAAATTTGATGATTACCTTCTAAAAAGTTGTTTTTAGCAGTGATACGAATCCATTATGGATTCTCTTGGTAATTAACTACAAGTAAGGACTTTTTAACTAGTAGAATTTAATTTGCGAGTGATTATTTAAATTGAAATTCATGGGCCACATCTGAGGGTGCACAATTTTTCCTTTTACTACATAACTAATGCGTCAGAAATCTCCGCTTGAATGTCCCAAAATCGTGAGAGATCTGCTAGATAAATGTTTTTTGAAATATTTTTATGTCTCCAGCAAGAAACGTCAACTTATTACTACATGTTCAAGACAATATTTGCTTCCATAATTTTTTTACATCATATAACTTTAAATGTTTTAGATTAGCCCAGGTTTAATTTTATTAATATTGCTTAAGAAGTTGGCCAACGAGGAGAAGTGTACGAGGAGTTTTTAACTTTTTTTCCAAGTTGTATAAACTCAACTCGACAGGAAAGTTTTGAAAACTTTTCAATAGCTCGAGTGGAATAGTTACTCCCTCCGTTTAACCGCTAGCCATAATAATTTTTTGTTTTTCGTTCAGTTGAATTAATCACAGTGTTTTTATTATCATTACAATCATAGCCTATCACTTAATTTCTTTCTAGGATTTGAGATTTTTACTTATTGTCTGTGAGACTGATTTTATTTTTATTCTGAACCTATGAAAATATATTATTAAATCATAATTTGTTTTACGTACGCAAGTGCAAGTGTAGCTGGCTGCCTCTCCAGGTTAACATTTTAATCTAACATTGAGTAAGACTATTAGGGTACCGTAAAAAATGGCCTGATTTATCGTCACATCATTTGATAACAGGCTTGCTTTTAAATTTAGCTCAGGAACACCGATTGAATAGTTTAAAAATGACATTTTATCCTATTAATAATTATTCGTTTCTACATGGTTAATATTTAGAAGCATGCTAACTATTCAGTTTTACTTTTCAAAATACTCTACTCGAAAAAAGCTTGTAACTCGCTTATATATTTTAAGACTCGACTTAAAAAATAACTACTCGCACACCACTAACAGAGTTTTACTTAGGAGTGGTTGAGTTTTTGGGAGGAGTTTGGGTTGTTTGGGGGTATGGGGGTGATTTAATGTTTTATTAAAATACTATATATATGTTTAGGCCTAAATTAAAAAGGATTAAAAGCTGCACCCTAAATTAATCTAATATCCCAGCTATTTTAGTCGGTTTATTACAATTCCATAAACAAAGACGGTAAACGCAGTAAACGCGGTGAAATGGTGAAAGCCAGAGATTGTGTTAATATAAAGGGATTTGCGAGTCAGTCACATCTCGGGAGCGGATTGGTCCGACGTAAATGGGATCCGCTCGCTTTGTACAAGCTGGCGTTTTTGATTCTTTATTTTTGCATGTTTTATCTTCGTCAGTCACTTGGTAGGTCGATTTAGTGGACATTGTGGTTTATTGTTAAATTTTGTGACTTGTACCTGAAAATGATATTTGTACGTAGTGCGTACGGTTTTACGAAAAATAACTACATTTTCCTTTCTGTGGGTGTTTCTCAGGGATTATTGAGAAAAGGAGAGTAAGAAGTAAAGGAAAAAGTCTCGAGATGCTGAAAATTACGATGGAAAAGAAATAAATAGGCTATTTGCTTTTCCTACACAATCTGTAAAAATCGTGACAGGCCCTACTGTAATACTTTTTGGATTCAATGTCAGCAGTTGATGCCTGATTTACAGTGGGAATGGTTAAAAACTGTTCACCCATTTCATACAATTTACATAACGTAGTGACATTTGATAGTTATAATTTTTATACTCAATTCTTTGATATGGCGACATACACAGGTGGGATGATTGTAGCGCAGTATTGTAGTCATGTTACTGTCTAAGGCCGATGATATGTTCCTTAGACAGGACTGTTAATTGGCCCAAAAGCCAATGGCAACTAAGGGACCTATACCGTTTAGAGTGGGGTCCGAACTGCGATCTCACCACTGGTCTAATTATGAGGATGGCATTACGCATGAATGTTTACCTAGTTGCTCTAGTGCGACGTTAATTCCCAGTGAATACCGCGTCCACAAGCCATCGCTTATTACCAACCATAACTCGTGACCTCCCAGTAGGGTTGCCAAACGTTCCGAATTTTCGGGACTGTCATCATATTTTGCCTAAATGACTCGGTGTTTCAAAAAAGGTTCTTGGGACGCGTATCGTCCCGAAATTCTGTTGGTCGTTAACACTACTTTAAATATTCTTGCACGTAATAATTAAATCGAAAATTTTTTTATTAATTTGAGAGTTGTTAATGTTTATTTCCTGAGAATTTTGTGAATGCCCGCGAAAACCGCTGAAGTTTAGGTCGGGAATTATTTTTCAATTTGCAACAAGCTAATTTATTAGGATGACAGATACAGTAATAGCTTCGAGCGTCTGCAAGTAGAAGAGAGTCAAATAGTTTGATCAATAGAAACATATTGTCTTCTTAAATATCTAGAAATGTTTTTATGTGTTATCTAAATTGGATCCAGCCATAAGTTTTCAAAATTTACATCGATTTTCATCGTATTAAAATAATTCATCATTAATGTAAAAAGTTTATTTTGGGCAATTTTTATGTACATCAGTACTAAACTTAAAAAAATACCATTGTATATTTCGTCATTGGTGGGGGTTGGGGGGGAGAGGACTAATAAATGGTGGTTTAAAATCCTTGAGAAGACGTGTCCCGAATCCACCCAACAAAATAATGACAACCCGACCTCCAAGTAGCTGGATTACAGGACGCCACCTTCCTATAGTCATTTATAAAGTGTTTCACTGTAATACGAATTGTTTCGTAAAATCCAGGTTAAGCATAATTCACATAACTCATGATAAGGATGTAAATTGTAAAAAAGAGTTTGAAAACAAGAATAAAAACGTAGTTTCCGAGTTGACCTGGAACAGCAACAGCACTCGGCCGATTGGCCGGCACGCTCGGCTGGGCTCGGGGGCGCGGTGGCGCGGCAACGTAAACAGTCCCGGCGGTCGTCGCCGGGCCACCTCGCAATGAAGCTGAAAGCCGCTGTTTGCCCAACGGTTTGGTGTCGCGTTTATTACTTTCCAGGTTCCGTCGGACTTATGAGACTCTGAAGGTTATTTTGGGTTTGTTTTTAGTTGGAATTTGCATTTGCAGAGCAATCAAAAAGTATCTTTATTTTTAATTCATGGTTGTTTGGTTTCATCTTTTTTTCGAGCGTGGTGTTTTATGATTTATCCTATTAGATTATTTTAGCATTGTTTATTTTATTGATTTATGTTCATTAAACTTTTATCTACAAAAATCATGTTCGAAATCATTTATACCCGATATCAGATATATATATATATATATATATGTTGGAATATATGTTCTGCTCTTCGACAATAATTAATTAATAACGCAGCATAATTTTCAGTCCATTTATAATGTTGTTGTTTTTCAGAATTACGTGAATTGGTTTAATGAAAAGGTTAATTTCTTGTATACCCTTTTAATCGAGCGTGGGCTTATACGGTATTATATTACTGTAGCTACTTATTATTGTACTTAGGTATAAATGATCGTTTTCATAATAGGTTGGACTATCCGGCCAAATCGTAAACCGGCCTGGGCTCGGTCCCGTGGAGGCCGTATATGAGGGGTTCTACTGTACATTCTTTTTGCATTGTTTATTTTATTCACCCACAGTATTTTTTAAACTTGTATTTACTCAAATTATGTCTGATAAAACACTTTTTGTATATCAGAGAAAATTCACGTCTGTCCCTTGACAATAAATTATAACAAAGCAATATTTTCATTGTAGTTATTACGATTGGAAACGTTTAGCTACCGTTAGGATTGAACTTAATAAACTGTCGTTTCGTACCCGGCCTAATTTATTGTGCAAAGTAATTATTTCTGACGGATCGACGAACTGTTACGTGCAGTATCGGGTGTATCTCAGGGGGTCGAACTGATACTTTCATCGTACAATACTCGGAGCTCCCACGATGCAGCGAGTGTGATGTAATTAACGCTGAGAGGAAGTTGAGCGCCGCTGCCGCAGGTGTAACAATACCGTTGTTGGCCGTCGTTGCAACTCTTACAAGACTGACGGGGAAAGTGGGTGTAGTTTGGGTTCACTTTTCTTTCAAGTTATGTTACGATATGAATATAATTTTTGGTAGGTGGCATTCTGTGTACGCTTATCCAATAGAATAGTCTGAATTGACGTATGTTCGTGGAAGTCGCATTGTCAAATGGTTTTTTGTAAAATTAAAATGAACTTTTTCGTAGAAATTTCAGTTGTAAGCAATGATGACCGAGTTATGAATCATAAAGTGAAGTCATGTTGACATTGCAGAGATTTTATTAATATCATATCATTCACATCCACGCATCTTATGTAAGTGGTTTTGGAATTTTCTTTAGAAAGTAGTTTTTAATTGTTTTTAGAATAAATTGAATTATAACGAGCTTTGTGAAATACACTCGAAAAAATCGAAAATCGACCGTGTTAAAGGTTAGGATCACTTATTCACTGTTTTTAGTTTTCGTTATCTAGCACTTGTTTTACTTGCCGGTGAGTTAACTTATGAACAACAACATGAACAAATTGTACACTTAAAACCAAAGTATTAGCGTATTAACCAATAAATATAAAACTATTTGTTTAAACCAGTAGCAATTAATGTAAGGTGCGTTAAAATCGTAATGTATGTGAAATTTTCCCCACCTCGAATATTAATTTGTTGTTTCTCTTCGTAACTCTGGGTTGGAATAAATAAATGATATTACCTTAACGTTATCCATCCGCTTAGTCGTTTCGACGTGTAATTCTCACCGTCTAGCAGCGGTTGGATAAGGTAATTCCACTTTATTATTAAAATTCAAACCGAAAGAATTCTAATTAATTATCTTGTCAGCAACATTTGTGGTGCGGGCGTGCAGTTTGTCTAGAGCGATGACAACAATAGCGTCAGCATACAGGTGACGTCGCCTTGACAGTGGCGGTGGCAATGGCACTGGTGTTTGGTTGACCTCGCGGTTGTCTACAAACACTCTGCATGTGTAACATCGTTTATTTCACACCGTCGGCTTCTTGTTATGTTGGTTTTGCGGATTAACTATTTTTTATGTTTACCTCTTCTGCGTTCTGTGGTACAAAAAGACACCCCTTGTGTCGTGAATACACGGGAATAGCTTAAGGGTTTCATTATTTTTTTGATTGTGTAACATACAAGAATTATTAATCAATTATTTGTCATCTATTGATCTTACTGAATGATTGATATGTAACGTTTTGTAAACGTAAGGTTTAGCCTTGAAATCGTATGTTGTTTAGCTTGTGGTTTGATTTTTTCGCGCCCGTTAACATATAAAGTCTATCAATCGAATATTTTTTATATATTGATTTTATTCATTAAAGATTAATTTTTTCCTTTTGAGAACCTAAGGTTTAGCATCAAAATCGTATCACGTTATTGATGAAGTGCACACGTTAACTCCATCAGTGTAATGTTTTTCTCATCTTAAAAGTTAAAATTTTATCACCTGTAAAACTGATTACAATTAGCGTATTACAGCTAATAGCGTATTACAATTAGGCTTTACAGGTAGTTGGTATCCCAGTGTATATTGAATTAAGTCTCTTATCAGTGTTTGGGCTCGTGTGCAAGGTAAATTTAGATAGCAAATATTATCTCGCAAGCTTTCTCCAATAAGATCAAATTCATGGGCATGTCGATTATTTTTGTTTGCAAATTTGATCTTATCTTCTACATTCTGCAATACTGTACTATGAAATGTTTACACTGCTCACGAGACACGCACCGTTAAAAATCACAAGCTTAAAATAGAGGCGCAATTTAAGAATTAATTGTAAGGAGGGAGCCAGTAAGTAGTGTTAGAATCCTATGTCGAAGGGCAAAATGTCGATTGTCGGCTCGGTTTAGAACGATAGAGATAAGTTGATTTTCGGCCACAATCGCAGTTGGGGGATTATCGAGTATCCGGTGATCGCTATCGATATTGTTCGACCTCGCCGTCGGGAGCTCCCGGCAACTGTCACTCTTGCCGTGCGTTACTAGTTAAAACGTGGTTCTATCCTGGTTATTGGCTATCGAGTTGTTACGTTATCGTTCTCTAGTTATTCCGCACCGTAGTTCGATTTCGTGTTTACCTTACGTTGACTAACACAATTGGTGGAATTAAAGTTCTTATTTCTCAAAATAGGACAATTTATTTATCATTTTAGTATTAAAATGAACTACACCTTCATCTATTATATTTCCGTTAATATATTATGGAATTATTTTCTTATGTTACGATTTTGGAACGACGAAGTTAGTGAAAAAGCTCAAAGAGGCGTAGACAGTTACATTTTAACGTATATGTATGACTTCATACCGAGATTAATTGATACATTAAGGCAGAATTTCAGATTAAATTGTTGACCTGATACTTGAAGTAGCATTGTATAATTTACGGTACTGTATGAGGCTAAAGAGTAATAGAGTTTGTTGTTATTATAATACTGGTATTATAAGGATGGGAAACTAATCGATTCAAGTGTTTCTAATTTGAGGATACCATTTACGTTTGAGCTTTTAGCACCGCTTTATACAGGTTGTTCAAAAAATGTGGGGCAATAATTTACGTGGTGATTCCTTGGGTCAAAATAAGCAAAAAAGTTTATATAGGTCCTAAAGTGCTTCATTTTCCGTCCGTGTGTCTGTTTATGATTTTTACATATTTAAACATATCTCACGAACCACTTAACATATAAAAATCAAACTTGGTATGTGGATAACCACTATTAAGAACTATTTTTGTAAGAGTATCAAATTTCTACTTTGTACCATTTCAAAATTGTTATAATCTTAATAATATCATCATTAATTTGATTAAATTTTGCAACTTTTTTGTCTCTTGTATAATTTTTCTAAAATTTACAGTTTTTAAGATATTTAGCTTTGAAAACAAAAAATAGCCGCCATTTTGAAATGGTACAAAGTAGAAATTTGATACTTCTTACAAAAATAGTTTTTAATAGTGGGCTATCCATATACCAAGTTTGATTTTAGCGAATTTCCCCTATAGGGAAGTAGCTATTACCGTAGGCGGCACGGTGAGACTTAAGCCCAGGACCATGTTATTTTTTCATTTTGAGGTCCCTAGACCCCAAAAACACCGTTCGTTCATTTTCATATATATGTATAATTTATACATATATATGAAAATTATATATTATTTTCAGGTATATATATACCTGTCCGTAGGCGCGATAACTTTTGTAAAAAAGGTCCGATCTTGATGAAATTTGGAACAAACGTGTAAAGCATCATTCATGACTTCGAGTTTGAAAACCAGCAAGATTGATTTACTCTAAGAAGGTTTTTTTTCACAAAATAAAATTTATTTTCAAGATTTAACTCCTTTTTACTAATTATTTTTAAACTTAATTCTCAAAATTGAATTCAGCTTAAAAAAACAAACAATTTAGCATTTTGAATTATTATTCTACGTCAGTCCGTTGCTTAGATATTGGATAATATTCGATGTGCTAAACACAGTACGTTGTCCAATATTTTGTTTTTAATTTTTCCCTCCAAAAAGTATAGTCACCCTGATTTGAGATTGTTTTTTAAAAATACAATTCTGAACATATGATTAAATTTGCAGGTGTTGAATATTTAATTTGTGTTTATTTTGAATAGAGTTCATTGATCAAGATTTTGCAGAAAATTATATCAAAAAATACAAATTATTTTTTAAATTTAATAAAGAAAGTAAGAGCATTTGGAGGGAGGGATGTCTTTGTCTAAACTGCCTGAAAATGTAGTATAATATATGATATGTTTACAATTATGAGAATTGATAATATGTTTTATTGAAATTGGCTGGAGATGTAGGTCTGTTGCAACAGGGATGTTTTAATTACTATAAAACTTACCATATGACTGAATTTAATTTTTTCATGATATAAAATTATTTGTTTGTTTTGAGAGTTTTGAGTTCATTGGTTATATGTTTGTTTACATTTATATTCTATAGCTAACAAGATTACAGTTATTAAAAATTAAAAGACTAAGAATTATATAAAATACAAAAGTGTATGTGTTACTAATGAAAACCAATATGGTCTCTTTGTTAATTTTCCTCATGTTTAAGCTCATGAATGATTAAATATGCGTTTTTAGTATATCATTTACTTAACGTATTCAAATGATACTTTCCTTCAAACAAGTTGAATGCTCACATATACAAAATAAATCCTATGGAAATTCGCTGAGTTCGCAGGTCTGCTGCGACGGGGGTATTTATTCGTAAAGTGGTTCGTGAGATATGATTAAATATGTAAAAATCATAAACAGACACACAGACGGAAAACGAAGCACTGTAGGACCTATGTTTATATTAACTTTTTTGCTTATTTTGACCCAAGGAATCACTACGTAAATTATTGCCCCACATTTTTTGAACACCCTGTATTTGACATATTTCGTGTTACAAAATCGATTGAAGACCGATTGATTGTCGTACTGAAGGTGATTGTTGTATCAACGAAGCTGCATCACATGTGATGTGAGTGACGCGCGCGGCGCGGCGGTGCGGTTGACTGGGAGATTAGATTAATTTGTAATCTCCGTGGTGGAACCCCACCTGTGACGTCGGCGCGGTGATTGCATGATGGCTGCAGTAGTGGGTAAACATGGCGAACAATCAGGCAACCAATCGGAGTGTGGGTGGCGACGGGGAAGTCGAGGGCAATCCAGTGGAAGTGAAAGGAAATTCAGAATTAATGAATATTTTCCAAAATTCCAAATATTTTAAAATTTGAAAAGGGTTAGAAAACCCTATGCTTGGCTATTTTTGTTGTGTTATGAACGTACCTCAGATGCAAATATGGTTACTGTTCAACCAGAATTGAAGCCTCTCGTGTGACAGCAGGCAGATTTAATGTTGTAGGAATAATTCAGTTGGATGTTTTTTTTAGTTTGTAATTTATTTTGTTTACGACTCGTCACACAAATTGTCAAAGTGGCCAGTTCAATTTCTCAAATAATTCACTGACTTTATGTTATTTACAATGGGAAATAAATTTATGTAGGCCAATTCATTCAAACCGTTAACAGACTTGGTTTAACGAAACATTCAGCCAGCGGCAATAGTGTCATCATCCCCAATAATTTTACACAATAAGATTTCTATTAAAACTCTTTTACGGATGTTGGGCCATACACAAAATGGTTAGTAATATTGACAGTTTTGTCGTCCTGTCCAAGGAACATATTGGCCATAGTCAGTAACAAGACTACAAGATCGCGCCACAATTATTCTACGCTCATTTCTTATTCATACTTGGCTTAAAACACCTACCTGGGTGGTAGACATTTCAAGTAAAATATAAAGTACGTACGTAACGTTACAGTAGCCAGGCCCTTCTTTGGAACGATCCAAACGGCGACGCCGACGCGACGTGTTGTCTCGCTGCTGACCAGATTCCAGCTTATCCTTTTGTCAAATATGATCAATAGAGATGGCCATGTCAATAATGGCCCATAATAAACAGCGGAGGCCGATCCATTCAGGTCGGCGAGCCTTTTTGAGACAAAATCCTTGAATGGTCATTTCATGCTATTTCCTAACTATTTTTCAAACCCGTATTAAAAGCTTTTATGAAATCCTAAACGCATCAATGATTTCCACTCTCGACGAAATACCCCCGTGGTCAGGAGGTCAACTATAGAAAAACAAAAGTAGTATGTGTTTGCTTTTAATAGTCCTTTTTCTTATGGGTTTTTTAACACAACCACAGATGGAGAAATAGATTGGCATCCCAATGCACTTTTTCGTGCCCGTTTTTTTCGGGCGGCGTCAAGTTTGTTAGGCTGTTTTGTCACCCGTATTGCATTGGTATAAAGGGAGATTCCGTAAATAGCAAATATTTAGGTCCCCAAGATCAGATATAGCCAATACAAACTTTGATACCAGTGCAATTTGGGTGGCAAACTAGCCCAACAAACTTGACGCCGCTAGAAAAAACGGGCACGAAAAAATTCATTAGGTAGCTAATCTGTATGAATGGTTGCATCTGTGACAAAACTTACCTTTCATTTCTGAAGCCTTGGCCTTAAAAAAGTCTGGAAAACCTTTATATTGCAACTGAGGTTTGAAGGCACTTCTCGGGTTTTTCAAATAAAAACTTTAAAAGTGAAGCGATTCCGGTCATTCCTTGCCTTACTGAGGTAACGGTCGGGTACGAAGTGAAAACACAGCGGGCCTCGTTTGATAAGGCGGCGGTCGTTTCCTGCACTTTCTTCTTCTCACGATCGTGACTTACCTGACGTAACACAACGGCGGGATGCACAGTCTGCCGGCTTTCGATCCCTGCTTCGCCTTGAGAGGCAAAAACCCACGCTGCCTTAAGTGGAAACCTCCCCCCATGTGCCCCATGTATTGTTCTCAGACCCTCTCTTGGTAAATATACAGTTTTTAGTTGGTTTGTCGTTTTTTCCGTATAAAAAGGTACTTTCTATTGGATAAATTGCTGGATCGCCGTTACCTTAACCGAAAGCCTCCCCTCCATGGGCCCCACGTATGGTTCTCAGACCCTCTCTTGGTTAATATACCGTTTTTAGTCGGTTTTTCGTTATTTTTCCTGAAAAGGTACTTTCTATTATATGAATTGCTGGATCGCCGCTCGCAATTAAAATGCCAATTAAGATGCAGTGGGTTTTTAATACAAAACTTTTATTGCCTTAGCCAGCCGTAAATGTTGGCCATACAGTGCTCTTTTATGGAGGTTATTTTAATTGCCATATTAACAGTTTATCTCTCCTGCTCTCCGAAGATTCATTCTTTAAAATACAGACTGTCAGTTCCTCAGAACTGTCTTTATAGTTTGCTCATGCTTTCGCCGGAAAGATAAGCCATAACTAGTGCATTTCAAAATAAGGTAATTCATCTTTGGTTACGCACTAGTATAATAGTCGCTGTCATCACAATTTTTAGAATTAATGTGACAACTCTTCAAATTAAAGCGTTTTTAGTGGAACACTATCGACGAATTAGTGGAAGATTTTAAGAGAGAAGTCAAGTTCAAAACAAGGAGTGTCTAGTTGCTGTGCTGGGCTCGGACGTAGTTAAGGTGCAAAATTATTTAATGTAGAAACAATGTTGAACCAGTATAACAATCGTCCCAATGGGACTTGAAAACTTTAATCGCTTTGATTGTTCGATTTTAGTCGACTCTCGCTAACTCGAAATACAACGGGAATACGACTTTTCTTCGAGTTACTTATAGTTCGACTTAGGTATAGTTTGAATTATAGAGATAATAATTTGGTTGCTTTTTTAATTTCGAGATACAGAGGCAAACCAAATGAAAATTCGAGTTATAGAGGTAAAAAATAGTGACGTTAGGCCGGACATGACTCATAGACCCTTTGCGACTTTTTCACCTTTTCGAGATATGAAGGCAAACTTCAACTTATTAGGGGTAAAGTGCAAATTTAATTCGGTTGTCTTCTGAACTTCTAGTTGCAGAGGTAATTTTTGCGTTGCTTCGAGTCATAGAGGCAACCGTAAAAAATCATCCCCAATGGCAATCGTTGCTTCGGTCGTATATTTTACCGTAAAATTATTTCGAGTTATCTATGGTTTTTATTTTGACTTAGTGAGGTTTTTCCTAGGGGATCGAAAAATACCTCGAGTCACTCGAGTTATCGAAGATTTCGAGTTATTTAGGTTCGAGTTATCGAGAGTCGACTTTTCTTAAAAATCAATCTGACAAACAGGTCAAAGACAGCAAAACGTCGTCAACACGTTAGCCACCTAATTATAAACAGATGTCTGGACCAGAAATTGATAGGAAGGCAGAACGGAGAGCCCATTAAGATGCTGTACACGATAGAGCGACCCGGGCCGAACAACCGATCGGATACAATCGGGTGAAGTGGCTCGCTGAAGGGGGATTGCAGCTTGGTTTGAATAGGGGGTTGGTATTTTATCGGATTTCGGCAAGAGGAAAGCTGTATCGTCTATGGTGACATTCGCAGGCTCGACTAACAAACACGTCCTTAAACTGCCTCGGAAATCCTGATCAATCTATGGTTTTATTTTATTGTTATTACATACATTTTAGTTTCAAACAAGACCCCGTTCAATACGTATTTATTTATATTCAAATTTAAAGTTCAAAATTGTGAACTGTATAGAAACGGTGTGAACGATACGCAACGTTACGTATTCAGGTTTCCGACGTAAATCCCTAAGTTTTATATTTGTTATATTTGTATCATGAATTTCAGTATTTAGTATACTGCTTATAATAGTAACCACCGTTTGATTAACGTGTTAGTAACACAACGATACTGTAAGTAACACTAGAAAGCATTCATGTTGGATGTCCCTTTAACACACTTGCACAAATGAGGCCCTTCGCTTATTTAACCATCCTCTTCATTAAAGCAAGAAACTCTCTCTATAAAAAATAGAACTACTCTAAGTTAGTTGTGAACCAACTAATTTGTATACTTCGTTTTGTATCGCCCGATTTTTTATATAGCCGTATAGAACATTTAATTAAGTCTTACGTGTAGGGTTTGTAAATTTACCGAGAAATACGGCCGATCATTACAATTTCTGCAAACAGTTTGTAGAGATGTCTATTTAATTATCCAATTCAATACCAATTTCTGCAAACAGTTTGTCTATTTAATTATACAATTTAATACCTGTTGCAATGTCAAAGGAGATGCCGAGCCAGAGGAGCGCCGACTTTGTTGGCGATTCGCATCCCGAGAAACGAGCTTGTTACAGAGCTTACGTGA
The DNA here is from genome assembly GCA_035578135.1 of Flexamia atlantica. Classification (NCBI taxonomy): domain Eukaryota; kingdom Metazoa; phylum Arthropoda; class Insecta; order Hemiptera; family Cicadellidae; genus Flexamia; species Flexamia atlantica. The sequence goes on along the minus strand of JAQJVK010000012.1, from coordinate 9,530,385 downwards.
AGTGGCTGTCATTTACGTAATGAATTACTTGCCTTCTACCTCATCTCTAGCTACAACTACAAAACAGTTTAATTGACGAAATGTTATTCGGCCCTTAGAGAAATGTTTATTTCTGTAAAGAAATTTACAGAAAAAAGTCACGTATTTTGTTTCCCTTAAACTGAACGTGTATAATCGTCTTATGGAAAGTAGTTAAATGCTAAAAACATTAATGTGGTTACTAGTGGCTTGAAGGGGCTAAAAGCCCCTATTGAGGGGAAATTCAAACAACCCTTATTTATTATAGTACAAAATTCCTTCATAGCAAACTGAATCTACCTGATATTGATATCTAGCCTACCACATGGTTTTCAATCAAGTATCAGCATCATATGTTTTATGTAAACAAAGCGGACATTTTTTAGATCCCAGTGCATTTTAAATGGCAGATATTTTACGTTATTTCTCGTTTTTAGGTGAATTTCAAGCAATTTCATTATATTTCCCGCCATCTCGGAATAGAGACCTTTAATTTGAGCCCTCTCCCATCTTTCTACGACTTGCCAGACGCCTACAATTTTGACGCAAAGAATCGCCTTACGAAATAAATTAATGTGGTTATACTAAAATGATAAAATGATTACATTAGGCTATACTTAGCGTTTTTGTGTTTGTCAGTAGGAGAATTTTGTGGCGATAATTAATGTAATTCACTATTTTCATTAAATAGCCTATTTTTGACACCCTTTTATGAAGAAAAAAACTTCTTTCTATGTTAAAATTCACAATGAACAGAATCTTGATTTTTGTCAAGCTACTCTTAAATTTAAAACATTTGGAGTTTTTTTATATTTCCATGGTATTTAGGTATTTATAACGATTTCTTATAAATGTTTTTTTAGATAACACGTTTTATTTGTGTCGAAGCAGTAGTAGACTCTCACATTAGGGAACTAAATCGCAGCCTTTCCTCTGCCAACAGACTCCGGTGGGGATAGAAACCGTACCAGTTCTTTGACCAGTGCCCAATACCAAAATGGGTTGCGAAAGCGCCAACAAACCGGTGGCGGTGGCGGTTGAAGAGGGTAAGGTTTCGACACAATCCAGCTCATGTACGTCAGTCAGCCAGAGAGTGCGTATTTTGTAGTATATTGCTATGCAATACGGCCGCACTCCTTAGTTTATAGGGATACACAGTGATGCGGTGAACAGTCGGACAACAGTGTACAATGCCATTGATTATCTAACCACGTAAGCAGTTAAATCAATGACAATGCCCGGCTGACGGCGTAGGTCGCGGAGTGATCAGCCAGTGTTAGTCATCGACAGTGACAGTTGATCGATATCGCGTCCCCACGGTAACGTGTAATTAACCTGCCCATAACACCCCTTAATCCTTTTAAACTCGTTGGCTTTTGTGGAGGACAGCGTTTTTTTTCTCATACGATGAAAGCAAAATTTCCCTCAATAAAATAATTAAAATAAAATCACCCCATATGATTAATATTTTGCCTGAGGCCAATGGACGGATCTGTGACTAGCAAGAATTGTGTCAGGCGATAAAAAAATAAAAAAGATCAATATTCGCCGGATCATTGATAGAGAGTAACTCCGGACAGGGGGAATAGCTGTAGATCGCATCGGAATCGGAGTCCCGTCTTATTCGGTGATATTATGAGCAACACAGCGGGAGTTCATTTGTGCGTGGACAAGTTTAAAGGTATATAGCCCCAATGTCCAAACAGTGGACAGCTTGGGTACTAGCTGAAGAGATGGATGGAAGACGGAGACAGACCCACGGCTGTATAACGGGGCGACGACGCGACGGGCTGTTGTACTGTAACAGGGTGGGGCAAGCAGTCGGACTGTTTGTACTTGCACTTGCACTTCCTGTTTGGACTTTTTGTTATCGGGCGAGTTAATCTACGTGACCCTTCCTGGCCGTCCGTAAGCCTTAATGAAAAAATTATCATTAGTCTAATGGGTGAACTTGATCAAGATCTGTAGAGAAGAAGAGAATAGGAGAAAATAGTTCTAAGGTCATCTCAGTCAAAAATGTAGCCTAAACAAATCGTTACGTCTTTTGTAAAGGGGAAACCTATAATTTCCATCTGGGACTTGAATTTATCTTGACGGATCAGAGGAAGCGCTCAGAATTAAAAGGCTATGTTTTACCGCTGGTTTTTACTCAATAGGCTAAATAGAGCTTGTTTAGAACCGGATATGGGTCTACGATTGACGTCGAAAGCTTTGGCTCGACAGGTCTTATGGAAGTTAAGCAACTTGACAATATAATAGTATTATGTTCTAATCTTCAGACCTTGGGAGGATCACGTTATTTGGCCTGGCCTGTAATGTACAAGGCACGGCGCGCGGCGGGCGGCGTAGGTCGCGACATCAGCCAACGTCAGCTGCAGGCTCTATGGGGGATCGATAGTGTGCCAACCCGTCCGAAATCACCCCCCTTATAATTAATTATCCACACGCAAAATTAATTCAGTGAATTAATTCTTCGTTAGCCTTCTTGATGATTTTTCGGTGTTTTTGCACTTGCAGTTTTTTTTACGAAAACCCTTAGTAAAATACTTGCAGTAGTTCATACATATATGTAACTATATAACTATATAACTATAGTTATAACTATAGTTATAAGATATAACTATAGTTCATATCTTTAAACTATCTTTTAATTTATTGTTGGATTAATTTTGCTAAATGAAGTATCTAAAAATATGTATTCAAAACAGTAATTATTTTCCATAGTTTCTTGTATTTTAACCGTTTTGTATTACTTATTGCTTCAGTTAATTAATGTACGATTTTTACCGAACAATTTGTAATAAAATCAATAATAATTGTGCGCCTCACTTTAAAAACACGATTTAGAAGGCGCGATTTAACTAAAGGTGATTCAGCAAACAAAACCTAATGTTTTTTTTAGTTCAGCCGCAACGGCTGTTTGTTTCCGTGCAATGAAGCGTGTTTGCATAATTAATTTGGGGATTCATTAAAAAAGTTGATAAAATATGTTTATTTCAAAGGACAATCCTGCATTGTATTTTTTGTTTGGTTGCAACCCCTCATGAGAATTTTAATAATTCTGTCATTTTAACAGCTGTTTTATTCAAAATGTGAAATATTTACATTTAAGAACGTTACCGTCCTCCAAATGAAATAACATTGTTTTCTTTCGCGCATGGAAATGCTATATGTTCTAATCAATATTAATGTAGCGTAGAATACTACTCTCCAGCGAATCAGCTACGTTTTGTCACGCTCCTTTGCATTCTAATTAGTGCTAATAAAATCAAAAGTACTTTCAATTGGTTGCAATTAATAATTCAACACGGATGAACATTGAGATGTTTGCTCTTCTTGTTTAGTATGTAAAAAAACTCATAATATAGTAATACCTACAGGACCATTATCCGATAATCAAGATTTAAGGGATTGAGGAACTAAAGCAAGTCACACAATAAGGCGCCAATTGTTACGGAAACAATGCGAGACCTGGAGACAAAATCAAGCTCCAAAATCGCAGACCCCCTCCCCCCCCCTCCGACACTCTCACAAACATCCTTTTTAAATGCTTATTTACTGCATGTGAGCAAAGAAAAACTTTTGGTTCGAAATTTGAACAATTTATAAATTTGCAGCGCCCTTAATAACTTTGTTACCTTTTAACCTAGTATTATGTTTAATGGCTTTTTACACAGTAGGATTGTTTTGAAGATAAAAAAACAACCTAGAACGCGATTTAGGGCAGATCCCAACGGAAAAAAATCGAATCGTTAGGAATGGAAGGGAGAGGGAACAATATATTGTCACAAAAATAGTATGATAATTGAATGAGTCCGACACGTAAATTGTTGAAGAAATACAAGGTATAAAGGGAAGGATTGAAAGACTTTCCCTTTCCCTCTGGGAGTGTTGTTAGCCTAACAATTAGCATTGGTCTACGTTTCAAGAGGTCCGTGGTACATTTTCGGCATGTCCATAAACGTTTGAGGGGTCGGGAAGATTTTCCTTAAAAGTGTTTTATCTGTTGAATATAAATCAAACGTAGAGTTTTCAGGTAGGAGTACCTGAGAGAATGAACATGGAAAGCGGCGAGGCGACGGTAGTGGCAGCGGGTAGCGGTGTTGTCGTGACAGGCGGGGGGCGGTCGTGATGTGACAAACTACACAGAAAGGTCATCAATTAGGCTGCCCCCTCACCGGCGCCGGCCCTGCTATGCATACACTGGCCTGCAGAAAACTACCGACGTTTGTCGAAAGTAAAAAATGTGTTCCCCTATAAAAAAACACGAATTTTTAGAAGTTCCTAGTTGTTTTTTCTCTGGTTCTGATCATCGAAGTTGTTTATTTACTTCGATGGTTCTGATAGGTTGAGAATGACGGTTCCAAAACGTTTTTTGAATTTTTTTATCTAGTTCTACATTGTTTGAAACTCTTGTGAGTTAGGTCATATTTGGTATCTAGATTTCACTGCATCTATCATAAGTCATTTTAACAATCATTATTTTTTTAATCTCACGTGCAACTTCTGAATAATAATATTTTGTTTTTGCCTTCATTGTACACTGGTGAGACTTTAATCATACAAGATAATTCATCAAGGTTTGTTCGGAAGGTTCTGATTACATATTAAATATTGACGGTAATCAATGCTCGCTCTACTCAGTAATTAATGCGATGTCTGCGACTGAATCACCAGGCTTCCTAAACAGAAAGAACGAAATTATAACCCTTTGCATTATTATTTTTCGATTTGTTATTAGGCTTAATTAAAAATGCATTAAATAATATTGTAGTGGTTTGATTGAGCTTAGTTATTCGATTTGATCCTTTTAAAACATGGTCTTCTGAAAAAGATGGTTTTTAATGGGCTTGTCAAAGATTCTAAAAATTGTAGCCTTTCTTTTTAAGCCAAATGCAGTGTTTGTTTTGTGTGGGCCACTCTACTGCTTTAAGACGTTTTCTTTTTCGTTATAGAAAAAAAACTACAAACTAACTTATAGCGTTCAATGTACACAGTTCATAGCGTGTACCAAGTTTTTCCTCTCATATAACGTGAACTTGAACATGCAATAAATGTCATTGCGGCCTGAGGTTATCGTTTGCAGAGGCCGTAACCGCAGTGTTGCTCCCGGAGCGTAAACGTTTGTCTATTTGCTACCTTTTTGTGTTGCCGACAGACGTGATATACTGTTCTCCTCCTCTCTTAGTCTTGTGAAGTTTCGTTTCCCAAGGTTCGTGCTGGTTTTTACTCTGTACATATTTTAAATTGTATGAGATACGTGTTTTTGTATATAGCTTTAAATAGCCTTTAATATATATTTTCGAATGAATAATGTTCGCATTCAAAATAAAACTAGCTACCCGTGTTACCGTCAGAGTAATTTAATTTCGTCCGAAGAGATGAAACTGTATAGTCGTACGTGAATAAAATCGGTGAAGCTTTATGAATCCCGCGGGTTTAATCTTTGGAACTAATCGAAATTAATCCACTGTAGACCACAGATTTATATTACTGTAGCTTAAATCAAATAGCAGAAAAGTAGTGTAGTAAATGTTACGTGGTGCAGCCCTACGTAATTTTTGTAATATCTTTTTTAATGAGCTTTTATACGGCTTAAGAAAAATACGTTAAATGAATTGCAATAAATTAAATTATGTCAACTAATTTCTAGTTTAACCAAAATCCCAAAGGTCGTTTTTAAACCCGTGGCACAGATGAAGCGTGGTAATATTCATGGACGACTGCATGTTAGAGGCACGGTTTTTTATTTCTTACATTAAGACCACAGGTTTCGTCAAAACACCAGTTCACTGGACCAACTAATGGATTCTTCCAGTTAAATGGCTTTTTATCTTTCCAGGGATTTTCAGGTAATCTTGTTTTCCTATTTCTTTCAAGGTTAACGGTTTTCCATTAATTCTATTTACATTGAAGGTCTTATGAGTTAAGGACAAAAATCTTTTTAATTGATGCACCGATCACTCGCTGTACTTGTGGCCGCGCAACACAGACGCGGTGTGCGGTGTGCGGTGTGCAGTATTGTCGCCACGGACAGGTGTTATTGCAGCAGTGTCGGCGGCGAGGTCGTTATCTGTGAGCATTACAGCGCCGTCACGTATTGACATTCCTCTTGTGCGGTCGTCATACCGGAATACTGGAGTTTCAGTATAAATACCGGAGTGAAAAAGAAATGCTACTACTTAAGAAAGTGTTCTGAGTATTTCGCGAGCCTAATAGAAGGAACTTAAAACACCCACCGGAATACTGGAGTTGCCGTATAAATACCTGAGTGAAAAAGAAATGCTACCACTTAAGAAAGTGTTCTGAGTATTTCGCGAGCCTAATAGAAGGAACTTAAACACCCACCGGAATACTGGAGTTGCCGTATAAATACCCGAGTGAAAAATAAATGCTACTACTTAAGAAAGTGTTCTGAGTATTTCGCGGAGATTTCGCGAGCCTAGAAGGTACCCACGAAGACTTTGTAAAATCTCGGACGGAGGCTGTGAAGTCTCATTGTTGTGATATGACACGCGCTGAAGAATCGTTCGGAGGGTTAAGTTATATCTGATTTTCATTCCGTGATTATCAAGCAACTGTACTGCATTTGGAAACTACGCAACTTTAGTGGAAATGTTGTACTGATGCAAAATGTCTTTTTGGTAATCGAAGATGCAGAGACACGCAAAACGCTGAAATTATTTGTTTGGGGACAAATTGTAACAATATTTAATATAATTTTTATTTTATATTTTTTGTAATATTTTTGCAACATAATCTAATTTATTAGATACGTTTCAATATAATTTTAAATATTCCATTAAATCTTTCACTGAAAGAAATTATTACTGGCTGATCTAGACAAAAATTGTGTAAATCTAGCAAAACTGGACCCCTAAATTTGTGACAGCAATACAATTCGCTATTTTACCCAAACGCTTTGCCCAAACGCAAAAGGGTTTTGCCGCATCAGTCTTTAAGACCACAAGGGTGTGATGAAGTCTGGCAGAATTTACTAAACAGTTTTTAGTCTAAGTGTTTTGCTAGAATTTCAAACCAGATTTTCTCAGTGTTTGTTAATAGTATGAATTAAGGATTGAAAATCGCTTTATTCCCCAATAATTAATTAAAATTTACAATTGATTAAAATACATTTCCAACAAAAATAAAATTACCTAACAATATGCCATCATACAAATCTACATTTTAGAATATTTTCTGTATATTGTGAACAATAGATTGTCAAAGGAAATGACCTGCATGGGCAAAGAGCCTGTGCGCAGACCAGAGCACATATCTAATTTGATGATGGTTGAAAACTAATTTTTATCGTAAACATTTTTTGGAAATGCAATATACTGACAGAATCTCACTACTTCACTGCTAAAAGTCATAATTAGTGTTAAAACCAGAAAAATATTCCATGAAAGCTTGGTCAACAGTATACTGACAACATCTCATCAGTGATAAAAGTCGCAATTAGTGTTTCAACCAATCTACTTTTTCAATTAAAAACTATAAATGCGACTAAACCGAGTAAGAGGCGAAATGACGAATTAATTAGCTGCGATCTGTGTTTACAGAGCTCTGGGCGTTACGAAGGATAAATAAATTATCTCGCCCTTTATTCCTGAACGATCAACATCCTAGGTTGAATATTTTTACTCGACTGCAAGAACTGTTTAATTAATTACTTTGTTTCGACTGCTGTTTAAACGTTAGGCTTTTGTTTAAAAGCTTGTCTTTGTTTAACGACTTGTTGTAAAACCACATAACGGGTTTTAAAGTGATGTTAATTTAGCGAAGGGGTCACAATAAATATGCCAATTTACTCAGTAAGCAGTTATCCATTGAATTCAAACGATCACTGGGGAAACGAAACAAAATACATCGAGTTTGTAAATCCAATTTGTTGTACGAATACTCCATCTCGTTGTTATGTTGCGAAACGTTCAATTAATTCAACTCCCGCAGGTGCGACCAGGGTCAGAGCCAATTTACTAATTTGTTTAGTTTCGTGTCAATAAAACAACTTCTCAAATTATAATTTGTTTCTGGAATGTTTTAAAATTGATAGAAATTAATTAAAATATAATTTTGAGTGTTCAATATTTAATTAATTATACAGTACATGCATCAATAAAGACTTTTATGCGCTTTTACAAAAATTAAAAATGAAAAGTAGTATACTTTTACTTAGTCGACAGCAATGACTATTAAACTTGACTTACCTCTAGCCAGTTCTATTTTCGTAATCTTATAATTAAATTATACAACAATGGAGACGTGTATGTGCTTTTACAAAAATGAAAAAAGCTACGTTTTCTTGGTCGACAACAATGACTATTAAATCTGACTTACCCATAGCCAGTTTTCTTTTCGTAATCTTATCTTATCAAAAGCATTGTTGACTGACTAAACGACTTTGGAATGACGTGACGACAGATCGCCAAGTAAAGTCGCTCAGTGATTGGATTGTTGACGAGTTCCTTTAATCAACTTGTCTGTTTTTATATGGAATGGGTCCAATTTTTTTTGCCATTAACAAATTTTTTGCATAGGCTAACATGGTACTTAGGTATATTTTGGTATTATATATTAAATAAATATATTAAGTTGTATATCTTTTTTGTTTCAATATCTTGATGTAATTTCAATATTTTCTTTAAAAAATATTCAACTTTATAAAATATTCCTTCCGTGAGAATCATTTTCAATTTTTTCTTAATTTTTTTAATATCTTTTTCTTTTTTAGATGTGATGGTAATTTATTATATAATTTGATTCCCTTGTATTGAATACCTCCCTTGAAGAGAAAGGTTCTATAAGCGGGTATTTCAAGGTTTTGATTTGAACGAAGATTTAATAATTTTGGAGTTTTGAAATATGATAGATTATTTTTGACAAATACGATTGTTTCGTAAATATATATTGAAGGTAATGTCATGATTTCAAAATTTTTAATAATATGTTTACATGAAAATCTGCTTGTTTTATTGAATATTTTTGAATTAAATTTTCGTAAAAAATAATACCTAAAAAATTACCAACTGGACAAAATCGTATCCACTACATTTATGGATTTATTAAATAAATTTAACTACTCAAAAGAATTCCTTCCAAAGGTACGGAAGAAACGAGACGTTGACACGCGAAGTGTCCAGTCCAGTTTATTATTAACATTACTTTAACCAGAAAACACGCTCTTTTGACGTCAACAGTTGATAGAGTGTTTTTTATATCCGCAACGCTTAATCTAGATTACGCTGTCAAAAACTAAGTGACATCTAAATTGCATATGATTGTAGGTTTTTGCCTTGGGAATTTTCACAGGAAGTTCGTAAGTATTACTCGATATTATGACCGGAAGTACGTTACAAAGCTCCAATTGTGAACAAAAAATAATAAACTTAATAATTTTGGGTTGAGATTTAATATTAGTTTCGTTATCTTTATTGTTTAATTTTGCGTTTAATTTATAGTAAGGTTATTGATTCTTTCCATTATTTATTCAAGAGATCTGCAAGTGCGTGGTGCAGGTTCTGTTTGTTTCCCCGGCGAACGTGCCATGTGGTTTGTGTCTCTCTCGCCGCCAGTTCGCCCGGGTTCCGAGGTAACGTAGCGCCTCAGTACGAGAGAGATCTGCAAGTACGTGGTGCAGGTTCTGTTTGTTTCCCCGGCGAACGTGCCATGTGGTTTGTGTTTCTCTCGCCGCCGGTTCGCCCGGGTTCCGAGGTAACGTAGCGCCTCAGTACGAGAGAGATCTGCAAGTGCGTGGTGCAGGTTCTGTTTGTTTCCCCGGCGAACGTGCCATGTGGTTGTGGTTCTCTCGCCGCCGGTTCGCCCGGGTTCCAAGGTAACGTAGCCCATCAGTACGAGAGAGATCTGCAAGTGCGTGGTGCAGGTTCTGTTTGTTTCCCCGGCGAACGTGCCATGTGGTTTGTGTATCTCTCGCCGCCGGTTCGCCCGGGTTCCGAGGTAACAAAGCCCATCAGTACGAGAGAGATCTGCAAGTGCGTGGTGCAGGTTCTGTTTGTTTCCCCGGCGAACGTGCCATGTGGTTTGTGTTTCTCTCGCCGCCAGTTCGCCCGGGTTCCGAGGTAACGTAGCCCATCAGTACGAGAGAGATCTGCAAGCGCGTGGTGCAGGTTCTGTTTGTTTCCCCGGCGAACCTGCCATGTGGTTTGTGTTTCTCTCGCCGCCAGTTCGCCCGGGTTCCGAGGTAACGTAGCCCATCAGTACGAGAGAGATCTGCAAGTGCGTGGTGCAGGTTCTGTTTGTTTCCCCGGCGAACGTGCCATGTGGTTTGTGTTTCTCTCGCCGCCGGTTCGCCCGGGTTCCGAGGTAACGTAGCGCCTCAGTACGAGAGAGATCTGCAAGTGCGTGGTGCAGGTTCTGTTTGTTTCCCCGGCGAACGTGCCATGTGGTTGGTGTTTCTCTCGCCGCCAGTTCGCCCGGGTTCCGAGGTAAAGTAGCCCATCAGTACGAGAGAGATCTGCAAGTGCGTGGTGCAGGTTCTGTTTGTTTCCCCGGCGGACTTGCCATGTGGTTTGTGTTTCTCTTGCCGCCAGTTCGCCCGGGTTCCGAGGTAAAGTAGCCCATCAGCACGAGAGAGATCTGCAAGTGCGTGGTGCAGGTTCTGTTTGTTTCCCCGGCGGACTTGCCATGTGGTTTGTGTTTCTCTCGCCGCCGGTTCGCCCGGGTTCCGAGGATCGCAAGTCCGTGGTTGGCGTACCATAATTAGTGGAACTCTGATGCCCCATTCTCAACTTGGCTACACTCCAGCCCCGCATTCCGGTTGAATTCGTTCGAACTTCTCCACTTAGATCCAGTTCCCTTCCTCCTCGTTACCTCGATGGACCGGGTCACACGATTAGAAATAAATTGATTTTTTAGTCAAAATATTTTTTGTTATTTTTTAAAGATTGGGTTGTGTTTAGGAAATGTAGTATTGTGGTATTGTAGTTTACAGATTGTGTTGGGTATGCTTTAAACATTTTCTCAGTGTGTTTATAATGTTGCGAATGAAGTTGGTCATGGGCCCTAGCATATAAGTCAATCCGCTCGAAAGACGTTTTTTTATAAAACCCCTCTTTTGATGAAAACTTTAAAAGTTAGTTTAATAGATAGAACTATTAATCGTGTAACGTTTAGATTTATTTTATTTTATTTTAGTTTTACTATAAGAAAACAAAAATATTTCTGATCAAATTATTTTGTAATTATTGATATAATTTTTAAGCATACATTACATTAAACCGGGTGACATTGTCTGGAATGTTTCCGAATTTTTGGCTTTTAATTATAGGATACAGATAACAAAATGTTTAAAACTAATAAAACGTCAATAATGAAACTTGTATCAACTTCAATATTTAAAAAAATCATTTTCATTCTAAAAATATTTTAAATAGTGTTCCGAGAGGGAAAGCCCTAACACATATATCCAATTGATTGTATATACAAAGTTTTTGTTACTGTAGGTTAGAAATATTTTTTCATAATTCTATTTACACTGCTTTGACCTTGGATATAAAGTAGTAGGAAAGACATAATAAACCTTTATTAAGATTCGAAAATACGTATTATTTCTAGAGGTTTCATATTTTGAGCCGAAAATCTAAAATTTTATATAAGCTCCTATCATCAATATTGTTTATATTAATTTCTGCAGTGTTCTCTACGGATAAAGAAGCCCATTACGTGACTCTATTACGTGACTTCTCCCACGTGATTGTGTTGTTTATAGCTCAATTAAGTGAGTATTTATAATGAAACGGAAAATAACAATTCAATTGCCTATTTTATCCAGTTGATTGAGTTTTCTTCGAAATCAAGTAAGAATTGGATTCAATCATTAGTGGCTTCAATATGTCGTTTTACTTTGAGCGGTGAAATGCATTACGATGACAGACAGCCAAACACAGATGGACCGTTGCCATAAACTATTACCGATTTGATTGTTGGTTTTGAACGCCAGCTTGTTTATTCAAGGGAGAGTAAGAATGATTACCGGGAGATTCAGGTGGTAAACTCTCTTTTCATGTGGAATATCCGAGTTGAGTTACTTTGTATGTCTATGTTTGGTGTTTTTTTTTCAAATTTACTTGTTTTTCTAATGATTCTCCAACAAACAGAATTCGTTTTAAATGATTTTTTTGTCTCACTGTATTTAAAACTTGGTACTCGACACACTCGGCTACACCTTGGATCTGAAACGTAATTTCGAGCATTCAGTGTCTCATTTTTGGCTCTAGGTGGGAATTAACTACTATGTAGTAAGTCAGATGCGTTTGGCTGATTTCTTATATACATCAGCCCTAACGATTACTCACAGGGATTGTGCTATCAAAGAATAATGACGCGCGAAGGATTTCCATCTAGTCATCGGACAATTGATTATCTTCACTATAATGGACAATGGGTACTTAATGATTGGTCGTGTTATTTGAAGTATATTTCTGGCTAAAGGCAATGCAACTTTATTATTTTCAATCTTTCAAAAAGTGAATTATATTCTTTCAATACATTAGACTTTGTTTTGCTCTCACTTAATTTGCATAAATTGTAAGTAAATCAGCATTATCGATCCCTATTAATATTCCATAGTTATTGATTACTATGAAGTGAGGTATCATTCCATTTTGAGTAGAGTATCATTCTACATATTATGCGGCGAGTTATGGTCAGTCGTATTTCACTCTAGATGCAGGCATCACCTTCCTTCACTGTCAGCTGCCAAGATTCCAGAGCCTTCATTGTGAATCAATACAACGAAAGCGAACGTGAACTCTTCCTGCGGACATTCTTTTACCTGTTGGGCAGTTATTGAAGAATTTACCAAATTTTTAATTCAATAAAATATATATCTACATTTTTTGGAAGATTGTTATAAGGGGTTTACATCTTGTCAACTAAATGTCAAAAATGAAAAGATTGTTTCTAGTAGACGGATCAGTTGAATGCTATTTATTATATACAGCTTATTTTTTTTGTATGTAATGCATACTTTTGACATTGTTATTTGAAAGGGGCGTCCAAACCTTTGTGTTGTTGAATGTTGATCGTTTGATAGAAGTTATTAATTTATTCATTTATGGCAGTGACACATTGTAACAAATCATAGTATCACCCACTTGTAAATGCTCGTAGTTGTTGTGATAAAGTGGTTAATTATTGTTTAATGCTCTATATTATAGAGAATACATAAAGCGAATCCATAAGGAACGATGTAGGGCCTAGTGAAAGCCTCGAGACACAAGAGTGCCGTATCAATAAAGGGGTCCAGCTGTTCTGCCCAGCTGGGTCAGGGATAATTAACTGGTGATAACACTCCAAGGTCAATCTCAGCCGGATAATCGCGTGTCTGGCGGGTCGCTGTTTAAAACTCATCTACTAGGAGGACTTCCTGTGTGTGCACACGAGCAGGTTTATTGTTAGGTCGCAAAGCATCACGCATTGCGCACAACAACAATTATAACAGTAATTAATTATGAACCATTTTTTGTCAGAGAAGTCGTACGAGTAAAGAAGTTTATAAAGAGAAGACTTATTAAAGAAGACTTGATTTATCGTACCACGTACATAAGGCGCCATAAGTATATAAGGCGCCATAAGTACACAAGGCGCCGAGGGCGAACTGGAAGACCGAGTTTGTACTGTCCACGCTGACTAATTTTTCAGAGGAGACTCATTATGAGATGAATCAATGGTTTGGGAGTCAAACTTTGGTTTATTCACCATTTTAATTTCCAACATTCTCCCCTTCATGAAACTGACTGTCTACCTCCATTGTTTCAAGCATTCAATCAACTTAAACTTCTTGAAACTTGAGTATTTTTGAACTCATATTGTATTATGGATTATAGTGACTAATTTATTTTTTATTCACCTTTAAATCAAGGACGCGCATCTAAACTATTGGGTTTCCAAAAAAAAATCTAGGTTCGACTCGTTGAATATTTGCCCCAGTAACCATAAAGGAAATGTATGTGAGTGTGAAGTAAGTCAATAAAGAAGCACGCACGGCGTGATAAGAATAAGATTATGAGGAGGTTCTTGTGCAATATATTGATGCGGTATTGCGGTACACGTTCGACACTGCTGATGACATACTTAATTATAAGAGAACGTAAATACTTGAGTTTTTTAGGCTTTCTGTGATGATGATATAACCTACAGTAGGCTAATCCCAACTGGGATATGCCAATGTTTGTTGTCGGATATCGCTTGTTGCCACAAAGAGGAGATTTGTTGGCAAGGCATTGGAATGTAGTTTTACAACAAAGCACGGAAAGTCGTTACGTTCTCTGCGGGTTTACAGTATATGACGATCTCGTTGTGATATACGTTTTTTGGTAGCTATGTTTCACTATTTTACCAGCTTTAACTCATTTCAACATAAACCTCTGTAAATGTACGGTTTGTATGCCATTACTCTTAGGGCTGATTTGTTTTAGTATTTCCTGACGAACCGTTCGGATTTCGAAATCAAGAGGGGTCCGTTTTGGAGTTTCAAAAAGCTCTTAGAACGTTTAACTGGCAGTCTTTCTGACTTAGAAACTATACAGTTGTTTATTTCAGGTAGGCGTAGCCTATGCCGAGTTTTTATCCATCACAGTTTGAACGAAGTTTTTATGAATATTTTTAGGTGTAATTTTACTCATATTTTTAACGAGCTCGAAAATGTGATCCAATTATATGTTCTGTTGTTGTTGCAGGTAAGTACCGGCTGTGGCGCCGTCACTTGTGTACAGTGGCTGACGTAAGTACAGTGCAGTGAGTAACACACTGTCGCCAGTAACCGAGTCTGACTCATTCAGGTCTGTTGGCCTGTGATTTGCGTGGTTGACAAAAAAATTGTCTTATTTGTCGAGTACATGTAAAACTATCGACTTCATAATTAAATTATGATACGTCAATACATGTGTGTCCATCTTTAGAAATTTCTATGATTAAATTTAAAGTGATTCTGGATATAGCTATTCGAATAATTGATTCGACTAACGGCTTTTTAGTGGATGTTAAATATTAGTCAGGTATGTTTCGACGTGTCGGCGGCGCGGCGTCAGTGGCTTACACACACAGAGGATCGATAACCGTATCTCGACACCGTCACTGACACATGCCGCAGCGAGCAGATTCAATGGATTGATTAACAAATATTGCAAACGACAACGAACATTGCCTTTGTCGTATTCAATGACCCTGGATTGGGATTATGAATAATTATGGAATAACTTCATCCTATCCCTGTTAATCGTATGTTTAAAATTAATTTTGTATGAGCAATTTTTTTGGTTTATCAGTTAGTTATTAAAAAAAAACTCATCACTGTCACAGTTCGAAAGCTTAAATGACGAGAAAATAATGTTCTAAAAATGATAAAATGGAAGTTGAACTTGCCAGTGATTTATCACTAATTTATGATTGCTTGTTAGAACCGTTGCTATCCTTTCTGTAGTGTCGCCGATGAGTACAGATTCTGCACCAGTGAATCTGTATTCATTGGTGTCACAGAGAAAGGGCTTTCTCAGTGGTAGGTCATGAGTGGCTGGCCAGTTAAATCTTTATTTTATTTTAACGATGTGTTTTATCAAGTGAGATTTCAACTAAATTCGATCAACCATAATTAATGCGGAAGCGGTGATGTCCTCACTATATTGACAGGGTACGCACAAGGTAATTTATTTATTATTTATACAGATTATATTTTCTCTAGGCGCCATTTGGTAGGATTAAAATGCGATGTTTTACCACCTAGTTGGGAGAAATTGTGTTAGTAAACTCTCAAACAACTCCCGCGAAGTGGAGTTGGATGTAATGTTAAAGAGTTTTAATAACCCGGAGCCATCTTGGGCGCTTCGTTCCGTAATAACTATGCTAACTCTTGACTAAGCAAACCTCTTTGCTGATCGTCCAACAAATTTGGTCAGACTTAGACTAGAAGAAAACTTCAGAAAACTGCTTTTGAATTAAAAAATATAATGTTGAAACAGCTGTGTGATTTTTATAAGATTGAACACTGCTTAAAAATTATGAATAGAGTTTTGTAATAACATACAGAACGATATTTGAAGCAATAGAGATTACAGGATATCTGAAAACTCGAAAAAAATCGAGATTGTTTTTAGTGACAAAAGTGATAAAGTATGGTTTGAAACTTCAGATGTGTTTTAAGAGTTATTAATCGGTTCAGAACAGTGTGCTAGTTCTTGATTATCGCAGATTACACAGAGGTATAAACGTAAAAAGTCGTGGAAGTCAAAAAGTTATCCAGTATAAATCTATTTGAACAATCAATTTAATTTGGATTATCAATCTTCTTAATCAATAAAATAAAACATTGAAAGATAGTGTAATGATTTTCGGAAGATTGATTTGTTTTTTTATACAAATAGGTTTAGCTGTAGTGTTAAATAAATTGTACTCTTTGATTCTTTGTGTCTGATTGAAAGCTTTCCACGTCTTAAGGCACATTCAAGAGTTGTGTGTGCATTCACCCAAAACCATTTATGAACCACTTTAAGTAAATTTTTTTATGCTCAATTCTGTAAGACAAAACTCCTGTTGTAAGACATACGAGTTTAATTAACAAAAACATACATAGCGATTTGAACCATAATTATTTTAATTTGTGTTAAACTTAAAAATGATCACAGAATTCCTAGAAAATATAACTATAAATTCCAGCATTATCATGGTTTTCATAAAGACCACATTCGCAGTCGATGTGCGGGCGGCTGGAAGGCTGGATGGCTGGATGCGGCGACGCGGAGGCATGTTGTGATGTGGTCGCCACGCCCCGCCAGCTCTGACCACTGGCAAGATGTAACACTTTGACCAGTGTTAGAGCTGTCGTCGGTGTAAGCTAATTAAATTAATGTGGCGGTAGGATTGTTTTGTCAATGCGGGCTGCTTAATTAAATTGTGAAGGTGGGACGACTCCACTAGAGCTACTTTAATATATCGTTTTACTCTTGACAAGTTTTTTACAGTTGACTGTGTTTTAATTTTTTACACTGTGCGGGATCATCAGGTATTGAAATAAACATAATTTTCCTGGCTGTAACATTTAAAGTAGAAAAATAATTTTCAGTGGCAAAAATATATCAGAAAATGTGTGTTATTTTATAGGTTTACCATTCCCAAAATATGACCAGATATTAAAAAGACAAAAATCTTCAGACAAAAATATTAATAGTTGAGTGTTGATCAACTGTATTTAAAAAATTCAAAATAGCTTTTTGTAATTATTATTTAATTTTTTGGACTTCTCTAAACACTAGAAACCTTTTCTAGGGTACCTGTTGATCAACTGGATTTCTCTGTGGAGTTTACCAACATGGTCAATTTCGCATGTTTTTGGCACTTTTCACCCTTGTGTAGCTCTCATTGTTTACATATAAGATTGAAAAATAATTTTACCTAAACGGTTTTAACGTAGGGTCTGAAGGTAATTATTGCAAAACAACTTTTTGACTTTTTCTCAGTGTGCGAACTCTTCCCATATCTCTCACGTTCGGGCCTTCTGATGGACCATTGTACAGTGAGAACCAAATAACTTGGCCCAGGCCGCCCATTCGACTAATTTTACTTGTAGCATTGTGCGTACGGAGGGCGTGAGCCACGTTCGCTGTCTCGGACTATACGAATACAAGACCTGGTGGTATTGTACTGTGCCGCCGGCCTTGCCCCCTCCACTCGGCCTGTGACTCACGCTGTCTACTGTCTACTGTCTGCTGTACTTTAGTCGGTGGGTTGCCGTTTGCATATTCATCACTTAAACCATCATGACTAATTTTGTTTTAATCAACTTTGTCTGCCGCACGCGGTACGTTTACGTTACAGTGTACAGTCACAGATAAAGAACTATAGTTCTTCATCTGTGAATCTGTGGTACAGTAAACTCTGTCGGTTGTACTGCTTGGTCGGTGGGTTGCCGTTTGCATGTTTATCACTAAACTATCATGACTAAGTTTGTTTTGAATCAACTTTGTCTATGCCGCACGCGGTACGTTACAGTGTACAGTAAAGCCCTGTCTGCTGTACTTGCTTAGTCGGTGGGTTACCCTTTGCATATTCATCACTTAAACTTTCATGACTAAGTTTGTGTTTAATCGACTTTAACTGCCGCCCGCAGTACTGTACAGGAAAGCTACCTTGGGATCGGGAACCGGTGTGTTTTCGCCCACGGACGTATCGTATGAGCGATTTTTCTGGTTTATAGAACATATTCTGTTACTTACATACTGTTACGAGAATATTCAGTGTCGTAAATTTGTTTTGTAAATCCTTTTAACTAAACAAATGTTTAAAAAGAATATTATTTTCATTTCAGTACATCAAAAGATGTTTCCAGATTCATCAAATTTATTAATACTAGTGGATCCGAGCGCACGGAATCGTGCGCTACTCTAGCAGAGCGATAATTCAAATGGTGACAAATTTAAAACACAATCATGCTAACACGAACCGTCTTGAGGGTTATGTTTACACAAATTAAAAAATAACAGCAATTAAATTATCCAGCTGATCAAAATGTAAACCATTATGTTCTTCATAAGGATAACATGGGAACTTTAAAAGCCAATGGGGCAGAGCCCAAGGGACTTTTTTAAAAAATGTAAGGGCAGTTTGCAAATCTACGCGACACGCTCTTTCCAATGAGCCGTCAATAATCAAAATCGGTTAAGAAATTACGGAGGAGTTCATAAGACAAATTTCGTGTTGGCGTATTGATTATATAGATAAATTGTTTTCTTTGCTGATTGTTAAGGGAATAAAAAAAATATTTTAGCTTGAAAAGCCGATTACGAGAAGCTGAGTGGTGCAACTGAGAATAGCGTGCCAGATCATAAAATTCCCCTTCAAAGTAAAGTGAACATGTTTTGTAATGTTATGACAAACTAGGAACCATAGTTGAATCAAAGGTTTTTTTACTGTTTTTTTTTCACGTTGTGCATAACAAGTAAATATTTCGTTGTTTAAATATTATATCAAGTTCGTTTATCAACGTCAAATTTACTGTAAAATGTGTACTGATATATGTTTGCCGTTTCAAATGAGGTTCGGCTATAAATTTCCTTTAACATTGCTAAAAAAACGTCAAGGTCGATCCCACGATGTGCCTCCCTATAATAGTGTAAAGAGTTTCATGTAAATGAACACCGTATGCTCCCTATCATATCTTACGTTCAAAATACTTGAGGTGAAAATTAAGGTTTTATTTGTTAGGCCAAAATTAAGGTTTCTTTTATTTTTTCGCCCAGGAGAATTACAGGGCTTGTAACAGGTTATTTTTTTATTTTTTTTGTTATTTTTTGCTCCTGGTTATTTTTTGTTATTTTTTTAATTTCGGTTATTTTTGTTATTTTTTTGGAATTTTGGTTATTTTGTTTATTTTTTTCAACCTCAAGAACTGCTACAAGCCCTGTTTACAGTATTCGTCTGTCAGACGATCTCGTAGCAGCATCGCGGCAGACGAATCTCATCATCCTAAAATGCGTGAAAACTAAGTCTCGTTGCGTGACAACCAAGTCTCACCGTCAAATCTAGGCAGATTTGTGATTAGTCTGTCGAGATTTTCTTTTTTACCAAGTTAAGAATGTATTATCCCCAATATAACGCCGGTTTTCTCATTTTTAGCAGCATTTTTTGTGTACAAAAGGTTATTTTTTGGTTATTTTTTTCTTATTTGAGTTATTTTTTATTTTTTTCAACCTCAAGAACTGTTACAAGCCCTTGAATTATTTAAACATACTGTGTTTGGACATTTTTATTTTTCTCACCCGAATTTACCAAGGACGTGCTTTAACGAGCAGTGTTTTTGGTGTTATGGAGGATGTGTTGGTCGCGTCGGATAACACGGCTCTCCGAAAGCCCAATGCTTAAGTTACCGCGGGCCACACCGTTTGTCTCGACCTGTAGTGTTGTGGAGGCCGATGTCTGTTGCATGCCGGGGAGGGGCGCTAATGAAGCGACCTGTCTCCAGATCCAGTTACAATCTGTCCGCTGTAATCTAATGTCCCCTGCCCATCCCCCCCCGCACCCCCACACCCACCCCTCGTACCCACCATGGCCTTGGGACATTCTGAAAAGGTTTAGTTTTGGTTCGGTCTGTTTTATTTAAAAAAAAGAGTTTTAAATGATTACTCGTTGAGTGGTGTGAAAAAATATTAATTTGAAAATGGTATATAATTTTTTTTTTTATATTCGAAGATAAGCTTCCGCGGGCACTTAAATCACTTCCGAGATCTTCTGGGTTTCCCCGCGTAGAGATGTCGTATCGCTGTGAAGCCGACGTTTCGGACTCATTACAGAAGTCCGTCTTCAGGGCGAGCACAATGGAGCACTGTGGAGTGCAGTAGTGGAATTGTGCTCGCCCTGAAGATGGACTTCTGTAATGAGTCCGAAACGTCGGCTTCACAGCGATACGACATCTCTACGCGGGGAAACCCAGAAGATCTCGGGAGTGATAATTTTTTTATTATAGTTTGTGTATAGAGTTTTAAAAACATTTATTGTTTACTTTTTCATTTAACACGAGGAATTGCGTTTCTACTCGAAATTACGACAAAACGTTGTTTCCTTAAGTAATTGTAGTTTCTGAATTACTTGTATAGCATCATAGATATTTATAATTAGTGTTTGCCACGATCTGAAAATGTTTACTGTTTATAAATTTGTTAGACACCTATTTTGTCTCATGTTGCTTGTATTTGGCCCAGGATCACTTATTGAATTCGACAATGGTATAAAGTTACCTTAATTCCGTCCAATTACGGAATTAAGGTAACTTTATACCATTGTCGAACCTATTTTGTCTAAAAGATTTTTTCATTGGTATTTTTAGTATTCAAAGATTACTCATCTTTTGAAATTAACATAAAGGTCTACTAATCCCTGAAAACTTTGTTAGCGCAGTCTATATTCCTGGTATTAAAGAAGGCGCGCTATTAAATTGTGCGTAATACTTATAAAAATCAAATACGACACAAATTTTAGAAACGGTGTTCAATTGAGATGAAAATAAGTTCTATAAAAATGGACCTGAAACCCAGTGCAATTTATTGTTTCCAACGGTTGCTGAAAACTTGTAAAAAACAACTCTCATCAAAACAGAAATTATGAATGAACAAATGGAAGCGTGCTTGTTTAGTGATGTATTATGGCAAATCTGGTGTGAAAGAAAGAGATTTAGAACTTTCTATTGTGCATTCAGTGTGTTTGTGTCGTTGAAAGAATGTTTATTGTTATAAAAGTCTCAATACAACAATTATGGGTGAGTAGATTTTAAATCCTTGTTTAGGGTTTCTTTTAAATTTATAAAACAGATTGTTTTGTTTAAATTATTTTTAAATTTTTTTGTTCAATATACGTTCTTACAAAATTATTCATACTAGCATGTGATAACAGCTACATATGATGCTAACTTTGTTTACATTTGGTTGTTATTATAACACCAAAAACAGCAATTCATGAGGCCGATGTTATTTTTTTTTGAAATGTTAAACTCAATTATCTACATGTCTAAAAGACCAATATAAATTGCAATGGGATTCTGCACATCATCAGGAAAATCCCTTTCTATCGGTGTGTTTATATTTTCGCTACGATGCACAGTGGCCGAGAAAAAAGGAGGACAAAAATCTTATGGAAAAAATGCTTGTCTATTAATATAAAGATAATAGGGTTAACTTTTGAGCGCGAACATGTTGTATAACAAATCATTTGCTTTTATTCGTAGAATTTCCTTAAATCCAGAAGGCCAGTCATTCTACGAAAATAACATAGGGAACCTTAAACATATTGCCCGAAGACGTTTTTTGATGGAATTATACTGTACTTATGAAAATATTCAAAGTTTACCAAAATCGGATCACGGGAACCCCACTAAAATCATGTTAAAAAATCACGGCTTTCCCACCGTACGAACATTTTTGAAAAAAGTCACACATCTGCATTTTTATACATTTTATAGAGATATTGACTTTGCACCACTAACAATCATTGTTGGGTGGTCGGTTCTTAATTTTGACAAGGTACTCATTTTCGGCCGGCATCTTGGATCCGGCATATTGGATATAAATATGTTTTTCAAATGTAAAGATGGAGTTGTGACACATCATTATAGACTAGATTTTTACCCTGAACTTAATGCTTAAATCCGCTTTTTAAGAATTTTTGGATTCGTTAAAAAGTTATATGCCTAAATAAAAATTCAGCCCCATTCATTTCTTATGGACATTCAGAACTTTGAATATTATTTTGGATTATTTATCTTATATTGCCGGTTATAGTTAAGATAAGCTTCACGTATTTAGCCGTTTTAGTGATATTTGAAACACGAAGTGAATTGTATTGTGGGCCTGTTTAGTATAGGAATTAAATTTATTTCATGCCCAATTATATACCTTTTTTCAAAATATTTCTCCCACATCCACGTGCTGACAGGTGACAGGTGACAATCCAGTCAACATTGGCGAGCTGTCGCATTGGCCCTCTGAGCCACAGTGTGATGGGCGGATGTTGTTACATTGCACATGTATGATTCATCATTCATCATTCAACCATTCAGTAAACACCGCTTTTGCATCGCTGTTTGCTTCAACCATCGCTCACTGTACCTTGTTCTGCTGGTCATGTCAATTTTGTCGTTGTCAAAGTCATTGAATTGTATAGAGATGACCTATGTTCGGCTGTTCGGCACTATTGTTGTTAATTGGTTAAAATAAATTAAGTTTTCGATGGTTTTGATCATGAAAGAAAAGTACCATACAATTCAGTTAAAGCCACGCTTTGATTGCCGAGTTGGCTGCTGTTAACAGACATTCCAGACCTGTCAAGACTTTTTCTGTTTCCGATATATTTTATGAGTTTAATACTTCTTGATACATTTTATGAAGTTTCGATTATAATTAGCTTAAAGATAAAGGGTTTTAATTATTGTTAAATAATTGGTTAAAATAAATAGACTGTTTGGAGTGTTTTTTTTCATCTAAGTGAAGTACCGAGCAAATTAGCCAAAACCACCTGTTGACTGCTGAATTATCGAGCTGTTAAGGCTCCCTTTCCAACACGGCGCGGCGTCAGTGCGCTCAACGTCGACGCGTCGGTGTCGTTGCGCTCGAGTTAAATGTGAAGCGGGCAATGGTGACCATTTCGTAGACCCTGCGCGCTGGGGATTGTAGACACGACGACAATCGCCATTGTCCGCTTTACATTTTACTGTAGCGCAATGACGCCGACGTCGACGTTGAGCGCACTGACGCTGTGTAGGAAATGGAGCCTTTAGCAAACAGTCCAGAACTGTCAAGACTTTTTTATTAGCGTTGTTTTTTTTATGACTCCTACTGTGCCGTGCGCGTCACTTTTATATATATAGCGCCAAACCAGGTACTGGCCACAAAGCCTGAACAGAGGCTAGTCCATCTGAAAGTTCGAGAAAGTCAGAGGGAAATTAAGTTTTTGGAACGCCTACCTGGCTTCCTCCCACTCCGCCGGCAGCATCTGCGTAACTTACAACCTTCATACCCAGCTACCAGCGATAAGTATTAATGCTAAGAATTAGGGGGTTTTTATTAAATTAGTTGATATCAACCTAAAATGTTCTAGTTTGGCTTAGTTTGGGGTGCCGGGGGGAAAAATTCTAGTTGGGGATTTTGTAAGATGTGAATTTCTGTGGTATTCGCCTCTCCAGAGGCGATACCTTCAATTTAATACAAATGTAGTTTCATCAGGGAAAATTGCTTGTCTTATTATCTTGCCAAAGTAAATTACTTAGCTCAATAGTTAATTAAAGCCTTTATTGAGAATCATAGTTATCACCCATTGGACAGTTATGCTTAATTTCAGACAGTGATTCCCAGTCACATGCCAGGTAGGCCCTTGGGGCGTTTAATAAGGTTGTACATGGAATTAATTACTTAATTATTGTTCATCAAAGCTGGCTTAGGTGACCATATGGTAATGGGTACGATCGGCCTCAGGGTAAACCTTCCACCTAGTTAAATTATCCTATTCATTTCAAAGTTGTAATAGTTGCTCTGGTCAATCCTTCCTGATAATACAGGATTACCTTATTGTACCACTCACATCCACATTGATCCATAATGTTCCACCCTGGTCAATATTTGGCTATTTCCAACAACCTTTCTCACCATTCTTCCAACAACCAACAACTCCAGCAGTTACAAATTGGTAGCAGATATAAAACCCTTTGCCATATTGTGCTTTGAATAATTTAACTTAGCCAGATTTTTACAGCCTAAATTGGTTTTTAACCTGAAAAGGTCCTTGTTAATTCCTGTTTTCTTTTCCATGTACAGCTTAAGCCAGCCTGCCACTGATAAATAGGCCTAAGCCTATGAATCTTAATTTGTTGGCTTTATTTTGTTCCAAATGTTTCCCTTGGGTAAAATTTTGTTGAAATTTGAATTTTCCAGTTCTGGGTTTAGATGAATTAAGCAATTGCTTTCATGATTTCAATAGCCTAGGCTAGCGGGTTTCCCAAATTGGTTAGGCTACTGAGCTATTGTCAATCTTGTTTTGGTTCCGCTAGCCTATTCAAAAAGTCATTAGGCCTACTTTTTCTTGGTATTTTATAGCTTAAGTTTTTCCGGATTTCCTTGGATTAGGCATTTTACCTAATTGTAGTTGGAGAAGATCATTGGATCCCTCCCGGCAACCCATCACCAAGCTAACCTTTTATAAAATAGTTCATTAAAGTAAACAAGTCCTATTAATTTACTTAGCTCCGCTCCGCCAAGTGTAGGTAGGCTATGTTTGTTTGCTTTTGTTGTTCCAGAGCATCCAGGCTGGTTCCGGATCATCGCCTTCTTGTGAGCACAAGTTATTAAATTATTAATTCCTTGCAAGTGGAAATTTTAAATCAATGTTTTTTTTATTAAATAAATTATTAATATTTTTGGGTCCAGTGCAAGGTAAGTTTGTGCATTGAGTTGCACTCGCTGGAACCCAGTTTCAAATTTCATTTAATTTTGCATTTTTATATTGCAGTGCATTAAATTATTTGCAAATTACAGTGCCTTTTCAAAATTGTGTCTTATGGTGGTTATTCAGTGAACAGTGTAGTTTTAAGTTGTTTTTTTTTTTAATTGTAGTATTATTAAAACTGAATGCATATGGAATGTGCCAACCTTACTTTTACCCTTGGCCTATTTTATTGAATTTTTACTGTGCAACTTGCTCATTTTGTTAGTTTTAAGGCAACTTTTATGGTTATACTTGGCGGAGTTGGTTTTTTGTTTCCGATATAGCAATTAGGCTGTTTATTAAGCAGTGCTTAGGGCAGGATTAGGTTATGGTAAAGATATGTATGAACCTAGGCCCACTAGCCAAATCAAATCTCACTCTGCGAACAGTTTGCCTTTTTTTCAACAGTTTGAAAATTAAATTTTGTCAGTTGAAACAATTTAGTCAAATCTCAAACTGGTTTTTTCTTCCCCGGGAAACCTCAAATCACACCTTGGTTGGTGATTGAATATTTTTTTTAAAAGCTTTTGAATATTTAAAAAAAAAAAAAATTTTTTTCCCCCTGCAAAATTTTTTTTTGGAAACTGAATTCCGAATGGGATCACCACAGGTGACAGAGATTCAGGTGTTAGGCGACTCATTCGCAAAGCGATTTGTCACATTTTTAAATCGCCCTGAGCAATTGAATCAACCCTTCGGTATTCGCTGCAGTTTTGGAGTGGGCATTTCAGGCGCCAAGGTTTGCGCCATCAAGAACCACATTAAGAATCAGCGTTTAGTTTTCAATAGTGCCAACCCTCTTTTGTTATTGGTAGGCACCAACGATTTTTTTGGGCAGACACCGGAGTCAAGGTTTAAGGATCAATTTTTGTCCTTGATTCGTCTTTTACGTCGAATGAATCCTGGCATTAGGCTAATTTTGCTACCTCTTCCAAATTATCCTAGAGCGGGGTATGCATCTTTAGATAGATTAAATAGGGTGAATTCCTTTTTTCAAACATTACAAGGAAAACATTTCAAAGTAATTCAGTTAACTTCAGACTTCTCCCGCCCAGATTTTTTTCACAAGAACTATGCCTACTCCCGTAGGCGAGACGGCATACATTTCAACGATTTTGCCCATAGAGCTTTGGTTCCTTTAGTAAAACAAGCAGTAAGTTCCTTTTCTTAGGGAACTCGTATTCAGACCTAACCAGTTACAATTTTTTTTACAGTTTTTTTTTACAATTTACTTTATTCAAGCCCTAGAATTAAACAAATCACATCTTGCCTCCTCTGGCTTTTGAACCTCGGTGCCCTTACCTCTCATGAATTTTGGTATAAGTTGCGCTGAGAATTTTTGAAGCAAATTCTTGTTGTTATTTATTTATTATTGTTGTTCTATTGTTGTTGTTAGAGTTCTAACCTTGTTATTTATTTAGAGTTATTTATAATTGTTATTTATTTAAGGATTTTTTTTCTCTCAACAGTATTTTTGGGTTGTAAGGGGTTTTCATTGGGACCGTTGGCAATGCCGTCCAAGATTTACCACCCTCGTGATTTGCCTTTGGGGACTTCATGGGTTTATTTATTAAATGCCCCGGACGCAGTAACTCAATGCCAGATTTTTGGGCTACAACCTGAAGCAACGCTTTCCCGCAACCGGATAATGTTGTCTGAATTTCTCAATCGGCTTGAATTAAATGGGGGCACTCAACCTCTCCCCGAAAACAATCGACCTGACATAGATTTTGAAAACCGACCCGATGGCCCCGCCCCGGACGGTGTTCAACTCGTTGACTTCACTGATGCCCCGACCATTCCTATAACTTCCGCCACGATCACATCCAGCCTGCCATTACTGACCTCAGCTCCCTCCATGCAGGCTCCTGTTTCTCTTCCAGTAACGACCAACCCTTTAGTGACTGCAACCACTCCAGCCCACAGTTGCATTAGTCACGTGACAACTCCTCAGCCTACCGGCATTTCCCCATCCTGGCAAGACGTGGTACATGCAACAGCAATTGCGGTTGGCCAGCAGGTAGCCTCAGCAATGGCTCAGTCCAGGGTCACCCCCGCCCCTTCTTCAAGTACCCCACAAGTTTTTTCTGAATTATTGAAAGCTCTACCTGTAGTATCCGGTGATGACTCAGATCAACTTCTTTCCTTTTTGGTTCAGGTTCAAAAAATCGAACAATTGAAGCTCACATCTTCTGAAAATCTTATTATCAACGTTCTCCCACACACTTCCGGCCAACTTAGGACCTTTTGGTCTCAAGCTATCACTGATCGCACCTCACTCTTTGAATTGATCACAAAGCTGCTAAATTTTTTTGCCCCCCATCAATTGCGCCATTCAATGATTTCCAACCTCATTTACCGCCCCCAGGGTCCGCAGGAAACCTTGCCTGAATTCGCTGAAAAGCTTCGTGACTACGCCACTCTCCTGTTACCTACCTTGGGTGATAGGGAGCTTCTGGACATAGCTCTGAATGGTCTGAACAGGCAAACCCGTGCCCACTTGGCCGGAATACCAGCTCCCACCTCCCTTCAGGACCTCCTGTCTCTGGCACCGCGAATTGAGGTTGTGCGCGACCTTGAGCGTAGCGCCACTTCAGCGTACAATACTAGGACCTTCCACCAGGAAACAGCCTATCCTCATCAGGCCCCAAGCAATCAGTTTCAGTCACCATCTCACAGGCCCAACTTCAATAACAATCGTCAACACAGAGCAAATAATCCGCAGAACTCCAGAAATTTTTCTGGTCAAAACCAAAACAGATTCAATTCTTCCTTCAACCCTAGAGTACCTGATTTTCCTTTTGCACATTTTGGGCTTCCTGACACCAGACAGCAGCGTTATCCACCCCCAGGTCCCCAACAGGGCACCAATCACAATTCTGGTTCCAATGGGCAGGGAAACTCCAGAGGAGGGAGGCATTAGGCGGTACCCCCCCTCCAAACAATCAATCCGCCATGTACGCTTCTTTCTTTATGTCTTACCTTCCCACTCAGCAGCATTATCCACCCCCAGGTTTCCCGCAAGTCGACAACCCCGATTCTGGTTCCCATGACCAGGAAAACCCCTGAGGAGGGAGGTGTTAGGCGGAACCCCCCCTCCAAGCCATCAACCCGCCATTTCTGCTTATTCCAAAATTCCGTCAGCCACTCCCAAGAGAGGCCCAAGCATTCCCAAGCTCGAACTTTGTAAGGTCCCTTTGACTTTTGGGAATGTATTAAACATGCTAGCACTTGTAGACACAGGATCATCTTGTTGTATAATGTCCTTTCCAACCTTTCAGGAAATCAGAAGAAATAGTCATGCTATTTCCGCAACCCAGTCAACATCCTTTTCTGCGCTTTCAGCCTCTGGCGATAAGGTTTCTTTCAAATTTCAGGCCCCAGTTCATTTCAAGATTGGTCATCTCTCTTGGACATTCACGTTTCAAATTGCTGAGCGGTTGCCCGTGCCCATCATCTTGGGTTCCGACTTTTTGACTAAGACCAAGGCTATCATCAACATGGCATCCCACACCTTAACATTTCCATATGGCACTCCAAAAGTTTTCACCTTGCTCTCACAGACGTCTCAGGATGATGCCAAACCCATAGCCATGGGAGAAAATCTTACTCCGGAACAAAAGGATCAAGTCACCCAATTGATCGCTGAATTTCCCGAAACCATCACAAAGAATCTAGGTCGCACCAATATTCTTGAATATCATATCAGAGTAAATTCTTCCAAAATCATCCGTAACAAGCCTTATCAGTATGCACCACCCAAACTAGCACTCATGAGACAGCACATAGATGATCTTCTGAAAAAAGGCGTCATTAGGCCATCGAGTTCTCCTTTTGCATCAGCCGCCTTCCTGGTTCCCAAGAAGGGTGGCAAAACTCGAATGGTGGTAGATTATCGCAATTTGAACCAGATCTTAGAACTTGACGCCACACCAATGCCAACAATAGAGTCAGCTTTCCAACATCTGGGTCAAGCCAGATGGTTCACACTTCTTGATCTCAACTCTGCATACAACCAAATCCCTCTTTCAGAACAGTCCAAGCCTTACACATCTTTTGTTGTTCCATGGGCTCAATTTGAGTTCAACTATCTTCCATTTGGCTTGGCATCAGGAAGTATGGTCTTGACCTCTCTCATAGACAAGATTTTCGGGGATATCAAGTTCAAATATGTTTACAATTTCTTTGATGACCTTTGTGTATACAGCAACGGATCCTTTGATGATCATCTTGTTAAGGTTCGTTCTGTCATCGAGAGACTGCGAGATGCTGGTCTCACAGTCAATCCTGAAAAGATTACAGTAGCTTCCAATCACATTCAGTTCCTTGGCCATATTTTCGCAAACCATTCAATATCTATTCATCCTGACCGCACTCAACCGATAGATAATTTCCCGGTTCCCAAGAATGTCAAGCAGCTTTCTAGGTTCTTGGGCATGACCGCCTTCTATGCTAGATTCATAAAGGATTATGCCATCATTTCTCAACCACTCAATCAACTGAAGCGCAAGGGTGTGGATTTCATTTTCGGTCCAGAACAACATAAGGCCTTTGAAGCTCTCAAGGCTGCTCTTGTATCTTCCCCCATCTTACGGATGCCCGATTTCTCAAAAGAGTTTATAGTTCACACAGACGCATCTGGAACTGGAATTGGAAGTACCCTTTTTCAGGAGCATGATGGTCAACTCTTTCCTGTTTGTTATTCTTCTCGCGCACTCAACAAACATGAATTGAATTATTCCACCTTACAACTCGAGTGTCTTGCTATTGTTTTTGCTCTCCAGAAGTATCAGCAATACCTCGAGCATAGGGAGTTTCAGTTGCACACAGATTGCTCCGCTTTAACATGGCTCTTGAACCACCCCCGTCAGGTTGGGAAAATAGCAAGATGGATATCCTTCATTAATTCTTTCAAGTTCCAAATCCATCATATTCGTGGGAAGGACAATTTGGTAGCTGACTGTCTCTCCCGCCTTTTTGAAAACACCGACCCTACTGAAGCCCCTCAGGAACCCTCTCCACCAGTAATGTCACTTTTTGGCATTCCTGAAATTTTCAAAGACATAGCCACACATCAACACGAAGATCCCGAACTTTCCAAACTCATCCGTAATCCCCGAAGGCCACCAAACTACACTGTTGTTAACGGTGTATTGATGCACCGTCTTCCCAATCAGAACAAACCAAGGGTGGTAGTTCCTGCCAAACTCTTTGATATGCTGTTCCGCTATTATCATGAATCCCCCAGTGCAGCTCATCTTGGTATCCGCAAAACACTTGCCCGCATAGAACCTTTCTTTTGGGCAAAGGACCTCAGGCAAATTATCACCGATCGAGTAAGATCTTGTGTTCAGTGCCAACGTTGCAAACAAGCCCCGAACACCAATGTTGGCCATTTGGCTTCCGAGGTAGTTTGCAAACCTTGGGAGAAGATCTTTGTGGACCATATCGGCCCTTTGCCTAGGTCTACCAAAGGCAACAAATACATTCTCACCATTGTAGATGCTTTTTCCAAATTTGTAATCATGCTACCCGCCAAAAACACTCAAGCGTCAACTTCAGCATCCCTTCTTACAAAGCATGTTTTTTCAATTTTTGGCCCACCAAAGTATCTAGTTTCCGATAATGTTTCAAATTTCCGCTCCAAAGTATTCCAAGAGCTATGCTTGGGACTTGGAATACAGCACATTTTTACCAGTCCTTACTACCCCAATCCCTCTCATGCCGAGAGGGTCAACAAACAGATTAAAATAGCAATCAGGATCTTTCACAACCAGTATCAACAGTTTTGGGATCAGGATCTTCACTGGTTCCAAATGGCCTTCAACTCTGCTGTGCATGAATCCACTCAGAATTCCCCATCACGTCTTTTTCTTGGCAGAACCCTATACCATCCCTTGGAACTCCAATGGAACCTTGACAAACTTGTCGATTCCCAAGGAACCGCTCCCTCTACCCAAGATGATTGGTCAAGAGCAATTGAAAGCCTCCGTAAAGCCAGAGCCAGCCGAGAAAGGAAGTACAATCACAACCGATCACCCAACACTTTCAACCCTGGCGACTGGGTCATGTTCAGATTGAACCCCATCAGTAAGGCGGTCGACCACATAAACCAAAAATTATTGCCTATGTGGTCGAAACCTTGTGTCATTGAAACCTTCACCTCCCCAGTCACTGTTCGCTTAGTCGACCCTGTCAATAATAAATTCATCCGGAAAGCTCATGTTTCACAGCTCAAAAGATTTTTTCAGCCAGCAACATAAATTAAATTTCATTCACTACCTAAGGTTACACCCTGAAAAAGATCGTTGCCCATTGTACATATGCACCTAGTGATAATAGGTTAAGCTTTTTTCTACTCTTCTCCTTCTCTTCCCTGGTATGAGCGGGGGAAGTGAGTCTAAGGTTTCATCTTCCTCTGGATGGGTGAACCTACACTTTTCCTCTCCGCTCATATTCAGGTAAACCCTCCCTTCTTCGTCACCTCGTTGCACGGGAGATACGTTTGCGTTTGGGTTTTTCCTTTAAAACAAGTTTTTTAAATATAATATAACTTTACTGTTTGACCTTAATTTTATTTTAATTTTTTTTATCTTTTATGGTCAACCAGTGAGGGCCCATGCGCAGGGTATCCTGCAACGACAAGTTGCTAGCTACAATTTGTCGAGCACCGAGTGACACTTAGTAGATTCTCTCTTTTTCTTTCCTATTCTCCTCATTTCTAGCCTTCTTTTATGGTCGACCATGCAAATCAATCTAGTCATAAGTGTGTAGTTAGTGTAGGGCACATCAGGAAGAATGTCTAGGTAGTATCAATCATCAGGACAAGCCAATATCTTTTAGTTTTACATAAAAGGTTAAGTAATATGGAAAGGATGGTAGTTTATAAGCTGAAAAGGGGTATTCAAAGAAAAATAATTTGAATATTTAATCTCCAAGTGCATTTCTGGGTTAGGGCAAAGCGCTTCTCGTGCGTAAAATTTAAATGGCCAATTTTTTCAAATGCGCCAAATCCTTAAATTTTCCTTCATTTTATGTTTCCATGTACACCACTACCTTTATATTTGTATAGTTACTAACATTCTTTTAGGGAATTGCTGCACAAATTGGTTTCCTCCACTTCAGATATGGGTTGGGTTCCATGGCACCTGGTGTGGTATCTTCGAGTCCACATCGGTCAGTCTCGCCGGACTGATCACCCTAAAATGTCGTATTGTCAGCGATCGGTCTACCCTGCACTAATTTTGGGGTAAATCTTACATAATATAGTCAGGACCAACACTTCGGTTTCACAAGCATTTTTTTATAAAGTCAGTCCCTATTTACAAACTAGTCATTACCAAATAACTGCACAATCAAAAAAAAAAAAAAAGGCCAGCTTGCAATCACCTTGAAAAGGGTCAATTCACCACATTGAATCAAAAGCCACAAGCAGTCAAATCCTGAAATAGCCTCAACTACAACCACCTTCAACAATAGACAACTTCAGTCAACTCCGAACTTCAGCAGCAGTCAAATCCTGAAATAGCTTCAACTACCACCACCTTCAACAATAGACATCTTCAGTCAACTCCGAACTTCAGCAGCAGTCAAATCCTGAAATAGCTTCAACTACAACCACCTTCAACAATAGACATCTTCAGTCAACTCCGAACTTCAGCAGCAGTCATATCCTGAAATAGCTTCAACTACCACCACCTTCAACAATAGACATCTTCAGTCAACTCCGAACTTCAGCAGCAGTCAAATCCTGAAATAGCTTCAACTACAACCACCTTCAACAATAGACATCTTCAGTCAACTCCGAACTTCAGCAGCAGTCAAATCCTGAAATAGCTTCAACTACAACCACCTTCAACAATAGACATCTTCAGTCAACTCCGAACTTCACCAGACATCTTCAGTTAACTTCGATCTTCAGCAACAATCACCACCTGAAATAACCAGCCTTAACAACAGCCATCTTCCGTAACAACCAGCTTCACCAAGACTCACCAATAATCACCATCGCCAGCTTGCATCTTGCAGCAGCCTACAAGAGTATTGCAACAATTGCTATGATTGCTATGATTGCAACAATTCTGAGAAAAACAACACAAGACTTCAGTTTATACCAAATCTCAGATGAAAACAAAATATAAGGCCTAAATATTAAACCAAAAATAAAGAATAAAAAAAAATAAAAAAAAATATAAAAAAAAATTGTGCGTGCAGTTATCCCCCCTTTATTCAAATTGAGTTCTTCGAGTAGGGCAGAAACCAAGTGTGGAGTCCTTGAGGCCTCAAGCATCAAATTTTTCCGCTGGGGGGGGGAGGAGCCCGATCGCTGACCAAACAGCTCGCAACCTTCAACTGAAGGAGAATCAAAAGTCTCAGGCGGAGGTGCCAGCGCGTTGGGAGCCCTCAGGTTCCACCTATTCTGAGTGGAGATGAGCCGGAACCCCAAAGACACCAATCGGTTCTTGCAACTTCAACACCGCCGTGATTCGCTTTTTCAGGAGCCCGCAATCCGAATTTTTCTGGTGTCAATTGTGGGTAGGCGCTGCAACCTTGCAGACCAAATTTTGGTTGTTTTAGGGAATCAACCCCAACTAACCCTCTGGAACCAACGGTGACCTTACCACCCCACCAAGTCCCAGCGCAATCTTTTTGGCCGAAGGGGGCGTGGTTGTGCCGTGCGCGTCACTTTTATATATATAGCGCCAAACCAGGTACTGGCCACAAAGCCTGAACAGAGGCTAGTCCATCTGAAAGTTCGAGAAAGTCAGAGGGAAATTAAGTTTTTGGAACGCCTACCTGGCTTCCTCCCACTCCGCCGGCAGCATCTGCGTAACTTACAACCTTCATACCCAGCTACCAGCGATAAGTATTAATGCTAAGAATTAGGGGGTTTTTATTAAATTAGTTGATATCAACCTAAAATGTTCTAGTTTGGCTTAGTTTGGGGTGCCGGGGGGAAAAATTCTAGTTGGGGATTTTGTAAGATGTGAATTTCTGTGGTATTCGCCTCTCCAGAGGCGATACCTTCAATTTAATACAAATGTAGTTTCATCAGGGAAAATTGCTTGTCTTATTATCTTGCCAAAGTAAATTACTTAGCTCAATAGTTAATTAAAGCCTTTATTGAGAATCATAGTTATCACCCATTGGACAGTTATGCTTAATTTCAGACAGTGATTCCCAGTCACATGCCAGGTAGGCCCTTGGGGCGTTTAATAAGGTTGTACATGGAATTAATTACTTAATTATTGTTCATCAAAGCTGGCTTAGGTGACCATATGGTAATGGGTACGATCGGCCTCAGGGTAAACCTTCCACCTAGTTAAATTATCCTATTCATTTCAAAGTTGTAATAGTTGCTCTGGTCAATCCTTCCTGATAATACAGGATTACCTTATTGTACCACTCACATCCACATTGATCCATAATGTTCCACCCTGGTCAATATTTGGCTATTTCCAACAACCTTTCTCACCATTCTTCCAACAACCAACAACTCCAGCAGTTACACTACTTAACTTAGGGAGATTCGATGATTCAGATATTTGTTCTAAAGGCCTTTCCTTTTACCCAAATTGTTTTTGTCACGATGTACGAGTATTTTATAATTTTAATTCTACTTAATAATTTCATGTAGTTACAATTATAATAGGTTTAAAGATAAGGGTTTTAATTGCTGTTAGTAAGTTAAAATATTTAGACTGTTTGATGTTTTTTCCTCAAAGTGAACTGCTAAGCAAATCACCCAAAACCACTTTTTGACTACTGAACCTTCGACCTGTTAGTAAACCGTCCAGAACCGCCATATTAGCTGTGTTTTTAACCGTAAAAAAACTTCAATTCTACTTAGGCCTAATTTGTGGAAATTCTATGATTCAAATATTTGTTTTAAAAGCCTTTTACCCAAATTGTTTTGGGCACTATATAGGAAACAATGTCCATTCATAGTTTCTTGAAGTATTTTCTAGGTGCATTTCCTATATGTGCTACCTATTTTTACTTAATCAATGATAGCATAAGTCCGCAAAAATCAAAACATACCTGCTACAGTTATTTCTTAAGCTTTTACAAACTAGAACCATATATTATTCTACCTATGGCCAGGCTGTGAAGGTCTGATCATGTCAGAACGTCGCAGACCGGGCCTACAGTAACTGTTGTGTGCTCAGGTGCTCCTCCCAGTAGCTAGTGTGGAGTGTATAGCCACACGTACAGTCTTACTACAATTAACGAATGGCAACATAAAGTTGAAAAACAAGATTTTTTATATTTTTTACGTCAAAATAAACATTTTTACTGTGGTAGGCTATTATAAGACGACTGTTAAGTCAACTGTGAAGTTGCGAATCCCATTTACAGATGCACCAATTGTTTCATTGCACTGTATGACTCTGACTCATCATTTACAACTCGGTAACAGATGCAGTTGTCTTTGCAATGCACTTAGCTTCAATCACACTCAACCTTGCTACCGGTTAAGCGATTGTGTGGTTATCGAGAAAGTGGGATAGGTCATTGAAAAATGTGCAAGAAAACTATTTTTTGCTTGTCTTGTGTACAAAGTAATATATAGCCGTGCAATGTTTCTTAACATAATAAATGTATTATTTAAATTGTATTTGTATCAAAATAAATTTTACAATGATATCAAATTTAATTGATTACTCTCTTTATCTCTTTGTAGATCGTTGGATTGTTTTAAACAGGTAGATTTCGTCACTATTTTATCTCCAATAGTAATTAGAATCTATAGTTTCTTATAAATTAAAATTAAATTTACTTTCAAACATTCCTTTCTTTTAGTTCTTTGCTTTCTTTACACGTAAGATTAGCACTATAATACTATGAACATGATAAGAAAAATTATGAAGTATCGCTATAAAGCATTTAGGAGTATTATTTACTTACCTTTCACAATTACTTATCAGATATTTTATCTTTTGCTAATTTGATAGTATTTCTACGGCCAGGCCTGTGAAAGACTGATTATGTCAGAACGTCACAGTCCAGGCCTACAGTAAAGTTGTGTGCTCAGGTGCTCCTCCCAGCAGCTAGTGTGGAGTGTATAGCGACACGTACAGTCTTAGTTTTAACTATCAGTGGAAACTGGGGATTATTTTTGTAAATATTTCACCGTCACTTTAGTTTTTTTTATGTTTCATTCGAAAAATCCTGCAAACTTAAGTATTTCTTCCATGTTCTTAACCTATAAATAGTTTCAAATTGTTTTCACTATTTATATCCCGAATGGCAGGTGACGAAGGACTCAGGGGCGTCGCTTTTGGAGGGGTGAGGGGGGAGCCCCCCCTAGAATTTGAAAATCAAAAAGTTGGGAATTTCCAGCATGTTAGTTGGAAAAATTGACCTGAAATTTAATTTAACCTGCTAGAACTTGATCAGTTGAACTAAAACTTTGTAATATTTTACAGTAATTTTACAACCAATCTGAAATTCTAAAATAATCAAATCCTACTTCAAAAATAATTCAATTTCTCTACTCTTAGCCTTCGAATTCCTCACTATTTTTTCGGTAAATCAACCTGTATAGTACAAGTGGTCAAAGTATATAATTTATCGTTTAAGTACTGAAGTACTGTGTGCTATTTTATTTTCTGGTTGTTAAGCTTCAATTGGAAATAATTATGAAAATCACTCAGACGTATGGCTTATAACACTTTCTGCATCTTGTGATATCCCAAAGGAATCTCTTGGGTTGGAGGAAGGGTACCATTGTGCAATTTTGCAAATTTTCCAACTCCAGAGGTTTTTAAGAGCATGTGATAAATAATAATTTCCCATCTTATCTATGTAATTATTATTTAATTTGTTGGACTTTTCCTATCGCTTCTAATGTTTAAACTACACTACGTTTCGAGAGGTATTGAAACTCCTCTCGTTTTCAAGTGACCCTACTTAAAGTTACATTATCTACTTATGTTTATTTAACCTACTTTTTTTGTTTTTTTTTGTTTTTTTGACATACAATTACATTCATCCAACATTCAACAGAAATCTCACTCACACACAATTTCATACAAAACACATTAAACATACTTAATACAGAAAGAAAATTAAAACTAAAACATATTACATGGTAAAGGGCACAGAAAATTAAAACAAAAACATATACCTTACTGCCGGCAATGCCTCCAAGCTGGCAGTGTCGTGCCACTGCCAGCTTGGAGGCATTGCCGGCAGTAAGGTATATGTTTTTGTTTTAATTTTCTGTGCCCTTTACCATGTAATATGTTTTAGTTTTAATTTTCTTTCTGTATTAAGTATGTTTAATGTGTTTTGTATGAAATTGTGTGTGAGTGAGACTTCTGTTGAATGTTAGATGAATGTAATTGTATGTCAAAAAAAACAAAAAAAAAACAAAAAAGTAGGTTAAATAAACATAAGTAGATAATGTAACTTTAAGTAGGGTCACTTGAAAACGAGAGGAGTTTCAATACCTCTCGAAAAGTAGTGTAGTTTAAACATTAGAAGCGATAGGAAAAGTCCAACAAATTAAATAATAATTACAAATCCTTCGCTATTATGAATTTTAAAAATACAGTTATCTATGTAGGTAAGTAAATTGAATTATTTCAGTTGGGAAATTCGAGGTAGAGAGTTAGGAAAAACAGGTGACCTCCCTCCCCTAGAATTTTATGGTGTGACGCCACTGCAGGGACTCAGTGGCAATTCCATGTGATGACTGAACGACGAATGATGAAGCCGTGTAGTACACGTTGAGTGCAACAACCACCATGTCTCTCTGTTACAGCTACAGTGAACAGTCCAGTCATCATCTATAATATCTAGCAAGTTTGGTCTAAGTTGTAAATTAATTTATCACTTCATCCAGCCATTCATAATATCTATGTGGGTTTGGCGTGAATTATTTACTGGTGCATTCACCCTACATGTGAGCATTATTATAAGATATACAAAGATTCTTACAGATTTTTGATGCTTTGTTTTCTACCTATGGCCCGGACTGTGAAAGACTGACCATGTCAGAACGTCGCAGTCCGGGCCTACAGTAACTCTTGTGTGCTCAGGTGCTCCTAGCAGTAGCTAGTGTGGAGTGTATAGCAACACTTACATTTTGTTTACTGTAATTACCTTTATTTCACTCTTGATAGGGAGCCTAATTCATCAAAATATTGTATTTTTATTTTAAGAACTATAGTACTTTAAGGGTTTCCAAAGTGTGTGAAGGGATTTCCAAAGTTAAAATCCCTTTAATTAACCCAACATAACATTAAGATTTGTACATTTTCCTCCTCATTCTTGTTCTACTCTAATTAGTTTTGTCTGTAATGTAGTTGCATAGAGGAATTCATTTAGTAGGACTTTAAAACACGATCAGAAGAATCGTGAACAACTGTTGGAGTCTTTGTAAGGATGAATGACTAAAAGCAGATGAGATTAAATTTTTAAAATTCGACCAAATTGATAACTACTCTTCTATGAGAAGTAACGATGTCTCATTTGGCTCATAATTGCCTTTATCATGTTTTATGAGAAAAGAAATATTAATGAAATGACATAAAGGATGTAAAGGAAAATTTATTTGTTGTATGAACAAATTATTTATTAAAAGATTGGATTCATTAAATGAATCAATTTTTTTCTTTAGATTAAACCTTTTTTTCATAATCGACCTAATAAAATTTTCTTAAGTGTCATGCAGTGTTTCCTTTAATGTTAACATTTAAAATTGTTTCATTATAAGTTATGATCATAGTAGAAAAAGTATGATTCACTGTTTTTAATTCAGTAGTTACTATAAGTGTAACTAATACCGGCAGATGAGCCGGTTCACGTAAACAGGATTACATAACAGGGCACCGGTGAAAGCAGCTCAGTTGCAGACTTGATTTACGTCTTATTCTAATGACCAACCCTCATTTGTTGTCACGTTACATTGTGTCCTGAATCAGTCCCCACTGAAATATTTAATACAAGGTTACATTTTAAAAAGCATATTACATATATGCGCTAATGTACTTTCAAAACTGGGGAGGCAAAAATTTACTCAAGTTAAACATTGGGTAGCCATAAAAATTAACTTGAAAATGGCTTATTAAAATGTGTTTATCAAGAATTTAAAAATTTCTGTTTCATTTCTGTGTGTTATACAATACAATGTGGTCTCAGCCTAGGACCACTTAAGATTTGTTGTCATTACTATAACATTGCTATTATTATTAAATTTTACGCATCGAGGGATGTGGGGGAAAGGGAGTTAACTCCCCTACTCAAGTCTTGCTCCTTCACCGCTGCTAAGTAGCTGCAAATAAGCGAACTACTTTTCAAAACAAAAGTTAAATTCTCGGTTGTCAAAATATATTCAAGGTTATTGTTTATGGTTTTGTTGACATAACCAGTTAACAACTGGATCTTTGTTAGTTAAGTGATTAAAATAAAAATATACATAATATACCACTTATTTTTATTTATTTGTTATTCAATAAGAGTTTAAACTCATAATAGGATGTTTTTATAAGTTTTAATTAAAAAATAAGTTTCCCAAAAATAAGCAAATAATGTAAAATAAGCAAACGATAAGCAAATAAACATTATTTGCTTATTGTTTGTTTGTTTGCCACTAGCGGACAATAAAAACACTTCATGAATGATAAAAAAAAAAAAAAACCAAATGATCATCCAATAGGAAACCAGATTGGTACAAAAAACCACATTGCTGCAAGCCGACATAATATGCATATTTTTATACTCAATTCCCCGTTCATTTTTTCAGTACAGGCCATGTAGGAAATAACTATTCTATATTACCTTTGCTGAGTGTATTTTTTGTTTACTAAATTTGTAAACAAAACAAATTTGTAAACCTTTTCTGATGATAGTAAAATCATCAGCTAGTCATTATTTCATATGGGTAGTACAACCTAAATTGCCATTTGAAACACATGGCTTATAAAAATTCCATTCTGAAAAGTGAATGTGGAATTGGGTATAGAAATCGTCTGTCACACTGAAAACATTTATTACCCATCTTTCTCGCTTGGGTTCTGTAAAATGGTCGGAATTTTCATGCGCAAACTATAAACAGTGAAATCCAATAACATTAGTAAATCAGAAGCACTTAAGGGGAGTCTCTACTGAAAACGCTAAAATCGTTATTAAAGGTATTTTTAAGTATATAACCATGTATTATACTTCAGATGGACCTAAAACCACCATTCCCAATGTCATTTATAAAAAAAATTTTATAGGGCCTAAAATTCGCTTTTACCGATTTTTTCAAGGGTTTTTTTAATCGTTATTCCAAGAAAAGT
Organism: Flexamia atlantica; assembly: GCA_035578135.1. Lineage (NCBI taxonomy): Eukaryota > Metazoa > Arthropoda > Insecta > Hemiptera > Cicadellidae > Flexamia > Flexamia atlantica. The sequence continues at coordinate 9,490,099 of JAQJVK010000012.1, read as the reverse complement.
ATTGGACTTACACAATTTTCAAAGGTATCATTTTGTTCAGCATTTACTTAAAAATCACATATTTTTAGTTATGTAAACCAAAAATTACTATTTTTTATATTCCTCCAAACTTCAACTTTTTTTCATTTTTTTTGTAAAATTTAAGATTTTCTATTTTTTTATCCAATGATCCAAACTTATTCAAAATACGTGATTATTTAGATAATTTATCTTAGATAACTCAAAAAAATTTGAAGACTGTAGCTTCAGTAGTTTTTTTTTGGAATATCAAAAGTTATATGCTAGATACAGTCAAAATGCTACTTTCGGTAATCGCGAGTTTTATAAAGAAGTGTTTCATGGAAATATATGCCAAAATAAAGCAAAACATTATATTTATTGATACATTTTCAATTTATATAATTGTTACATATTAAATATGACACAGTAACAATATAAGAGTGTCAACATAATTTTTTTACACGAACATAATACGAAAACCGCGAATTTCGTTTTTCTGCGTAGCAACATATAATATGAATTTTATGCCATAATAAAGTTGATAAAAACTATGAAATGTGGTTTTTGTATTCAGGAATAAACAAGTAAAAATTAGGTGTAAACAATTTTTTTTGAAATTTTCAAGATTTTTTCAAATTTTCCATTTTCAGTAGAGACTCCCCTTAAATTTATCGAAATTTATGGACCCATTTCCTCAAAAATATGCGATCATTGGTAGGATTGCTGATTCAGCGAGTGAGTGAGATAAATAATTATTCTTTAAATTTTGCAAAGGAAAAGTATAAAAAGTACAATTTCTGTGAGGTTTAATAATAACTTGTTGTTTTTTATATAGACCTTAGTTTTTCAATCTTTTTCTTACAGTTCAAGTCACACAATAAGCACAATAAAACAGTGTTCAATAACATTGCTAAATAAATTGGCACATAATTTTTTATTAAATATATATTTTGTTCTAACATAATATAAATGATTGTAAGTGGTGTATTTTTAAAGTTTTCATAGTTGCCACCGATACAAATGGGTAAAAGAAAGTGGCGTTTCATTAACCCAATGGAAGCTCAGCCAAAGATTGATGGGAGTTGTCTGGATTGGATGGAGAATTTGGGGAATGTTGGGTGTCGGGTTTCTTAAACTTCTCAACTTAACTTTAAAACACACTTAGTTTCACTCTTATATTTGATGTACTTGTGTACTGTTTTTTGTACGTCAGTTAGTTTTGTGATGATGAATCAGTTGAAGAGGTTCGAATCTCGGTCTTATGATGGTGAATTAGTGTGGGCGTCCTCTCTTGCTGCGGGCCAGATTGATTTTCTGGTGGTCCAGTGCTTAATTTTCCATTTTCACATTCCTTAGTTTTATTTTGATTCAACCGAACTTATTTTATCTCCTTGCCAGTGATTTCTTTTCTTGATGGCCAAGCAGCTATTGCAGATAAAATAGTAAGATCCTCTGAAGAGTAAATCCCTCCAAAAGTAACATGATATAATTAGCATTATATTGTCAGTGTGAAAGGTAAAGGAAATTTTAAATGTCAAGATGAGTGCAGTGTACTAAAGTAGCAATTGTTCTACAAGTTTAGATCGGAAACTTGACGATCTGCTTCTAAAAGACGGAACTTTAAGTTGACTGGAGGGTTATTTGCCCTAAAAATGGTAAGCTAATGAATATTTTTGACTCACAGTTCATAACATTTTCAGAAAATAAAATGTTTGTATTTAATATTTGGAAAAGATGAGTACAGTGTACTAAAGTAGCAGTTATTCTACACAAGATAAAAGCCCTCAAAGATAGAATTTTAAATTTTTATCAGGGTTTTCTATTCTAGAAATTGTAATGAATATTAAACATACCATTCATAAAACTTCCATAATTTGTAGTTATTCTATCAGTTAAGATAAAAATAAAAATACGTTGTTTGCTGTGGTTTACACGACGACCGGACAGTAACACAGTGGACAGGAACACCTTTAAATATAATCGAACAAAATTTATGTTTTCTTTTACTTATCAGCCCGACAGCCTTGATACATTTTAATTTTGACTTAAATGTTACTTAAACACCTGTAAAAATTGAAATCATGATTGTTTGCCGGATTTGTTTCGAGAGGTGTGTGGGCTTATTTAATGAGGTGTAAAACACTGCTAAGGATGAGAGGTTAGTCTCTCGAAATTAGTCCGGCGAACAATAAGGATTTTGATTCCTACAAGTGATTACATTACAAATAAATTTTAAGTAAAATTGTTTCTACTGGCCTCCTGTCAGATTGTTGTGTAAACCAGGCCTTGTTTTGTGATCTTGTACCGACCGCTCTCTCCCAGTATGTTGTCAGTGGTAGAGATGGCAATTATGTTAAAAATGTCGATATATCGCTTTTTCGATGTATTTGAACCATTCATATTGATACGTACAAAGTATCAGGAGCAAAATATTGATATTTTCAACAGCCTACATCAAAAAAACTATATTTCTGGAGAAATGAACACCATTTTGCAAGTTAAAAGAGGAATCAGAAACAGGTTTTGCCACCTTGCGACTCAAGATATTTCAAAAACTTACTAGGGGAGATTTCTTTGCTTTTAAAAGGCAAAATATTATGCTATACACATTTTTACCGCTCCAAACAGCTTTGGTAAAACTTTTTTATAAAAAACAGCATAGTATTATTAAGACTGTTTTCGGGTGGTTAAAATGTGTAATTTTGCCTTTTAAAAGCAAAGAAATCTCTTTTAGGAAGATTTTAAAAAATAATATGGAGTTCCGAGGTGGCAAAACCTGTTCCTGGTTCCTCTTTGAACTTGCGTGTACTTTTTCTCCAGAAATATAGTTTTTTTTTATGTATCGAAACTAAACTCCTTAAAATTTGTCTTCAAAAACCTTTTTCAAGAGGTGATATGTATAGGAAATGCAATATCGATACACAAATAAATAATATCGGAACCAAAATATCGATACACAAATAATATCGGAACCAAAATATCGATGTAGGCTACTATTTCCGATATATTGGAATTAAAATATCGGTATTTTGTTGCCATCACCCCTAGTCGGTTGTGGATGATCACTGACCGCCGACACTGGCAGCGGTATCAGCGGCAGGCGCATGTGTCCTGTTATCAGCGTGGTGGGCGGCCACTGATAAGAGAGAGGCGGACACCAGGCCTCCTCAATGCGGTTATTATCTGTCATCTTCCTACGTGTAGGCCTACTCAGTTTCTTTGGAATACATTCTTTTTTCTTCTTTCTTAAAGTAAATCAGTGTGGGAATATTGAAGGGGGAATACAAATTTTTATTAGTGTAAAATTGCGTTTGACGGCTGTCAGTTGAAGGATATTTCCACGTTCTTATTTAAAATTAATATTTAGCTAATTGTGTTGGGTGTAGCAATAACAAGCTCTCATTGACTTATTTCAACATATACCTACCCATCTTACTAAGCACACAATATAAGTGCCTTTCTAATGTTGAATTCCTTCACAGAGTTTATAGTTTCTTTCCTTTCACTATTGTATACCTGTACATGTGTACTTGAACAATGAGTTGATGTCCGGACAGTGATTAAACATTTCAAAATAATGATTACCAGTTTGTTTAATAATGAACATGATTTCATTCAAGGCTACAAAGATACAAACCCCCTTGTAGTGACAGCAAACTTATTTTTATACATTTTTAATACTAAATATTTCTCATAATAAATTTTAGATTATCGTTTGTACCCACTTTAATTCTTATTTTTACCTTTGAACTCATTAAGTTTTTCCTGATCATAAATTATTTTATATTGTGTAGTTGTTATTATTTTTAACCTGTTAGCTAAAAGACTAGTTATAAACTAAATAAATGATTTTAATTTTGAAGAAACAACTTTGAGTCCTTACTTGTTAATTCACTTTTAAATATTTTTCATGAACTATCTGAAAAATTATCCATTAATATATTTTTAAAATTAATTGAGTGTGATTCCTCAAGGATAACCTTATACCCAGTCGGTTATCGGTCTTGAAAGAATTCCCTCTGGTTATAATCCTGAAGTAACATGTCTAGTGTTATTTAAAAGTCATTGGTGAACATGTTGCAAGAGGCAATAGGTCAAGTCAATAAAGTCATTCCTCATTAGACTTTGTTCATTCCTCCATGGAGATGCAACCTGCCTTTCTTACTTAAACTTGTCTGTTTCAATTGCAGCTAAGTGAGTTACTATTTCAATCGCTCTAAAATTCATGGAACTTGTTTATGTGAGTGAAATTGCATGTTCTATAAAAGTAACATCAAACTGGATGTTATAAAATTAAACACTGCATTTGCCTAATATAAAAAATCAACTGTGCAAACAATATTAGGGTTCTCATATCCAAAACCATCATAACGTTACGATTAATTAGTTTAATTGCAAACTAATTAAATCTCTTTGTATTTGTGAGATTGGATTTCTAAAAGTTAAGAGATAGGATCTTTTCCGTTATACGTATACCACCAATCCAAATTTACTCTTCAAGCTTGTCTTTTTACCTAGCACCATGAACTAGGTCAAATAATTGTTATTATTCGTTTTAAAGTGGAAATTCCTTGTCAGAATTCTTTACCTGCGGTTTCGTTATCTTATCTACCGTTTATCTCTGTCTATTTTGATTTAGATTTTTGCGGACATTTGCAATCATTGATTAGTAAAAAAGAAGTTTCACTGGTTTACTAATCAGTGATGGCAAATGTCCACAAAAATCCAAATCAAAATATAAAATCACCATCACCAACAATGAATTTGAAACAAAGAATCTCTGTCCAGAACGAGAAGCCAGCGTCTGCCCCTCTAGCGGTCCCACTTCCAGTTTCTTAGGTTAGGTTAGGTAAGGTTAGGTTAGGTTAGGTTATGTTATGTTACCTAACCTAACCTAACCTATCCTAACCAAACTTACTAAAATCAAGCTTGCATAACAAACCCGAAACAGTGGTATACGTATAACGGAAAAGATCCAAGAGATACGTGTAAGTAATTTAATTTGAAACCAATCTTGTTATTAAATAAAATTTCAGATTTACTTGCCATTTGAACTAATTTATAACTTCCTTTTATACATAAGTAAGATTGTATTTTTTACATTAAAAAATATTAATAGTTAACGTGTTGGTTTCATACAGATGCATGTACCACTTGTGTAAATACTCTGCAGTCGCAATTAACTTTTGACACTTGTATTCGTACCTTTTGGAGTGTTGCTTATCAAAGGATATTACAAGAAAGTAATGTTGAGACCTAGGTCCTTGCAGTTACAATTAAAAACTGCAAACGAGATAACCTGAACACTTTTCAGGAGCTGCCAATATCTCCAAATATGATTAGAATTCATTACATTCCTGTATATTACGATTAACTAACATAGTTTATCATTCACTCAAGTGTAAATAGAATTACAATGGAAAAATAAAGATGTGGTTTTTAAAATCAGAAATATTGATAGTGAACGTGTTGGTTTCAAGCAGTTGAATGTACCAATTGTATTATTACAGTGCAGCCGCAGTTAACTTTTCACCCATGCTTTCATGCCTTTTGGAGTGTTGCTTATCAAAGGGTGTCACAGTGAACGTTACAGTGAGATCCAGGCCCTTGCAACTAAAAGCTGTTAACAAAATTATCCTTACACTATGAGCTACCAACATCTTGAAAGATGGTTAAAATTCATTACATCTGTTTTTTTTTTTATCTTAAGTTAGTAGTGCAAACGAAATTACGAATGAAAAAACAGTAAAGGTTACTTACGTAGCAAAGGGAAATTAATTTTGAGGAGAAAGAAATTAATTGTGAGTTTACAAAAGGAGTAAGAGCATCCTCTTTTGGCTAGTTGATATCTCATTGCCATTGTTCCCTTAACATCATTAATTTAATCTTTTCTTGAAATATCAACGTACCTAGGCAGGATTATAAGCCAAGTATGAACGAGGTATGAGTGTAGAATGATTGTGGGGTGATCTGTTATTGACTAAGACCGACATGTTCCTTAGGCAGAACTGTTAATAAATAGCCCAACAGCCTATGGCAACTAGGGGACCTCTTATTATGGGATCCGAACCTTGATTTCATCAATCAATAACGAAATGGTCTAATTATGAATATATGGTCTTACATATGAACGTAATATTCACTAGAACAGACGTTAAACCCCACTATAGAATACCGCATCCACAAGCCATCGATTATAACTATTAACAATTTGTGACCTACAAGTAGCTGGATTACAGAACACACCACCATCCCAGGAAGATCAAGTCCACAGTTACATCCTCATATTAACCCACTGTGTTCATTTTCTGTTCCAGATTTAATTCACTGTACAAATGAGCCGAACGTATCAATCCCGCAGTTGGCGAACCTGCTCATCGAGCGGACGCAGAACTCCAACTGGGTCGTGGTGTTCAAGGCGCTCATCACTGTACATCACATGATGTGCTACGGCAATGAGGTGAGTGATTCGTCTCGGTATCAGATAAAAAAAAGAATTAAAAAAATCGTTATTAGAGCTTCTATCATTGCTTTTATTACAGTGAGCTCATAAGTGTGTGACTGAGATTTGAAGGCGCTAGGCAGCAACCGATACTATTGTTACATGGTTGCTGTGGGGGCTGCATCGTTTTGGTCCCTTAAACTTGAACTTCATAGACTATTTATATTTTGGTCTATTTTGAATTGTGTTAGTGCCTATTGTATTTCAAAACAACTAGATATTTTTTTTCAAATTATACATTTTATTTTTAAAAATCATTGAAAGATTTTAAAAACTAATTGTGCAAGGAATTTTAAAAACTTTGTCCTGTTCCAAACTTAACATACATCAGAACGTACTAATGGAAATGAATGGAAATATGAATAAATATTATTATTATATATACATCGTAATAACTAATAACATCCCCCACGCACAAGCCAATGTGGCTTACGTGGGGACTAATTTCGGTATCTTATGTATGTAAATATTGTAACTAATATTCTCTAAATATACTTGATTTGATTTTGATTTGATTTGATTTATGCTTGATCTTTATTATAAGTACTCATTACTGTAGTGAGCTCACGAGTGTGGGTCTGAGATTTAAGAGCGCAAGCTAGCAGCCCATGCTGTTGTTATGGGGGTGCTCTGCGGGTTGCATTATTTCAGTCCCACACTCGTAAGCTCACTTCAGTATCTATTACATGGTTGTGTTCAAAAATTTTCAAGTCGCTCATTATGATGCATCACATAATGTGCTATGGCAGCGAGATGAGCGATTTGTCTCGGGGGTTGAATCAAAATAATCTTTGTTAAAAGTTGTGTCATCTCTTTTATCTGTCATTTTGTCTTCAGTGGGCACCCTCTTATCCGGACACCCTGGGACCGAGACCTGTCTGTGTAACAGCTTTTCTGGTTTAAATGGCGTTCCCTAAAACATGTTAAATAACAACTCTAATGCACACTGTAGAAGCATATACTCTGATTTAGACTTGTGATTATTGGTCTGTAATTTTACCACAAGAATCATTGTTACAATACTGACATACTATCTGTTGTTTTGTCGATCATCAATTTCCTGCCGATCACCTCTTGTTAAACAGATGTCTTTATTCAGATCATCCAGTTAAAAATATCACTTTTGTTGAATATAAACGGTTAAACCAATGTCCGGTTAAAAGGTGTCCAGTGAAGCAAAAATCTAGTGCACTTTGAACCGTTTTAGTGTCCATAGTTTTTAAAAACAACTATACTATTTCTTTCAAACTCTACATATTATTTTTAAAAATCATGGAAGGGTTTTAATAAGTAATTTTGCAATAAATATTTAAAACATTTGAGCAAACCTTGTTTAATTAAAAGTAAATTTCAAAATAAACGTTCATCAGAATACATTGATTGAATATACAAATCACAGTAATAACCGATCGTTAACCGTGGATGATCGTTATCTTAAATTATCCTCAATATTTCATGTGGTCATGTAGGGTACTCATTTATTTATTACGTGCATGTGTTTATCGTAAGAAGAGGAATAAAAGTTAAGTCGTATCTTATTCATGTTTCAAGGGAGTAGTTTTCCTGCAATCCCTGTAAGTTATTGACTCATTTTTTCCCCAGATGAATTTTTCCTTAAGCCAGAGTTAAAAAACTTGAATCGCTAAACTTCAATTATTCGTAATTTTTGTTTTTTTCTTGTTTCAACTCCCTTTACTATTAAAAAACACCGCCCCAAAAATTTTTCAGCATAACTAAGTTAACTTCATTATCTTCTTGTCAGTAAAGTTTAATGAAGTCCCAAAATTTCCCATTAGCTTGTGTGTTTCAAGATATTTAAATGTATTCATCTTTTCATCATTTTTTAATGAACTTAACCAAAAACTTGAAAGTTCTATTGTTCCTTAAAACATTGTATATTTTAAACAATTTTATGTTTTTTTTAGAGGAAATCCAAAAGATTCAGATTTAGCTTTAGCAGATACGTTTTAGTGTGACCTGAAATGCATTTTCAAGATTAAATATAACTTTTTACTCTCTTTCAGTCATTTTAAAAGTTAGTTTTCTCACTTTTATATTTGTTTAGTAAGAAATTGTTCCATCTTTAACAGTTTTAAGCTGAATTTCTTTAATGTGTGCCAAAGTGATTGTGAGACTGGAATAATTAAATTGTAAATTTTAATGGATGCAGATTTTTATTAAATTTTCGGTACTCTAAGGAACTGATGCAGTTTTGTTTTTTTGCAGCGGTTTACACAGTACTTAGCATCTAGTAATAGCACCTTTCAACTTAGCAACTTCTTAGATAAAGGCGGTGTGCAAGGTAAGTTTTAGTAATTTCAATTCATTATTATCAATTAAAACGTTTAATCTACAATAAAAAATAACAAATCATTATTTTTTCTTTGACAGTGTTATGTGATTAAAACTAGTAAAAATGTTTAAAAAAACATGGTCGATTGTGAATTCACTCTAATTAATATTTTAAAATTTTATTACTGATAAACTTTGTTGGATGCTTAATAAATTGAATGGTTCATTACCATGTAATTATCTTTCAAGATAACCCAACAGTAATATTTGGCATTTTGTCAACTTGATAGTGGACTGCAATGCATTCTTTCAATTGTCTGCTATGTATTTTTTATATAATTTTTGTAAGACATGAACACTAATAGAGAAAGTGTTCTTCAGAGAAGATAAAAAATGAGAATTAAGTGATCCAAACTGATCTTTTCTTGTTTTAGAAAATTTAAAAAATGCATGAGAAGTGAGCTGTCTCTATAGTAGGTTTAAATTATGATACAGGTTTTAACATTTTTTCAGATTTATTTAATTTGTATTTATGATGATGTTAAGATTGACAAGTCCTCTAAGTAAACACTTATCAAAGATCATTAAATGCTAGGTATGGTAGTTATTCAAAAAATAAAATTTGTACATTTAAGTCATGTAAATACTATGCTTTGAAAGAAATTCATCTTGATAATTTAAAATATGATTTTATAAATTAATGAAATTTGCAATAATAAAAAAGTTTGCAATACAAAGAAATAGACATTTATGTTAGTTGAAATTTGGGTTTACTCCAATAAATAAACATAAAAACTAGATTTATCAGGTTTTTGAACTTTATATCTTATGTGTTAGGGTAGTATCAGTTTATTGTTTCATGTTCTAAACAATCACTGTTTTGTTTCAATTTTGCCAGGAGCCCGGGTTGGTAAGTATCAAATTGGGTTGGAAATTTTAGTTTCTTCTCATTAGCAACACTAAAACCTGCAACATTTTAACCTCCCTTTTGTACAAATGTTTTTCAAAAGTTATTTGCTTTTGTACAAACCCTCAGTTTTACCGAGCCAACAAATCTTCCAGCTCTTTGAAATCAAATTGTTAGTGTCGTGCATGTGGGTGTTTTTGCACTTGTTTATAACAACGCACATCCATCTTAATACATATAAAAAATGAATAATCTATATATAGTTACCATTTAACTAAAGAATTGTTAAACAGTTTCTTTAAAAAGTGCTTAATAATGTTGATTATGTATTTTTACAAAAATTATTTATTAAAATTATTAATCACCCTTAGCTTTTTACAATATTGGACCTCTTAAAATAATCGACATTCGAAGCATGATTATTAATAACTAATTAAATTGGACTGATTTTAAAGAGGGTAAAATCAAAATTAAAAATTGGGGGTATCTTCTTACTGCATATTAATATGAATGATAAGATTAAGGGATGAACTAACAAAGAAATTATCCAAACAATATATCCTACAACCATTTTTGGCATGATATAAATTTGACCTTTGAAGTTCAGAGTAATTGGCAGCATTCTGATGTAAATTATAAATCCTCATAGCAATAAAACTACAGTTTTCTTTAATTTCTGATAATAATAAAAAATTCAGCCCATTTGGGAAGTTAAGGGCAAATGAATACTTTTATCGTGTTCTTTTGTTAAGTAGAATTTTCAGTGTTTGGCCTCTGACATTTGATCTGTTGTTTTGTCAATGGTTAAAACTAAAGTTTTAATCCATAACCTTAAAAGGTAATAGCCTAAGTACAAAAATGTAATATGTCATATAGTTTATAACATTATTACTATGTGTGAAAAATATATTTCCAGTTCTTCAAGACTTTCTGAAACATTTGTTTGCATTATTTATTCCTGAAATTCGTAAACCTGAGAATCCTCCTTACGGTAAATTCCTCAAATTTCGTTGTTACATTGGGTAGTTAAAGAGTTTTTTAATACAGTAATTATAATTCTTTTATCATATAGTTATCAACCACAAATAGAGTAGATCTTCCACCATTTCTTTGGACTATCAAGTAGTTAGTTTTGTTTTTTTTTTTACTTCAACTTGTATTATGCCTTTATTTTCACAAATTATAAAAAGTGAACTCTAGAGCTTAGCATTATTATTGATTATCCTTAGTTTTTTTTGACATTTTAGCAGTATAATATGGTAATTTTTTCAATGAGGAGTAACCTATTTGCGTTATTGTATTTTCCCCAATATGACGAATGATAAAGGCCCTAGCAATGACTTCAATAGTACTAGTAGTCAATGGTACTAGTCACTCAGTAAGGATTGAAAGATATTGTTGGCGAAGGTGAGTCTATATTTTGTTATTGCTTTTTGCAGAAATTTGCAATGACTAAGTAGTAAATAAAAATAAGTCTCCCTCAATACCTTTTGGTATTTGGAATCCAATCCCATCTTCAGTTAGGAAGGAACCTAGAACATATAAGTAATACGTTTGCCAGGGGGACTATTGGCGGTGTTACTAAACTTTCTTATGTTCTAGCTATGTTCAGGTTCCTTTCACTCTGTAGACGGGATCAGATTCCAGATCATAAAACGTCGTTGATCTTGTTTCTACCGATTAGTGATGGCAAATTTCTGCAAAAATCACAATCAAAACATGTTATTTAGAGCGCAATTGTTTACTACGATATGCATTGGATACAGTTTACTTTGGTCCCAGAAACAACTATGATATGAAATAATTATAAGTAATTGTTCAACGGAGCCTGGAAAACTACATGTAACATTAAATTTGGAATAATAATTAAAATAAGGCTAATCGTAGGGCCTACATTCTTAATTTATTTTCCTGACATGCATTAACTTGAGCATACATTTACTGATTAAAGTTTTATTCATGTTTCTTTGGTTATTAAATACTTTTTGAATATTTTTAAAACCTTTGATTTAGCCGTAATTATGCGTATTTCCTAGTTCATTTCCACTCCAGTGGCATTTTGCTGTAATCTAGTCTCAACCCTTCAAAAAATTTATGTGTAGGTCTTTGAACTATCCACCTAAAACCATTCAATATCTCACACGAAAAACATCAAAGAAATGGTCAAATATGAAGATGCCTGACAATCAGGTGTAGATGATTTTTCATATTCTTTGTCAATACTGTTCCAGGCTATGACATGTCACCATTTATCAGGCGGTACGCCAAGTACCTCAATGAGAAGGCCATGTCATACAGAACTGTGGCCTTTGACTTCTGCAAAGTCAAGAGAGGGTGAGTGTGCAGAAATTAATTAATTAATTGGACTACCAGTTAAATCACAAATGAAAAAATAATAGTAGCAGCCCTACAGTGGTTGCATTTTTTGTCATCCTGAAACTGTTCTAGTGATGCTATGTTTGCTCATCTTCAAAGTAGCAATTATCTATAATTGTGTCAATTTCAATCGACCGCAAGCACAACTACACATGACATCCCAGTGTAAACACAACCTCAAAACTTGCACTATTTTTGTTATGTTATACATTATTTTCTGAATACCATGGTTGCCAACCAGTAGAAGGAAATTGTAGTATAACTAACATAGTTGATCGTAGAAATGTTAAGAGCCCCAGGAAGTGTTGCTATCTATCGGGAAAAGTCTAAACTTCCAGCACTGTCATGGTACAAGAGTACCTTGACTAAGTACGGTATTCTGTGGGTGAGAATGACTCGTTGAAATAGGCCAATAGGGTTTTTTGTTGGGGAAATTTGGTAGTGTGGGTTTCCCCACCCCACAGAGAGATCCTGTAGGGGTACTTTAGCCATTATTGTCTTTTTGTATGGCTACTGGTAAGGAAAGGATGCCTCCCTTCAATTATTATTCCTTAGGCTCACTGCCTTTAGTAGATCAATACAAGGGAAGCAAAAAATAAAAAAAAACAATCAGGTAGATGGAATAGATTTGGCCAAGCTTAGATTGTACCTAAGCAAAGCCTAAGCCTAAGATGTTGTATACCTTTATCCAATGGATGCTGGAACATGGCCTCAAGGGATCAGGTGGCCCTCATCTTGGTCGCCAGAACACCACCGCCCACCCTTCTATCAAGCCTAGCCTCCCATGGGAGGGAACTCAAGTTCTTCAGTGAAAGACAGCTTCAACACTGCCTCCAATCATGACAAATACCATTACTAAACCCAGTATTGGTACCTGAACTAGCAAAGGCCAGTTAGGATCCCAATGAGGGAGGCATATGGGGTTTTTTTGTAGGGGGGATTTGGTAGTTGGGTTTCCCCACCCCACAGGAAAATCCTGTGAGGGTACTTCAGCCATTATTTTGGCTTTTTGTACAGCTACCGGAAAGGAAAGGAGACTTCCCTTCTATTATCCCTTAGGCTCACAGCCTTTAGTAGGTTAATACAAGGGAAGCAAAAGGAAAAAGGAAATAGGTAGATGGAATAAGCTCAGCCAAGCTTAGACTGGGTAGGCAAAGGTATACCTTTTGTCCAATGGATGCTGGAACAGAGCCTCAAGGGATCAGGTGGTCCTCATATTGGCCCTCATCTTGGTCACTAGTACACCCCCGCCTACCCTGCCGTCAAGCCTAGCCTCTCCTGGTGGGGAACTGAAGTTGTTCAGTGAAAGACAGCTACAACACTGCCTCCAATCGTGACAACTCCAATCGTTACCGTTACTGTATCCAGTATTGGTACCTAAACTAGTAAAAGCCAGTTAGAATTCCTCTAGGAGAAGGCCTATGGGTTGTATAAGGTCTTAATTTAGACATGGCACTGTATTGTCCGCAGCAAAGAGGACGGTGTGCTGCGGACCATGAACACGGAGAAGCTGCTGAAGACACTCGCGGCGCTGCAGGCGCAGCTGGACTACTGCTGCCTCTACTGACATCGTTCTGTATTGTCCGCAGCAAGAAGGACTGTGTGCTGCGGACCATGAACGCGAAGAAGCTGCTGAAGACTCTCGCGGCGCTGCAGGCTCAGCTGGTCTTCTGCTGCCACTACTGACATTGCTCTGTATTATCTGCAGCAAGGAGGACGGCGTGCTGCGGACCATGAACGCGGAGAAGCAGCTGAAGAGTCTCGCGGCGCTGCAGGCTCAGCTGGACTACTGCTGCCACTACTGACATCGCTCTGTATTGTCCGCAGCAAGGAGGACGGCGTGCTGCGGACCATGAACGCGGAGAAGCAGCTGATGACACTCCCGGCGCTGCAGGCTCAGCTGGTCTTCTGCTGCCACTACTGACATTGCTCTGTATTATCTGCAGCAAGGAGGACGGCGTGCTGCGGACCATGAACGCGGAGAAGCAGCTGAAGAGTCTCGCGGCGCTGCAGGCTCAGCTGGACTACTGCTGCCACTACTGACATCGCTCTGTATTGTCCGCAGCAAGGAGGACGGCGTGCTGCGGACCATGAACGCGGAGAAGCAGCTGATGACACTCCCGGCGCTGCAGGCTCAGCTGGACTACTGCTGCCACTACTGACATCGCTCTGTATTGTCCGCAGCAAGGAGGACGGCGTGCTGCGGACCATGAACGCGGAGAAGCAGCTGATGACACTCCCGGCGCTGCAGGCTCAGCTGGACTACTGCTGCCACTACTGACATCGCTCTGTATTGTCCGCAGCAAGGAGGACGGCGTGCTGCGGACCATGAACGCGGAGAAGCAGCTGATGACACTCCCGGCGCTGCAGGCTCAGCTGGACTACTGCTGCCACTACTGACATCGCTCTGTATTGTCCGCAGCAAGGAGGACGGCGTGCTGCGGACCATGAACGCGGAGAAGCAGCTGATGACACTCCCGGCGCTGCAGGCTCAGCTGGACTACTGCTGCCACTACTGACATCGCTCTGTATTGTCCGCAGCAAGGAGGACGGCGTGTTGCGGACCATGAACGCGGAGAAGCTGCTGAAGACACTCCCGGCGCTACAGGCCCAGCTCGACGCACTGCTGGAGTTCGACTGTACGGCACAGGACCTGACCAACGGCGTCATCAACATGGCGTTCATGCTGCTGTTCCGAGACCTCATCCGTCTGTTCGCCGGCTACAACGACAGCATCATCAACCTGCTCGGTCAGTAAGGCAGGGTCATTGAAAAGGTTGTCTGTGATTTTAGAAATAAAAAGGCCCTTCAAATAGTAAAACATTTGTATATGTATAAAAAAATGCAGAAATTTTTAAATTTTTGCTACATATCTGACATGTTTTTATTTGATCTGCAATGCCTGCAAGAAAGAATCTTTGCAGCACTTGAAGCTGTCACTCCTGAATTGATTCGGCGAATATGGCATAGGCAATTTTGCTACTAGCATGCCGCTTGGTTTTCTCCCAGTTTATAAAGGTTTTTGACTATTTCTAAAATATGGGATGATTCACATAGTTGGGTTTTCTAATTTAAAGAGAAACAGTTCAATCACAGTTGAATAAGGCTGTAAAGTCTCACTAACTCAACTACTGTTAACTCGACAGCCTAGATAAATCAACACCTTCGTTTTTACAATAAATGTGTAATTTTTAGCATTAACAATAATATAGTTTCTTTCCTATTTCCATTTTAAAATCTTTTATAATGTTTATAGTTATTTCGTGTTTAATTGCACCTTTATTCTGCCCATAAACGTATTTAAGTATAAGCCAATATACAATTTAAAGGTTATCTTGGATTTTTTCATTCCCCACTATGTATTCTGCATAACACTTCATTCCTCTTGCCAGGGTCAAAGATCCACGTTGCTTCGAGTTTGTGAGACTACACACACATTTGATGGTATCTTAAAGCAGCAGATTTTAGAAAAAAGGTTTTTAATCCTATTTTCTCAATCCAGTATTTTAGGCTGTACACTTTTTTTATACAAAAAAATTAAATATGAATGTTTTGCAGAAAAATATTTTGACATGAACAAAAAGCAGTGTCGAGAAGCCCTGGATCTGTACAAGAAGTTTCTGATCCGAATGGACCGAGTGGGGGAGTTTCTGAAGGTTGCCGAAAATGTGGGGATCGACAAGGGGGAGATCCCAGATCTGACAAAGGTAACCAGTAACACTACGGTAACTCTCACCCGCACATAAGTTAATGTAGGTGATAACTCAAAAGTCTTCCGGGGAAGACTACGTGTAGATGACCAAATTCGTTGGTGACATTTCTGTGACGTTGCAGTTCTCCAACTTAAGGGCAGAAACATTCTTTGCGTACAACACCAATTATTTCATTGAGTATTGTGCATTACGAGCGTTTTTGCCCTGAAGATGGTGAACTGCAACGTCTCTGAAATGACGGCAGTGAATTTTGCCATCTACATGCCGTCTTTCCCAGAAAATTTTGAGTTATCTTTTTGTGAACACAACCTTGGAATCCAACCTTCTTCACAAGTTAATGTAGAGCTATTTGTTTCCATGCTGGGCACAGGATAGATATTTGTCAAACAAACTACTTTGTTCATTTTCAAGTATGGTCCAGAGTAAAGCGCTTTACTTTGTTGGTACTCATTCTGTGCGAATTAGATGTTGTGTTCCTGTAAAAAATTAGTAGCCTACATTTTGGTGCACATTCATAAGCATGTTACAAGCTTTATTTTAAAACTTCAAAAAAATAACAGTAACTTTGTCAGTTCATTAATCCCAGTCAACAAAAGCCAAGTAAATAGAAAACTATTCTTCATGAATTATTCAAAATCTCTATTGATCATAAAGTAAAACAACCAAAACAAAACTATATTAAACTTATATTATGAATTAAAATCATGTTGGCCTACTTCTTAAATTATAATTATTATTTAGCTTGAAATATTAATTTTATGGTAACAGTTGATCTCTGTGATGAATAAATAATCCCACTTTTAATCAACTAAAGGTTAAAATAAAAATCCTAACTGGTAATTAACTTGTATTTTACCTTTTTTAATTTTCTGTTGTGCATCAAAATTTACTTAAAACCCTTACGATTATTTTAATTTGGAGTTTATTTGTTACTAAATAATATCAGGTTATTCTTTTCACAGGCATGTTTTTTGTGTTTAAAACTCAGGACCGTACACATTCAGGTAAAACAAAACTCATAAATTTTTGTTTGGGCAGCTTGTTTTAAAAAATGCACCTGGAGATCATTGATTTCAGTCACTCCTATTTTTTACAGCAATTACAATTCAAAATTACTATTTAGAAATAAATATAACTAAAAGTCTATTGCTAATGATGCTATTTTAACCATAATTGCTTTTGAAACATAGAGAATTGTTTAACCCAGTATTTTTATATGACTTGATTATAATTTGAACAATTTTGCTAAAACTAATCAGTCATTTTTTACATCTGTGGAAAAATGTTGTTTCATATCTATGAAACAATTTTGAGATTATTTTACCTGAACTTTCCCCTTACCTCACGCATTATTTTGACTTTTACTCGCTTATTGTGTTACAGAATTTGTGACAGTTTGAGCTTGGTTTGTGGCCTGTGCAGTGTAGGTACTTGTTACAAGAGCCGTCCAGAAAGTAAGTTTTGTTTATATGTAGCTCGAGAAGCAATGGCCATAGTGCAATCATTTGCACATCAGCGTGTTCAGTGACTCAATTCGTTTTTAACTATGTGAGGTGGATCATTGTACTGCCGCGTGTTTGCTAAATTAATATAACCTTAAATATATGAGTGCATCAAGGAAAAGTCTGGCCAAATTGGAGTTGCGCTGTATTTTTTTAGATCCTTTTAAAAAAAAAACACTCAACACCCAAAATTCATTCTGTTTGGGTTACTATCTTCTATTAAAGACTGAGAAATATTTGTGATGGTGAAATGATGTTTTTCACTAATTGAATTAGTTTAATCAAACCAATCAAACGACACACACAACAACGACAAACTAACATCAACCAATCAATGATTTCATTACATCGTTTGAAATGGCGACCTACCCAGGTAGGTATTTTAAGCCAAGTGGTATGAATGACAGATGAGTGAAGGATGATTGAGGCGCGATCTTGTAGTCTTGTTACTGACTAAGGCCGACGAGTTCCTTAGACAGGACTTTTAATTAATAGCCCAATAGCCAATGGCAACTAAAGAACCTGCATTTTAACGTGGGATCTGAACCACTATTTTGCCTGGTTTACAATTTACGAACTGGTGTAATTATGAGTACGGTCCTATTAACGTAGTATTCAATAGTGCGGACATTAATCCCCACTAAGGAACATTGCGTCCACAAGCTATCGCTCATAACTATCCACAATTCCCGACCTCCAAGTAGCTGGATTATAGGACACTCCACAGTCCCAGACTAAATGTTGTCAGTGTTTGATTAGTTCTGGTTCTGGTTCTGGGTGTGTAGTTGTTGACTTTGTTCCCAAGGTCATCATTGATAACACACTGTAACTGCTTACTGTTGATTTTTTCCTTCCATAAAAAAAAAACTTTCCCATTGATGAACAACATCTTTACTCATAATGCCAGGATAATACACTAAAAACATAATTCAGAATTTCGGTTGCTGAGTGTTTTTATGAAAAAGAACCTTTAAATACAGCGCAACCTGGTGGGACTTTTTCCTAGGGCGCTTACGTTTTGAGGTTATATTCAGCCAACGCTCGGCACGAAGATGATCCGCCTCACGTAGGTAAAAAAGCATTGAGACTGTACACGCCAATGAGTAAATTATTGTGCTACCGACGCTACTTCTTTACTTACCCATGAACGGAACTTACTTTCTTGATGGCCCTCATGTTTATCAAGTGTTACCAAGTTGTGGTTGTTTATCGTGTGTGTAGGCCCCGAGCAGTCTGCTGGACGCACTAGAGCAGCATCTCGCGGCGTTGGAGGGCAAGAAAGGATCGGCCGCCAACACTCCCACGCAGTCTGCCAGGTCAGCCACCACACCACACCCACATTACCCGCGGCTAACACATAAATATCTGCGGGAACAGGCACCCTGTAATGGGGAACACCACATTGACATTTATTCTCTAAAATATGAATACAGTAGAACCTCACTTAATAGAAGTTCAGGGGACAGCTAATTTTTCAAACTAGGCCTATAGGGAGTTTGAAATGTCAAGGGTTGGAATTATAGAAGTTGTGATAGGAATTCAAATTTTGAAGATTTGTCCGTTTACAAGGACATTCAACGTTGCAAATCTGGCCAATGGATCCAGAGCAGAGGATTGCACTAGTTTATGTGTCAACAGGTTTTTTTGTGCTTTTGAATTTCAGAGGCTTACGGTGGTCTCAGTTCGAACTTTAAAGGTTTAATTCGAATTTGAGAGGAAACGTTTTGAATTACAGCAAAGACATTTCAATTCTAGAGGCTCAAGTAGACAAACTTTCAAATTTCAAAGGCTACATTATGCAATAAAACATTTCAAATTATCAGTGTATTTTTGTTTTAATATTAGTGGTTCTTTTAGGAAAACAGAAAATTTACTAATTACAGAGGTCTGTTTCCTCCCTTTATGGAATTCAATTTTACCCTATTAGCCAAATTAACTTCTGAATATTTCTCACTACAGTAATTTTCAATTACTGAGAGCCTCTCCATCTAGGCTCTTTTAGTCTCATACCATAAAACTAAAGAGAGTAAAAAATTAAAGGTCTATTAGAGGTAAAAAATTACTGACTGGTAGATAAATTGTTTAAGATGGGAAACATTCATTTGAAAAAATATATTGTACTGTATTACAAAATATAACAATAATTTTTTATCGACTCAAACTTTTTCAGACAATTTCTTGACTTATTGACTCATGTTGGATTGTTAAAAGACAAAATTATTAAATATACTTAAATATGTTGGCTTAATAAAGTCTCAGTCGATACGAAAAACGAAAGTGAAAAAACATTGTTTTCAGGAATTTCATAGTGTTAAAACTGGATTAGCATTGATCGTATACGCTTAGGTGAAAAGTTTGACGGTATCAGATTAGCAAGCATATATTTAACTTACGTCTTCAATCCTGTTTTTGTTCATAGATGCACACGTTTCGGCCTTAGGCCATCTTCGGCATCCTTCTTGTACACTAAACTAACACGTTCGCTGCTGCGGACGTTCCGGAACGTCACCGGGAACATGGCGCCAGGAGCTAGCTTCGTTCAGGAACGGCACCGTTCATTGTTGTTTAACGTTGTCATGGATTAGCCAGCTCCTCATGAGCGTTCCATATTTCCTTGCAGCTCTTGGGGACATACTTTTCCCACAGTAAAAAACATTATTTCCAAAAATTACCTCCAGGGTCATTTAGATAAGGGCTTGCCTCACACTAGTTCAGCTCTTGGCGCAGCCGCGCCATATAGCGGCAGCAGCGAACGTGTTAACATGTACAAGAAGGATGCCGAAGATGGCCTAAGGCCGAAACTTGTTCATCGATGAACAAAAACAGGATTAAAGATGTAAGTTAAATATCTGCTATTTGCAATTCAATCCATGCTAAAAATCACAAACCTGGGATCAGATTAACTTAAAATGCATCGTCTGAAAACGTGTAATGCTAGGAAATTAGTCTTCATATAAAAAGTTAACCTAGCAGACATATTTTCACTGTAAAAAATTCATGAGACTTGTTGGGGAACATTACTAAAATTTAGGAGTGAAGTGCAAAACAATTAATTATTTAAATGGACTAGTTTTCCAATCCCATTTGAACTCTAAAAGCCATCTCAACACCATGTTGGTAAATTCATGTTGTTTTCCACTTAAATGTTTTTCTGGAATGTCTGTCTGTATTAGTGCATGTTTGTCTCCCGCATGGCAATTTATATATTTATTTTCATTTTTCAAAAATACGGGAACCAAACGTAGTTTTTGATTGAAATCAAGTTTTTATCAACTGTAATAAACAATATCAGCAAGAACTAATTGTATCATGTATGTGACAATATCAAAGAAGGATAGAACAATATTGTTTAGATATTTAAAGCTTATTTATGTTTGGCTCACAAAAATCACATACAAGTGCACAATTCACTCATGTAATTGCACAAAAACCAACTATTTTAATGCTTGAAAACTGTAAACCAAGAAGAACAGTTTTACATTCCGGAGAAGTATACTTTGACAAGATGACATTCTAAGAAAAGGTTCAGATGTTTTTCTTTAAAATTACAAGATAAATTGTATTCTTAAAAATATTTTTAAAATCTAAGTTAATTCTAAAATTTTAATGTGATTTTTCTGATAAAAATTATTAGTTTTAGATATTTATTTATTTTTTTAAGTTTATATTTATCTTAAAAAATAAGTTTTGTTTTTTTAAGCTACCTATAATTTTTCACCACACTTAGTTTTAGTTTTTTAGGTAGGTATGATTTTGCTTGCACTCTCCAAGTGTTGTTATGGTGATACCTAGTGTTGAAATAATGGAAATTTCAGATTGCTACAAAATACATTGGGTGGGGGGATTAAACTACTCCCCTGCCAAGTGTCCCTAATAATTGATAAATTCTCCATTAGTTTCAATTGACAATATCTGATTGGATATTTTTAAACATTTGTTATTTTGGTTAAGCTTGTCCGGACAATTCAGGATCCTGGATAATCCTAGGTGTTCTGTATTTACTTCTCAAAATGTATGTAAAAAAATCAACAGTTTTGAATAAATTAGGTTCGGCAGAATACAGGTTCATCTGAAAAGGTTTCCACGATTTCAAAGCTTAATAAGAAATGTCCTATAAATAGTAAAATATGCGTGCAAACATACAGATATGCGTTCAAAATTGCAGATATGCATTCAAACATGCAGAAACTCATATATTTTGGCTAGATACCTAAAATGATATGAGCTCCCCCAATGGCACGACAGATGTCTAAGCGATATTCAACCTCCATGTGCTGAATAATTTCAGGAGTCACAGCTTCATTAGCTGCAAAGATTCTTTCTTGCAGGCGATGTAGATTGGATTGTCTCAGGATAAACGTTGGAATTTTTTGATGGGGTTTTGTTAAGAATATCGTTTATTTTTTTTAGAAAATCTGCGATCTACATCACCTGTGAGAAAAATCTTTCGAACTAATGAGACTGTGACTCCTTAAATAAATTAACAAACACGGTAGGATGTTAAATACTGCTTAGACATCTGTTGTGCCACTGGGGGAGCTCACATAGAAACAAATTAGGTATGTAATGATCACAGAGTTTCTCAGAATGAACAAAATTCTAAGGTAGCCCAAAAATATAGTTATTTATCTAACAGCTATTATTCTGCGAAATCTGCGATCTACATCACCTGCAAGAAAGAATCTTTGCAGCTACTGAAACAGTGACCTCTGAAATGATTCAGCAAATATGGTAGGAGGTTGAATATTGCTAAGACATCTGTAATGCCACCGGGAGCTCACATCGAAAAAAATTAAGTATGTAACTAAAATTTATGAGTTTCTACATGTTTCAACGTGTATCTCAATTTACCATTTATTGGGCAATTTGTATCAAGCTTTGAAAGTATGGACGTCTTTTTCGATGACGCAGCAGAGTGGAGTCCCGATGATCTGAAATAATAGGGACCAGAACTATTTTGGATTGAGTGGAATTATTACTAAAATAAAAACAATTAAACTAAATACAACATTCCATTTTTGTTCCTGCTTTTTACCTGCGATCGGCAAATATGTGCAGGATTAAATTTATGCCCTTTGGTTTACTTTGCAAGGAGATTTGCAGGGTTACTTTTGTCTTTTTTCCGTGATTGATTAAGGCGTGCAATTGCCTTTGCTAACCTACTTTCGCCACTGCCTCGATGAATAATCATGAATGGTAAATATGTGCGAACCAATTAAACAGCCATTTGCTTATTTTACAAAGTTGTTCTTGCGATCGGTAAATACGTGTAACCGGATTCTATGCTTGTTCACATGTGTTGCACAGTTGTTACTGGTACCTGGGATCTATACGTTTCGTCTACCCACCTGCAGTCGGCAAACACGTGCGATCATCAGTTGCAAAATTACAACCGCTGTTTTTGCGTAATCGAATTTAAAGTCATTTACGTCTTAATCAAAGTTTCACCCATCTTTTTACCTAGTATTAAGAAAACTTTCCTGTCTCAATAACGTTTCGATTTAAGCGGAATTTCTGTTTACCGAGTTTCGAATTATCGGGACTCGGCTGTATCATAACGGAGTTATGGGAGAAACTTAGCAGCTCAGGGCTAGATACAACCTCGGTGAAGCGACACTTGGAGAGTGATAGTCACCAGCACGTAGTGAGTAGTGGGTCCTGTAGCCGTGTGTTGTGTGTGGCAGTCACCGGACGGATGTTAAGAGTGGTGTCTCTGCACTTTCTTCCACCAGCTCGGCGTTCGGCTCGGCGGCCCAGCAGGCGGAGGGCGTCGAGGAGAGTCTGCGGCAGCAGGCACTGGCCGACGAGGAGGCTGCCATGAACATCTACAAGGTAAGTATCCTCGGCCATGTTCCTCATTAAGAGTCTTCATCACCTCTGCATAAAACGTCAAACACTAGCGTTTGTAGTACTCTGATAAGAATGCCATTTTTCATCCGATTTACTTGAATTAGTTCTAAATTTGTCAAGAAAAGTGCCTCTGTGTTTCTTTATAACCTTAAAATTATGATTGTATGCAAAGTGTCATGGAAAAAGCCATATGAATTTCCAAAATTTTTGATTTTTATGGTAACAAGAAATGCTATCAAGAAAAAATTTAAAGATTTAACGTTTTAGAGACACACAACAAGATTTATAGTTTGTGATATAATTCACGCCAAGAATTAATTATTGATCATGTCAACAGAAACACATAAAAAACATGATTGTAACTGCAAAAACATGATTAGGCTGAATTAATTATTGATCATAGCAACAGAAACACATCAAAAACATGATTGTAACAACAAAAACATGATTAGGCTAAAATCGCAGCTTGCGAATTGGCACCACTAGCCTTCCTCCAAACATCATCGTTTTACTAACACACACAGCAGTCAATTTACACTGAGGAAAAACATAGCCGTGCACAAGATCTAACTTGATTAGCAACGTCAACGGTATTTATGTTTTTATAAATAAGGGGAGAAAAGTATTCCCTTGAATTTCGTACCTGATTATACCAGGACTATTTGAAGTAAATCACACTGTACATACACAATTCTTGCTTGGGTGATGAAGACTCTAAAGTGAAACATAAAAATATGAGGAATTTCTTAACTTTAATTTCCCCTAAGTAGCTTTTCTGGTTGGTTTACACCAGTGCAGAGATACAGTAGACCCCCTCTTAACCGACCCTAACGGGACAGACCTCGGTAGGATAACGTAAAAGGTCGTTTGTTAAAAAGAGGTAGGTTAAGAGGGGTCTACTCTAACTATGGGTTGGTTAGTCTGTTTGGCTATCCTGAATGACTAGATTTCTATTCATATTGGTTCCTCCTTGTCTCTCTGGGAATTCTTTGATTCCCGATTAAGCCTGGATCCCCAGCCGTTGTATAGGCAAGTCAGTTTAGCTATCCAGATCAAAGAGGTTCTTATTTACATTGGTTCCTCTGTCACTCTGAGAACTTTGATTTCCAGCACTCTTGTATCCACAGTCAGGTCCAATCCCTGGAAGAAGCAGTGGGCCATCCTGACTTACACCTTAAATGACAGGCTCAGGGACTTTTACCTGAAAAAAACTTGATTTGCCTGTCCAGAGGGTAAGCCATTCTAGTTGAGATTCTCCACTGCAACATGGAGGGCTCCTACGTGGTGATCGTTGTCTGGGCGCCTAAAGACATTGGGTCAGAGGGTGAGTGGCCCCTGGGCAGCCTATCTTTCCCAAAGATAGTTTGGGAAAGATTCTCACTTCTTTGGTTGAAATGGGGACTTGACTATGTCAAACATTTCCATCCCTGCAAATCCCCATCTTGCATAAGCTGCGAAGTATCCCAAAGGGAGACTTACCTATCCGGCAAGGCTGGGGTTTCAATCCATAACAATAAATTGGTACTTTGAAGGGGAAAGGCTAAAATTTAGGTTTCTATCACTGACCTGGGAACCCACTAAGATCTTTTGATCTTAAGTGTAACTTTTAAACTGGCCCTGTTTGTTCAGGCCTAATTTTAGGGGTAACATGCCCTTAAGGGACAAGGAACAAGGAAACTGCAGAGAAATGATCAGTGTGAACATCATCACACTGGATAGCTGTAGTTCTTGCCAATATTGTGACAGCTATTCTTGTAATACAAGTCAAGAGAACCATGCGGGTAAACAAAATTTTCACTTTTGTTTTTAAGGATAACCTGTTAATATCTTATTTATACTTCTTGCAATTTTTTTAATGTGCAACCCTGGAACCTTGGAATTTTTTAATGTGAGTATGATGATTTTATGTAGCCCCATTCGACCCAAGTTCGTTTGACCAAATCTAGCCAATGTTATATTGGACCGAAAATGCAGTGTTAACATTCAAGCCGATTGAACATTGCAAGATTCGAATGACATGATTTCATTTTCAGTCTAACACAACAAGCCAAATATTTGGTGGAATGCAACCAATAACCAATTTGTTTTAATACAAAAATTGCAGGATAATTTATGAGAGTTGGATGGGTGAAATGACTAGCATAACCCTATAACCATTGGTTATGATATTGGTGCAAGGCTGTTTGATGATGCCATAATTAAAAGAAAAAAGTAAATTAAATTTAGATTTAACAAGTTTGTAAGGTAACAATAATGTAACAAGTTAAATCTAGCAAAAAGTAATGTTAATTTTATATTCATTTAAGTACAGTATTTTTTACGTTTTTTGTTTGTTTGGATGAAATAATTTACAGATTTGTTATTTGCAGTCAAAGGTGCAGTCACCGACAAGTGTAGCAGCGCCGACCACCAACCCCTTCTTGGTCAGCTCTCCCCCCGCCAACCAGCCCATACTGGACCTGTTCTCCACCCCAGCTCCCGCCGCTGAGCCCTCACTGGTGAGTAACAAAACTAGTAAAACACATTTTCAAAGATTCTACCAACTCAGCAATGTCCTTTGTTAATACGTTTGCCACCGGGCGGCTCGTATTAAGCTCATATACGGATCTGTCATTGTGGTAGCCTGCAATACTAAAAGAAAGTCCTTTGCTGTGGCCTAGACATGAATAAGTATGACCACACCCACAGCTCAGATGAAAAAATGTGTTTTACCTATTAGTTTTCACTACATTTAGCTTACGACATATCATTCTAGTGGCAAATATAACTTATTTTAGGATAAAGCTATTTTTAAGTTCGGCTCATATATGTGAGCCGCTTGGTCACAATTAATTATATATTATCAATACATAAAACACGTTCCTGTACTCACTACACGTCTCACTTCAACCATTTACAACACTAAAATCACGTGTTTGTACTGTCTAGGATAGTTTTCGGTTTTAGAAAACTGACCGGCTGCAAGTTAGCTGTGGTTGTCCAGAAATACCAACATGGCAACACTGTATTTAAACTATCAGTCAAGAAATCCAGAGACCATACATACATTATATGTGGCTGTATCCCTATAAATCTCTACAAAATTTCCTTGTATTATGTATTAAAAATACATTGCTGAAATGTTTTTGTCATATTTGAATTAAATCTTTGATTCTGATCAGAGAGAAGTAATTTAATTTAGCTGAAAGAAATTAAATTTTAAATGAAATTTGATTTTTAAAAATTTAAATTATTTTAAGTTTATGTAAAGCAAAAATAAAATGAAAGAAAGGAAAATGTTGGTAAAGATGAATTCTTGAAATATTTACAAACATTTACTAACTTTCATACAATTCTTTGCTATTTTCTGTGCACGAATGTGTTTGAGCTCACGACGATCGATGTGTGTTGTCCGCAGACGTCCACCAAGGCGTCGGACGACCTGCTGCAGCTGGGCAACCCGTTCGCAGACATCTTCTCCGGCCCCGGCGCCCAGCCGGCCGCGCCCGCCACACAGCCCGCCAACAACATGTGGATGACCAACGGTGCGTACAGTTCCGAGTCTCATAGAACCCCCGGTGTTTAATCCAGTCGAGCCCACTGCAGCGGAAGTATTAATGGAAATAAGAGATGGTTTTGGTTTTCAAAATGGGATGTATTTTTGACCAAGCAGTTAGTTACCAAATTTTTGATCCATGAATCTGAGCATTTTGTTGTGTTATTTTAAAACCCATAAACTTGAACTGAGACCATATGTTTACTGTTCAGATTTCTAAAATTTATTTAATGTTATCTAATTAGTAGCTGAGGAAATTACATTTTCACTACACTAGATGCGCTCTCTTCCAGACAGTTCGAGACTGAGACCCGTCCAAATAACAATTTTTTCAGTTAACTGACATGCCCTTAAGCACTTTAAATTATAATTCTAATGCATACTGCATAAGCCAATGCATTAGTTTGCACTTGTTATTATATGGTCTTAAATCTTTCTCATGAGCACTGTCGATACATTACTGTCCACCATCTACCGATATGTCTGCTTCAACCAATGTGTTGATATAAATCTTCTGGTTAAAAAGATGTCACTTCCATGGTGTGTAATTCAGTTACACTTATGTCCAGTTGAAAGGTGTCCTGGTAAGTAGGGGTTATTTTGTTTAGTACTATGACAAATTTTATAAAAATTTGCCCTAGTGAAACTGGTATTGTCAGCTGGTCTTTAATAATCGATCGATTCTAGGGTTTTCATTACTTTACACACACAATTGGAAAACTAAGCCATTTTGTCCGTCAGGTTTCAACAACAGCGCACCGCCGCCAGGGTCGGGCAATGCCTTCGTCAGTGACACGGCGTTCTCCTCTGTGTTTGGAGCCACCGACACCAACGCTGCCCAGCCAGCAGGTGTGTTGCTGTTAAATATACATTGCGTCCTATTTTTTTTAAATTAAATTGGAGTGAATTTAAAATACTTTTATTTAACAATTTACAAAACAATGGAAATTTTTTTTTTAATGTAAAGTTATGGTTTGAATCATTCATTGGTTAGTCAATTAGGTTTTTTGAGAATATTTTTATCAATTTCTTTAAAGATTATTTATGACCAATGTTTTTACGTGAATACTTTTAGCACTTCAAGTTGTTGAGGAATATAATTTAAAGAATTGTTTTATATATTTTTCTTTTAGTATGAGCTTATTAAAATATTAGATTTTAATGAAAACAAAATCATTTCTTACAAACTTAATAAAGTAAATTGTAAACTTTTGAACTGTTTTTTTAAACTTGTTAATGTTGTACTAGCTGTCAGCTGTCAGTTACTGTTGAACCTAAGTTATAAGCTGCCTGATTGTAACTAGTACAGTAGCGATCAGTGTTTCAAGGGGTGTTGGTGTTGTGTTGATGAAAGTGTTTTCTGGTGCAAGCTGCCCCAGGAGCTCCGAACCCTTTTATGGCTGATTTCGGCCCGAATGCCAATAACGCGCCGGTTCCCACCGGCGATCTGTTTGGGGACGCAGCCGACTTGTTCGGCGCAGACGATAAACCGAAAGACCCGAACGCCGCCAACTCTTCGCCGCTGAGGAACGCCAACGCCCCCCCACCCCCCAGGCCCCCTCCCCCTTCAAGTGGCACTCCCCGAAGCACTTCCCCCACCCCCAGCAAGAGCGCTTTCGACGACTTGAACGACAGTATAAGAATGGCGCTGGGGTCTCCTTCCCGCCCCGCCACGGCCCCCCAGCCCCCCGCTGCCATGCCCGGGGGGTTCGACGCCCCCCCTGTCGCCATGCCCGGCATGCCCCCAGGCATGGTAGGAGTGATCCCCCCCGGCGCCATGCCCTACCCCCTCCCCACTGCTTTCGGATCACCGGCCAAACCACCCATGCCCATGACAGGTGATTCTACTGGGTGTTGATCCGTGTGCTAACCGGCTGCTTTTTGTTTTGTTTTCTTGCGGACTTCAATGTTCAGTGGATCTAAAACATTGTCTGTATGGCAGTAGGGTTCCTACAGAACCGATTGTTTCATGATATGTGTGTAAGATAAAACTATTCTCTACATTACTCTTTAATACGCATGCAGAAAAGAAGGGATTTTGTTTACTTATCTTGATCCTTTGTTCATTGAAGTGAATTGGCAAACATAGTAATATTTGTATTGTGAACAACTTTGGCAAAAAACATAAAATACTTTTGGGGATCCTTATTTTAAGGTAAAATTTTATTGCTTTGTTTACAAGCCTGTAGATAAAATTACCATTGCTGTCAGTGCAATTCATAAACCCTTATGGTCAGTTCATAATATAGTAAAAAATTACAGTTCATCCAACAAAATATGTTTGACAACAAAGGCAGTGGAAATTTAATTTACCATCGATCTAAATTTTCCTCCTAATCAACCAAGTGAAAAACAATTTTTTTTCGAAAGAATTTTTTTAAATATTCTACTGTGGGAACCCTGCTTTTGAGTGTGCATGTTTCCCATGTAGAAAAGTTTTATTTTGTTCTTCACTGTAAAAACAATTGCTTCCCCTAAAAATGAGATAGCTGCATCTTAAATGACCACATTTTTTTGGAAACTGATATTATTTGAAATTTTCAACTGTGTATTGGGACCCTTTATACATACACACTCATAGTTTTGTAATTAGCTTTTTAAGTTAAAGACATTGGGCTTTAATGTACATTATGTTTTGTATTAATTACACCAAGGTGGTTTACTATGTTTTTTTATTCTTTTTAACTTTTCCGTTTGCTTTTTTGCCATTATTTTTAATGTACCAGCAGTAACAAACTGATATTTTAAATGTGTTTTGAGTGATTTAATTTACCATAACCTTAACTTCTAAAATTGCACTTGTGTTAACTAAGGTTTTTACGTTTGTTTAGAGTGGGTCATCCAAGTTTTTCTTTAATCCTTTCATATTATATAACATCATAAGTATTATTAGAAGGAAATTTTTGGTGATCCCTTCAAGGTAATTGTTTTACAGGAGGGATCATTCATTGGCTTTAAGAGAAGGCTAAATGCAGCCGAGATAGGATTTAACTGTTACTACTCTTGGATGATTTTTTAGAAAAGGCTCTAGGCCAGGATTTTACGGGCGCCGGCATTAGATCGAAAGTCATAAGATCGAATGGCACTGGATCGACACTTTTGTCGGTCCAGTGCCGGTCGATCTACTGCCTGTCGGAGCAGTGCCTTTCGATCTAGTGACTGTCGATGCAGTGCCTTTCGAAGATACATCCGTATTGAGTTTGGGAAGTCGTGATTATTTTAAAATTATTGTAATCAAATTTTCGTCTTTTGAAAGTTTTATCGTCGAACGGCACTGGACCGACAGGCATTGGATCGAACGGCACTGCACCGACAGGCAGTAGATCGAAAGGCACTGCATCGACAGTCACTAGATCGAAAGGCACTGCTCCGACAGGCAGTAGATCGAACGGCACTGGATCGACAGTCACTAGATCGAAAGGCACTGCTCCGACAGTTATACAGTACACCTCGGATTATCCGGACCCCACATTATCCGGATCCCGGATGATCCGGACCGGTCCATCCGAGAAATGAAAAAATAAATATCACGGCAAAAACATGATTTTAGCGAGTTTACGAGTGAAATGCACCTGCTAAAATGAAATGCAAATGCAATACATTACTGTACGCATTTGGAATCACATTAATTGAAGGAACCGCATTGTCTCGGGCTTAGGTCTTACCATGAGTACTACGGTAACAGCTTCTTCCCTATAGGGGAAATTCGCTAAAACTAGCTTTTTTACTGCGAGGAAAAATAACGGGGTATTATTAGACTGGTTTTTTTAAGTATTAAAATATTGGTGACATTTTGATCACACTGAATTAGTTTACTCCGAATAAAAAAATAATATCAGGAATGGCATTGTTTTGACGTACGTATTCAAACGACACTGGATCTACAGGCATTAGATCGAAAGGCACTGCATCGACAGTCACTGGATCGAACGGCACTGGATCGACAGGCATAAGATCGAAAGGCACTGGACCGACAGGCATTAGATCGAAATGCACTGTTCCGACAGTGTCGGAGCTATGCCGGTCGGTGCAGTGCCTTTCGATCTAATGCCTGTCGGTCCAGTGCCTTTCGATCCAGTGACTGTCGGTGCAGTGCCTTTCGATCTAATGACTTTATTTTGTGTCGGTCCAGTGCCTTTCGATCTTATGACTTTCGATGCAATGACCGGATCTCAGGATTTTAAAGGTGAGCTAGCTTATCTTTGAGAGAGTTTAGGCAGGCCATAGAACACATGAAATAAAGGAGAAGGAAAGAAAGTTCTATAATGGCTGCATTATTAACTGACATTTTGCATTGTAGCCACACTTCACTACTTGTTAAGGCAGGCTTCCAAAAACATTATGTGCCCCTTCACCTGAAGAAGTACCTAATTGGGGTGAAATGATGTGATTTGTTGTGATTGATTTCATGTGCTCTATGGCCAGCCTGAACTCTTTCAAAGGTAAGCTAGCTGTCTATCCTTCTTTTCTTATAAATAAATCATCTTTAAGTATGATTGTCTTGTTGTGTATAAAAATATTTTCTTTTTCTTTTTTTTTTACTTAGGGATATTTTTTTCAAAGCTTACTTGAGATATTAAATAAAATTTTAAAAAGTTACTATCTGAGTGTTAAATTTGTTGTAATTACAAAGTGGTAACATTTTTGATAAAAATTCAAACATGTTGCTGTGACTAGCTGGCGCTTGAACATATTCAGGCAGAGGAATTTTC